>JALXJV020000007.1:29460401-29856870 GCA_024633595.2 Lepomis macrochirus | reverse complement strand
TTTGACGCTAACATTTGCTTCAACTGCTGCTGCGCAGACTATGTGACTGGATACACAACGTTCCTTGAACCCTCCTCCCACTGCCTCTCAGTCTGAGCCACCGCTCTACTACGGAAGCTGAAAATCCTCAGCACATAACAGCGAGTCTCTCTCCGTCCTGGAGTTAAATGTATCAGTCAGCTCGCGAGTTTTACGCACGGACTATGTCACTATAGGCTACATTAGTGGATCCACAACATTACTTGAGAGCGACATACTTCTGAAGAGCCAGCCCAAGGCTCTGAGCTGCGCTCTGACTTCCGCGTTTATCTCAATGATTATGCGTGGAGTCCACTGAAACACACAAGTGATCCTTACCCCGCCTCGAGATTCAGAGCGGAGCTCGGCGATCGAGAATACTTTTAAGAAGACACCACAACACATCCTGTCCTCAAGCCCGAGCCCGAGCGGTGACACCTCCTCTCTACTCAGTGCTGCGCCGCTCCAGTAAATGATCGACACCAGGACATGACAAGAATCAGTGTGAGCAGCCCTGTTCACATCAGCTGCACAGCAGTTTGTACAGACTCCACATCAGGCTGTCTCTGACGGGACTTTTTCTGATCTAATCTGTTCGTGCTGTTGTGTCGATGGTTTCTGCTGAATGCGAATTATTGTTCATTTTATTGAAATGTTTTTCTATTATATTCACTTAACTTAATAAAAGATATTTTCCAACCATCAGTGGAATGTTTGTGCTAACAAACACATTTTAATATATTTTAGTTTGTTAAAATATAGGAAACCATAGATATGAGTCAGTTTTTATTAAGTTATCGTTCTTGTAATTTCCATCGAAAACACTGGCTGTAAAAGTGCAATCCTCCATTTTAATGGCAGATAAGAAATAAATTACTACGTGCTTATGAAGGTATATTCTTATTTGAACTTTATTTCCATGGTTGCATCAAGATGTTCGAGCGTTCAAATCATGCACATTGTCATGAAAACACACAGCGATGCAGCAGCACACATTATTACACACAGGCGCTCAGTGCTGCGCTGCTCCAGTAAATGATCGACACTAGGAGAGAATCACTGTGAGCAGCTCTGTTCACAACAGCTGCACAGTAGTTTGAACATTTCAGGCGCCAGGCTGCCTCTGGCGGGACTTTTTCTGATTAGTCTGCTGCGGGTGGTTGGATCTGTCCAACTCTTTGCTTTGACAAAGAAAACCCTCCCCCTGCCTCTCAGTCTGAACCACCGCTTCACCACGGAAGCTGAAAATCCTCAGCACACTTCGCGAGTCTCTCTCCGTCCCGGAGATAAAAGTATCAAGCAGCTCGCGAGTTTTACGCGCGGACTATATGTCACTATGTTACTGGATGCGCAACATAACTTGAGAGCGACATCTACTTATGAAGAATCAGCCCAAGGCTTTGAGCTGCGCTCTGTCTTCCGCGTTTAACTCAATGATTATGCGTGGAGTCCACTGAAACACACAAGTGATTCTTACCCCGCCTCGAGATTCAGAGCGGAGCTCGGCGATCGAGAATACTTTTAAGAAGACACCACAACACATCCTGTCCTCAAGCCCGAGCCCGAGCGGTGACACCTCCTCTCTACTCAGTGCTGCGCCGCTCCAGTAAATGATCGACACCAAGACATGGCAAGAATCAGTGTGAGCAGCCCTGTTCACATCAGCTGCACAGCAGTTTATACAGACTCCACATCAGGCTGTCTCTGACGGGACTTTTTCTGATCTAATCTGTTCGTGCTGTTGTGTCGATGTTTTCTGCTGAATGCGAATTATTGTTCATTTTATTGGAATGTTTTTCTATTATATCCACTTAACTTACTTTAATAAAGATATTTTCCAACCATCAGTGGAATGTTTGTGCTGATAAACATTTTTTTTACATGTTGGAGTTTGTTAAAATATAAGAAACTATATAGATATGAGTCAGTTTTTATTGGTGTTGATCTTTTCTTTTCCATCGAAACACTGGACACTGGCTGTAAAAGTATAAGCCCCATTTTAATGACAGATAAGAAATAAATCACTATGTGCTTATGAAGGTATATTCTTATTTAAACTTTATTTCCGTGGTTGCATCAAGATGTTCGAGCAGTCAAATCATGCACATTGTCATGAAAACACACAGCGATGCAGCAGCACACATTATTACACACAGGCGCTCAGTGCTGCTGGAGTTGATCTGGCGGATCTGGTTGTAGAGTGAGGCTCAGTTTGACGCTAACATTTGCTTCAACTGCTGCTGCGCAGACTATGTGACTGGATACCCAACGTTCCTTGAACCCTCCTCCCACTGCCTCTCAGTCTGAGCCACCGCTCTACTACGGAAGCTGAAAATCCTCAGCACATAACAGCGAGTCTCTCTCCGTCCTGGAGTTAAATGTATCAGTCAGCTCGCGAGTTTTACGCACGGACTATGTCACTATAGGCTACATTAGTGGATCCACAACATTACTTGAGAGCGACATACTTCTGAAGAGCCAGCCCAAGGCTCTGAGCTGCGCTCTGACTTCCGCGTTTATCTCAATGATTATGCGTGAGGTCCACTGAAACACACAAGTGATTCTTACCCCGCCTCGAGATTCAGAGCGGAGCTCGCGATCGAGAATACTTTTAAGAAGACACCACAACACATCCTGTCCTCAAGCCCGAGCGGTGACACCTCCTCTCTACTCAGTGCTGCGCCGCTCCAGTAAATGATCGACACCAGGACATGGCAAGAATCAGTGTGAGCAGCCCTGTTCACATCAGCTGCACAGCAGTTTGTACAGACTCCACATCAGGCTGTCTCTGGCGGGACTTTTTCTGATCTAATCTGTTCGTGCTGTTGTGTCGATGGTTTCTGCTGAATGCGAATTATTGTTCATTTTATTGAAATGTTTTTCTATTATATTCACTTAACTTAATAAAAGATATTTTCCAACCATCAGTGGAATGTTTGTGCTAACAAACACATTTTAATATATTTTAGTTTGTTAAAATATAGGAAACCATAGATATGAGTCAGTTTTTATTAAGTTATCGTTCTTGTAATTTCCATCGAAAACACTGGCTGTAAAAGTGCAATCCTCCATTTTAATGGCAGATAAGAAATAAATTACTACGTGCTTATGAAGGTATATTCTTATTTGAACTTTATTTCCATGGTTGCATCAAGATGTTCGAGCGTTCAAATCATGCACATTGTCATGAAAACACACAGCGATGCAGCAGCACACATTATTACACACAGGCGCTCAGTGCTGCGCTGCTCCAGTAAATGATCGACACTAGGAGAGAATCACTGTGAGCAGCTCTGTTCACAACAGCTGCACAGTAGTTTGAACATTTCAGGCGCCAGGCTGCCTCTGGCGGGACTTTTTCTGATTAGTCTGCTGCGGGTGGTTGGATCTGTCCAACTCTTTGCTTTGACAAAGAAAACCCTCCCCCTGCCTCTCAGTCTGAACCACCGCTTCACCACGGAAGCTGAAAATCCTCAGCACACTTCGCGAGTCTCTCTCCGTCCCGGAGATAAAGGTATCAAGCAGCTCGCGAGTTTTACGCGCGGACTATATGTCACTATGTTACTGGATGCGCAACATAACTTGAGAGCGACATAGTCTACTTATGAAGAATCAGCCCAAGGCTTTGAGCTGCGCTCTGTCTTCCGCGTTTATCTCAATGATTATGCGTGGAGTCCACTGAAACACACAAGTGATTCTTACCCCGCCTCGAGATTCAGAGCGGAGCTCGGCGATCGAGAATACTTTTAAGAAGACACCACAACACATCCTGTCCTCAAGCCCGAGCCCGAGCGGTGACACCTCCTCTCTACTCAGTGCTGCGCCGCTCCAGTAAATGATCGACACCAAGACATGGCAAGAATCAGTGTGAGCAGCCCTGTTCACATCAGCTGCACAGCAGTTTATACAGACTCCACATCAGGCTGTCTCTGACGGGACTTTTTCTGATCTAATCTGTTCGTGCTGTTGTGTCGATGTTTTCTGCTAAATGCGAATTATTGTTCATTTTTATTGGAATGTTTTTCTATTGTATCCACTTAACTTACTTTAATAAAAGATATTTTCCAACCATCAGTGGAATGTTTGTGCTGATAAACATTTTTTTTACATGTTGGAGTTTGTTAAAATATAAGAAACTATATAGATATGAGTCAGTTTTTATTGGTGTTGATCTTTTCTTTTCCATCGAAAACACTGGACACACTGGCTGTAAAAAGTATAAGCCCCCATTTTAATGACAGATAAGAAATAAATCACTATGTGCTTATGAAGGTATATTCTTATTTAAACTTTATTTCCGTGGTTGCATCAAGATGTTCGAGCAGTCAAATCATGCACATTGTCATGAAAACACACAGCGATGCAGCAGCACACATTATTACACACAGGCGCTCAGAGCTGCTGGAGTTGATCTGGCGGATCTGGTTGTAGAGTGAGGCTCAGTTTGACGCTAACATTTGCTTCAACTGCTGCTGCGCAGACTATGTGACTGGATACCCAACGTTCCTTGAACCCTCCTCCCACTGCCTCTCAGTCTGAGCCACCGCTCTACTACGGAAGCTGAAAATCCTCAGCACATAACAGCGAGTCTCTCTCCGTCCTGGAGTTAAATGTATCAGTCAGCTCGCGAGTTTTACGCACGGACTATGTCACTATAGGCTACATTAGTGGATCCACAACATTACTTGAGAGCGACATACTTCTGAAGAGCCAGCCCAAGGCTCTGAGCTGCGCTCTGACTTCCGCGTTTATCTCAATGATTATGCGTGAGGTCCACTGAAACACACAAGTGATTCTTACCCCGCCTCGAGATTCAGAGCGGAGCTCGCGATCGAGAATACTTTTAAGAAGACACCACAACACATCCTGTCCTCAAGCCCGAGCGGTGACACCTCCTCTCTACTCAGTGCTGCGCCGCTCCAGTAAATGATCGACACCAGGACATGGCAAGAATCAGTGTGAGCAGCCCTGTTCACATCAGCTGCACAGCAGTTTGTACAGACTCCACATCAGGCTGTCTCTGGCGGGACTTTTCTGATCTAATCTGTTCGTGCTGTTGTGTCGATGGTTTCTGCTGAATGCGAATTATTGTTCATTTTATTGAAATGTTTTTCTATTATATTCACTTAACTTAATAAAAGATATTTTCCAACCATCAGTGGAATGTTTGTGCTAACAAACACATTTTAATATATTTTAGTTTGTTAAAATATAGGAAACCATAGATATGAGTCAGTTTTTATTAAGTTATCGTTCTTGTAATTTCCATCGAAAACACTGGCTGTAAAAGTGCAATCCTCCATTTTAATGGCAGATAAGAAATAAATTACTACGTGCTTATGAAGGTATATTCTTATTTGAACTTTATTTCCATGGTTGCATCAAGATGTTCGAGCGTTCAAATCATGCACATTGTCATGAAAACACACAGCGATGCAGCAGCACACATTATTACACACAGGCGCTCAGTGCTGCGCTGCTCCAGTAAATGATCGACACTAGGAGAGAATCACTGTGAGCAGCTCTGTTCATAACAGCTGCACAGTAGTTTGAACATTTCAGGCGCCAGGCTGCCTCTGGCGGGACTTTTCTGATTAGTCTGCTGCGGGTGGTTGGATCTGTCCAACTCTTTGCTTTGACAAAGAAAACCCTCCCCTGCCTCTCAGTCTGAACCACCGCTTCTACCACGGAAGCTGAAAATCCTCAGCACACTTCGCGAGTCTCTCTCCGTCCCGGAGATAAAGGTATCAAGCAGCTCGCGAGTTTTACGCGCGGACTATATGTCACTATGTTACTGGATGCGCAACATAACTTGAGAGCGACATAGTCTACTTATGAAGAATCAGCCCAAGGCTTTGAGCTGCGCTCTGTCTTCCGCGTTTAACTCAATGATTATGCGTGGAGTCCACTGAAACACACAAGTGATTCTTACCCCGCCTCGAGATTCAGAGCGGAGCTCGGCGATCGAGAATACTTTTAAGAAGACACCACAACACATCCTGTCCTCAAGCCCGAGCCCGAGCGGTGACACCTCCTCTCTACTCAGTGCTGCGCCGCTCCAGTAAATGATCGACACCAAGACATGGCAAGAATCAGTGTGAGCAGCCCTGTTCACATCAGCTGCACAGCAGTTTATACAGACTCCACATCAGGCTGTCTCTGACGGGACTTTTCTGATCTAATCTGTTCGTGCTGTTGTGTCGATGTTTTCTGCTGAATGCGAATTATTGTTCATTTTATTGGAATGTTTTTCTATTATATCCACTTAACTTACTTTAATAAAAGATATTTTCCAACCATCAGTGGAATGTTTGTGCTGATAAACATTTTTTTTTACATGTTGGAGTTTGTTAAAATATAAGAAACTATATAGATATGAGTCAGTTTTTATTGGTGTTGATCTTTTCTTTTCCATCGAAAACACTGGACACACTGGCTGTAAAAAGTATAAGCCCCCATTTTAATGACAGATAAGAAATAAATCACTATGTGCTTATGAAGGTATATTCTTATTTAAACTTTATTTCCGTGGTTGCATCAAGATGTTCGAGCAGTCAAATCATGCACATTGTCATGAAAACACACAGCGATGCAGCAGCACACATTATTACACACAGGCGCTCAGAGCTGCTGGAGTTGATCTGGCGGATCTGGTTGTAGAGTGAGGCTCAGTTTGACGCTAACATTTGCTTCAACTGCTGCTGCGCAGACTATGTGACTGGATACCCAACGTTCCTTGAACCCTCCTCCCACTGCCTCTCAGTCTGAGCCACCGCTCTACTACGGAAGCTGAAAATCCTCAGCACATAACAGCGAGTCTCTCTCCGTCCTGGAGTTAAATGTATCAGTCAGCTCGCGAGTTTTACGCACGGACTATGTCACTATAGGCTACATTAGTGGATCCACAACATTACTTGAGAGCGACATACTTCTGAAGAGCCAGCCCAAGGCTCTGAGCTGCGCTCTGACTTCCGCGTTTATCTCAATGATTATGCGTGAGGTCCACTGAAACACACAAGTGATTCTTACCCCGCCTCGAGATTCAGAGCGGAGCTCGCGATCGAGAATACTTTTAAGAAGACACCACAACACATCCTGTCCTCAAGCCCGAGCGGTGACACCTCCTCTCTACTCAGTGCTGCGCCGCTCCAGTAAATGATCGACACCAGGACATGGCAAGAATCAGTGTGAGCAGCCCTGTTCACATCAGCTGCACAGCAGTTTGTACAGACTCCACATCAGGCTGTCTCTGGCGGGACTTTTCTGATCTAATCTGTTCGTGCTGTTGTGTCGATGGTTTCTGCTGAATGCGAATTATTGTTCATTTTATTGAAATGTTTTTCTATTATATTCACTTAACTTAATAAAAGATATTTTCCAACCATCAGTGGAATGTTTGTGCTAACAAACACATTTTAATATATTTTAGTTTGTTAAAATATAGGAAACCATAGATATGAGTCAGTTTTTATTAAGTTATCGTTCTTGTAATTTCCATCGAAAACACTGGCTGTAAAAGTGCAATCCTCCATTTTAATGGCAGATAAGAAATAAATCACTGCGTGCTTATGAAGGTATATTCTTATTTGAACTTTATTTCCATGGTTGCATCAAGATGTTCGAGCGTTCAAATCATGCAGATTGTCATGAAAACACACAGCGATGCAGCAGCACACATTATTACACACAGGCGCTCAGTGCTGCGCTGCTCCAGTAAATGATCGACACTAGGAGAGAATCACTGTGAGCAGCTCTGTTCACAACAGCTGCACAGTAGTTTGAACATTTCAGGCGCCAGGCTGCCTCTGGCGGGACTTTTCTGATTAGCCTGCTGCGGGTGGTTGGATCTGTCCAACTCTTTGCTTTGACAAAGAAAACCCTCCCCCTGCCTCTCAGTCTGAACCACCGCTTCACCACGGAAGCTGAAAATCCTCAGCACACTTCGCGAGTCTCTCTCCGTCCCGGAGATAAAGGTATCAAGCAGCTCGCGAGTTTTACGCGCGGACTATATGTCACTATGTTACTGGATGCGCAACATAACTTGAGAGCGACATAGTCTACTTATGAAGAATCAGCCCAAGGCTTTGAGCTGCGCTCTGTCTTCCGCGTTTATCTCAATGATTATGCGTGGAGTCCACTGAAACACACAAGTGATTCTTACCCCGCCTCGAGATTCAGAGCGGAGCTCGGCGATCGAGAATACTTTTAAGAAGACACCACAACACATCCTGTCCTCAAGCCCGAGCGGTGACACCTCCTCTCTACTCAGTGCTGCGCCGCTCCAGTAAATGATCGACACCAAGACATGGCAAGAATCAGTGTGAGCAGCCCTGTTCACATCAGCTGCACAGCAGTTTATACAGACTCCACATCAGGCTGTCTCTGACGGGACTTTTTCTGATCTAATCTGTTCGTGCTGTTGTGTCGATGTTTTCTGCTGAATGCGAATTATTGTTCATTTTATTGGAATGTTTTTCTATTATATCCACTTAACTTACTTTAATAAAAGATATTTTCCAACCATCAGTGGAATGTTTGTGCTGATAAACATTTTTTTTACATGTTGGAGTTTGTTAAAATATAAGAAACTATATAGATATGAGTCAGTTTTTATTGGTGTTGATCTTTTCTTTTCCATCGAAAACACTGGCCCCCATTTTAATGACAGATAAGAAATAAATCACTATGTGCTTATGAAGGTATATTCTTATTTAAACTTTATTTCCGTGGTTGCATCAAGATGTTCGAGCAGTCAAATCATGCACATTGTCATGAAAACACACAGCGATGCAGCAGCACACATTATTACACACAGGCGCTCAGAGCTGCTGGAGTTGATCTGGCGGATCTGGTTGTAGAGTGAGGCTCAGTTTGACGCTAACATTTGCTTCAACTGCTGCTGCGCGAGACTATGTGACTGGATACCCAACGTTCCTTGAACCCTCCTCCCACTGCCTCTCAGTCTGAGCCACCGCTCTACTACGGAAGCTGAAAATCCTCAGCACACTAACAGCGAGTCTCTCTCCGTCCTGGAGTTAAATGTATCAGTCAGCTCGCGAGTTTTACGCACGGACTATGTCACTATAGGCTACATTAGTGGATCCACAACATTACTTGAGAGCGACATACTTCTGAAGAGCCAGCCCAAGGCTCTGAGCTGCGCTCTGACTTCCGCGTTTATCTCAATGATTATGCGTGAGGTCCACTGAAACACACAAGTGATTCTTACCCCGCCTCGAGATTCAGAGCGGAGCTCGGCGATCGAGAATACTTTTAAGAAGACACCACAACACATCCTGTCCTCAAGCCCGAGCGGTGACACCTCCTCTCTACTCAGTGCTGCGCCGCTCCAGTAAATGATCGACACCAGGACATGGCAAGAATCAGTGTGAGCAGCCCTGTTCACATCAGCTGCACAGCAGTTTGTACAGACTCCACATCAGGCTGTCTCTGGCGGGACTTTTCTGATCTAATCTGTTCGTGCTGTTGTGTCGATGGTTTCTGCTGAATGCGAATTATTGTTCATTTTATTGAAATGTTTTTCTATTATATTCACTTAACTTAATAAAAGATATTTTCCAACCATCAGTGGAATGTTTGTGCTAACAAACACATTTTAATATATTTTAGTTTGTTAAAATATAGGAAACCATAGATATGAGTCAGTTTTTTATTAAGTTATCGTTCTTGTAATTTCCATCGAAAACACTGGCTGTAAAAGTGCAATCCTCCATTTTAATGGCAGATAAGAAATAAATTACTACGTGCTTATGAAGGTATATTCTTATTTGAACTTTATTTCCGTGGTTGCATCAAGATGTTCGAGCGTTCAAATCATTGTCATGAAAACACACAGCGATGCAGCAGCACACATTATTACACACAGGCGCTCAGTGCTGCGCTGCTCCAGTAAATGATCGACACTAGGAGAGAATCACTGTGAGCAGCTCTGTTCACAACAGCTGCACAGTAGTTTGAACATTTCAGGCGCCAGGCTGCCTCTGGCGGGACTTTTTCTGATTAGTCTGCTGCGGGTGGTTGGATCTGTCCAACTCTTTGCTTTGACAAAGAAAACCCTCCCCCTGCCTCTCAGTCTGAGCCACCGCTCTACTACGGAAGCTGAAAATCCTCAGCACACTTCGCGAGTCTCTCTCCGTCCCGGAGATAAAGGTATCAAGCAGCTCGCGAGTTTTACGCGCGGACTATATGTCACTATGTTACTGGATGCGCAACATAACTTGAGAGCGACATGGTCTACTTCTGAAGAATCAGCCCAAGGCTTTGAGCTGCGCTCTGTCTTCCGCGTTTAACTCAATGATTATGCGTGGAGTCCACTGAAACACACAAGTGATCCTTACGCCGCCTCGAGATTCAGAGCGGAGCTCGGCGATCGAGAATACTTTTAAGAAGACACCACACCACAACACATCCTGTCCTCAAGCCAGAGACCGAGCGGTGACACCTCCTCTCTACTCAGTGCTGCGCCGCTCCAGTAAATGATCGACACCAGGACATGGCAAGAATCAGTGTGAGCAGCCCTGTTCACATCAGCTGCTCAACAGTTTGTACAGACTCCACATCAGGCTGTCTCTGACGGGACTTTTTCTGATCTAATCTGTTCGTGCTGTTGTGTCGATGGTTTCTGCTGAATGTGAATTATTGTTCATTTTATTGGAATGTTTTTCTATTATATCCACTTAACTTAATAAAAGATATTTTCCAACCATCAGTGGAATGTTTGTGCTGACAAACACATTTTAATATATTTTAGTTTGTTAAAATATAGGAAACCATAGATATGAGTCAGTTTTTATTAAGTTATCGTTCTTGTAATTTCCATCGAAAACACTGGCTGTAAAAGTGCAATCCTCCATTTTAATGGCAGATAAGAAATAAATTACTACGTGCTTATTAAGGTATATTCTTATTTGAACTTTATTTCCATGGTTGCATCAAGATGTTCCAGCGTTCAAATCATGCAGATTGTCATGAAAACACACAGCGATGCAGCAGCACACATTATTACACACAGGCGCTCAGTGCTGCGCTGCTCCAGTAAATGATCGACACCAAGACATGGCAAGAATCAGTGTGAGCAGCCCTGTTCACATCAGCTGCACAGCAGTTTATACAGACTCCACATCAGGCTGTCGCTGACGGGACTTTTTCTGATCTAATCTGTTCGTGCTGTTGTGTCGATGTTTTCTGCTGAATGCGAATTATTGTTCATTTTTATTGGAATGTTTTCTATTATATCCACTTAACTTACTTTAATAAAAGATATTTTCCAACCATCAGTGGAATGTTTGTGCTGATAAACATTTTTTTTACATGTTGGAGTTTGTTAAAATATAAGAAACTATATAGATATGAGTCAGTTTTTATTGGTGTTGATCTTTTCTTTTCCATCGAAAACACTGGACACACTGGCTGTAAAAAGTATAAGCCCCCATTTTAATGACAGATAAGAAATAAATCACTACGTGCTTATGAAGGTATATTCTTATTTAAACTTTATTTCCGTGGTTGCATCAAGATGTTCGAGCAGTCAAATCATGCACATTGTCATGAAAACACACAGCGATGCAGCAGCACACATTATTACACACAGGCGCTCAGTGCTGCTGGAGTTGATCTGGCGGATCTGGTTGTAGAGTGAGGCTCAGTTTGACGCTAACATTTGCTTCAACTGCTGCTGCGCAGACTATGTGACTGGATACACAACGTTCCTTGAACCCTCCTCCCACTGCCTCTCAGTCTGAGCCACCGCTCTACTACGGAAGCTGAAAATCCTCAGCACATTACAGCGAGTCTCTCTCCGTCCTGGAGTTAAATGTATCAGTCAGCTCGCGAGTTTTACGCACGGACTATGTCACTATAGGCTACATTAGTGGATCCACAACATTACTTGAGAGCGACGTACTTCTGAAGAGCCAGCCCAAGGCTCTGAGCTGCGCTCTGACTTCCGCGTTTATCTCAATGATTATGCGTGGAGTCCACTGAAACACACAAGTGATCCTTCGGGACTCAGAGCGGAGCTCGCCGATCGAGAATTCTAGAGACACCACAATACACCCTGTCCAAACATTTCAGGCACCAGGCTGCCTCTGGTGGGACTTTTTCTGGTTGGTCTGCTGCGGGTGGTTGGATCTGCCCAACGCGGTTGGATCTGCCCAACTCGTTGCTTTGGCAAAGATAACCCTCCCCCTGCCTCTCAGTCTCAGTCACTGCTCCGCCACGAGGTTGAAAGTCTCTCTCCGTTACTCCGTCGTTGAATAGTTCGGTCGACGGTCGCCAAGCTGGTGTGATGTAAAAAAGGCCTAACTCCTCCTACAGCCACTGGCCTTATAAGTCAGGAGACTTGCGCTTCATTCTACAGCTCAGTCATCCTCTCAGATAAACTCAAGCAGTTTGAACACTGATATTTATTTCAACTCCTGCTGTCACAGGGCATTTATTCCCCGTAGTGGGCCTACGTATTACCATACCATTGCTCAGGCTCCAAGCCACAGCAAACTATGACTGGAGTCATCGGACGGATCACTGCTGGGCTCCAGCAGTCTGTCCTAAACCTCGTCTCTCGGTTTGATGCGCAGCTGCGCTACGAGGACCCCCACGGGCTGGTTGTAGTGATTTACTGTGCCAGAGAGCGGTTTGCTGTGATTTCTATCACTAGACTGCTGATAATGCTGTTCAACATCCGCGGCACAGAGTAGCAGAGAGTGGTGACAGCGACATCCGCGACACATGACGGCACAGTCAAAGTGCTGGACAGGAGGGACCCGAGTAAAATGAGCCATCAACGCTGAAGACACGAAACACGAAAATTAAAGTTGTTATTCACCGGTGTGCCCACGAAGAATACTGCGGATGAGGCTGACATCAGAAGACATAACACAACCACATGATCAAATGGCTACTCTTAACGCACTCTGTCAATGAATAAATGAATGCTTTTTGGTAATATTGCTCTGACTATAGCACAGAGGGCGCAAACACCGCCGTGTGGCACAGCTGCACAGCTGCTCATCCTACCAACACATCGAAAACGATTAAACACTCTGAACAACGTTAAAACTAAAATGTTCCACAACACAGAATAAATGAAGTATGCGCCGAGGTGTTCCCGATTGTTTTGTATGGACTATTTATACACAACAAGCCTTGAGCCACCGCTTCACCACGGAAGCTGAAAATCCTCAGCACATTTCGCGAGTCTCTCTCCGTCCCGGAGATAAAGGTATCAAGCAGCTCGCGAGTTTTACGCACGGACTATGTCACTGTATGTTATGTTACTGGATGCACAACATAACTTGAGAGCGACATAGTCTACTTCTGAAGAACCAGACCAAGGCTTTGAGCTGCGCTGCTCCAGTAAATGATCGACACTAGGAGAGAATCACTGTGAGCAGCTCTGTTCACAACAGCTGCACAGTAGTTTGAACATTTCAGGCACCAGGCTGCCTCTGGCGGGACTTTTTCTGATTGGTCTGCTGCGGGTGGTTGCTTTGACAAAGAAAACCCTCCCCTGCCTCTCAGTCTGAGCCACCGCTCTACTACGGAAGCTGAAAATCCTCAGCACACTTCGCGAGTCTCTCTCCGTCCCGGAGATAAAGGTATCAAGCAGCTCGCGAGTTTTACGCGCGGACTATATGTCACTATGTTACTGGATGCGCAACATAACTTGAGAGCGACATCTACTTATGAAGAATCAGCCCAAGGCTTTGAGCTGCGCTCTGTCTTCCGCGTTTAACTCAATGATTATGCGTGGAGTCCACTGAAACACACAAGTGATTCTTACCCCGCCTCGAGATTCAGAGCGGAGCTCGGCGATCGAGAATACTTTTAAGAAGACACCACAACACATCCTGTCCTCAAGCCCGAGCGGTGACACCTCCTCTCTACTCAGTGCTGCGCCGCTCCAGTAAACGATCGACACCAAGACATGGCAAGAATCAGTGTGAGCAGCCCTGTTCACATCAGCTGCACAGCAGTTTATACAGACTCCACATCAGGCTGTCTCTGACGGGACTTTTTCTGATCTAATCTGTTCGTGCTGTTGTGTCGATGTTTTCTGCTGAATGCGAATTATTGTTCATTTTATTGGAATGTTTTTCTATTATATCCACTTAACTTACTTTAATAAAAGATATTTTCCAACCATCAGTGGAATGTTTGTGCTGATAAACATTTTTTTTACATGTTGGAGTTTGTTAAAATATAAGAAACTATATAGATATGAGTCAGTTTTTATTGGTGTTGATCTTTTCTTTTCCATCGAAAACACTGGACACACTGGCTGTAAAAAGTATAAGCCCCCATTTTAATGACAGATAAGAAATAAATCACTATGTGCTTATGAAGGTATATTCTTATTTAAACTTTATTTCCGTGGTTGCATCAAGATGTTCGAGCAGTCAAATCATGCACATTGTCATGAAAACACACAGCGGTGCAGCAGCACACATTATTACACACAGGCGCTCAGAGCTGCTGGAGTTGATCTGACGGATCAGGTGTAGAATGAGGCTCAGTTTGACGCTAACATTTGCTTCAACTGCAGCTGCGCAGACTATGTGACTGGATACACAACATGCCTTGATCTGGTAATCTGGCATTTGCCCGGTGGGCCGACGCACCTTTGGGACCGGTGTATCATAAATTATTTATTTATACAGGACTAACTGTTTTTTTTAATGGGCCCATAACCGGCCCATAAAGCATGGACAGCGGCCCATTGGGTGATTTTTTATACTGACACTGGGTCGGCCCAATCACATCTCTTACTGGCAACCCCTCTGCTCTCTGTTTCTTTCGTTAAAATTTTTTTCAGACGGTTCAAAGCTCAACCTTTAGCAAGGGAGCAGGCAGGAAGGGTCATTTACACTGGGGACGCTGGGGACATGTAGGCTACCCACCAACTGCCCGGTCATTTTCCCGGAGCTAAATGTTTTGATTGACAGAAGCCCCAATGTAGCCTATAACTCAACAACAACATCAAAATATTTTCCAAATTAGGCTAATATGCATGTTGATAATACTCATCACGCAACTTGCCTCACAGCTCTTCAAAGAGATGAGGCTACTATTGCTACATTTCGTTTGAAGTTCACGCGATTTGACCCCCCGCCGTTACTACCTGCCTGCAGCGAGAGAGAGAGAGAGAGAGAGAGAGAGAGAGAGGGAGAGAGAGACTTTATGTTGTATGTATGATGCTTTGGCAATATTGTTACACATTCATGCCAAGTGAATTGACAGAGCAGAGTATAGTGTGTTCAACTAATCTGTGTGTGTGTGTGTGTGTGTATGACAGAGCAGAGTATAGTGTGTTTGGCTAACTAATCTCTGTGTGTGTGTGTATAGCCTTCTATAGGCTACTTCAAAGTGGCATTGGAGGAAAAACATATGATTTGACTACGAACATGTATACAAAAAGTGAATGTGCCACAAAGATTGAAAACAAACAAATAGCGTTTTTCTCCCAGGGCCGGGGAGTGAGGCAGGGATGCAACCTCAGTCCAGTTCTCTTCAGTCTCTATATCAATGAATTAGCAAACCAATTAGAGAGTTCCACAGCACCTGGCCTCCTCCTGAACGACACAGAGATCAGAGGTCTGCTGTATCCAGTCACTTAGTGTTGCTCTCACCTACTAAAGAAGGTTTGCAGCAGCAACTTAACCTCCTGCAGAGATTCTGTCAGACCTGGGCCCTGACAATAAACACAGCAAAGACTAAGATAATGATCTTTCAGAAACAATACAGAAATCAGGTTTCACACAATTTCTATTTAGACACTACTAAATTGCAACACACAACAAACTACACTTACCTTGGCCTCAACATTGCATACACAGGGAACTTCAACATGGCTGTGAAAGATCTGAGGGACAAAGCAAGGAGAGCTTTCTATGCAATAAAAAAGAAACTTTAAAATATATATTTCAATTGAAATATTGAAAATATATATTTCAATTGAAATCAATTCAATTGAAAATTTGTACTAGAACCAATAACTCTATATGGTAGCGAGATCTGGGGGCCAAAACTCAATAATGAATTTAACAACTGGGACAAGACAATCATAGAATCTTTCCATGCTGAGTTCTGTAAGAGCATCCTGCAGGTGCAGAGGAAAACACCAAATAACCTGTGCAGAGCATAGCTCGGCCAATACCCCCTCTTACTAAAATACAGAAAAGATCACTTAAAATCAGTTAAACCCCAGACATATCATCACAAAGCCCTAACATACCAGGAGCTGAAACCAGAGAAGAGTCCCCTCAGCCAGCTGGTCCTGAAGCTCTATGCAGTAACAAGTCCCCAACAGCCTCAGGACAGCAAAGCCAACTCAAGCAGACCAAACCAAATTATCAGAAGGCAGAAAGAAAAATATATTGAATACTGGAAAGAAATAGCCAAAACACAAAGTAAATCACAATGTCACCTGACCCTAAAAGGAAAATTCACACTGGCAAATTACCTGAGCACAATAAAATGTCCCAAAATAAGAAAAATGTTGACAACATACAGACTGAGTGAACACAGCCTGGCCATAGAAGAGGGTCGCCACAGACAGAGCTGGCTACCACAAGAGGAAAGACTCTGCTCCCAATGTGACACAGGACAGGAAGAAACAGAGCTGCAAATATAAAATACTAAGACAAAAACACTTTGCAAACACTTCCCAAATATACCCCGAATTCGAATTCATATACTGATACACAGAAACACCCCTATTTACTGGGAGAAATGCCCAAATGTGAAATAATTGCTGCAAAATATGTCTCTGCATGCTATGAAGTGAGGACAACCAGTGGAACCTCAGACTGGTAAATAATTGTAGAGATTTTCAAACTATTATTATTTTGATCGTTTGATATTTAGTTTTGTTTTCACATTTGATACTGATTTCATTTTTAAAAAATGTATTATTATTATTTTTTAATTATTTATTTATTTATTTTTTGCCTATTAATATATATATATACACACACGTTACTGTTTCATTTATTTATTTTATTTTAATTTTTTAAAATATATTTTAATTTTTTAACACACACAAACACTTTCTGTTTTATATATTTATTTTATTTTACTTTTTATATATATATATATATATATAACATATATTAACACACAAACACACACACTCTTACTGTTCTATTTATTTTTTAACACAAACACACATACGCTTTGATTACTTTACGCTTTAATTACTACTTTAATGAAATGTATGGGGTTGATTGTTCTTCTGTTGTATGTATGATGCTTTGGCAATATTGTTACACATTCATGCCAATAAAGCTAATTGAATTGAATTGAGAGAGAGAGATTGTTCACGCCTTCAGGGCTTGAGTAAGCCTGTTTCCCGGCCTTCAAGAGCGTTGGCGGCTAGCCCCCTGCCTGATTCCTGGCCTGCTAGCGTTTCAGCGGCTGCCTCACCTGGCCCACTCGTCTGCCTGTCTGAACCCCCTAACAATGACTCTGGGACTATGACTCTCCTGGCCTTCTTTGCCATGAAGGCCAGGGAGTTGGAAGAAGCACGGGCAGCCAGTCTGAGGCCCACCAGTGTGAAGGCTAGTTTCCCCCTTGGATCCACATCTGATCCACCTCCAGTAAGGCCAGCTGGAGGGCGACGTGGATCCCGTCGTCGAGGAGCTAAAATACCGGCCCACAACCCAGCCGGCCCGTCTTTGCTGACTCCAATCCCAGACGACCAGCCCTCTTTTGTGGGAAGTCGCCTCGCCATCTTCCAGGGAGGCCGTGGTGGTCATCGGAGGCGACCTGGTCACCATGGCCCTGGACGTCAGGACCAGCTCCATGGGCCTCCGTCGGTGGTCCGACAAGCACCAGCTCCGTTGGTGGCCCAGCCGACTCCTGTTCTGAACCCTCCATCGGTGATCCGACGGGCGCTGAAGCTCAGTCTAACGATCCGACTGACTTCTGGTTCCTCGTCGGTGGTCCGACCAACACCTGCTCCGTTGGTGGCCCAGCCGATTCCTGCTTCTCGTGCTCCGTTGGTGGTCCGACCAACTTCTTGTTCCTCGTCAGTGGTCCGACCAACTCCTGCTCCGTTGGTGGCCCAGCCGATTCCTGCTTCTCGTGCTCCGCCTGTGGTCCGACCAACTTCTTGTTCCTCATCGGTGGTCTGACCGGCAGCAGCTCCGTTGGTGGCCCAGCTGACTCCCTTTCCGGACCCTCCATCGGTGGTCCGACCGGCAGAAGCTTCGCTGGTGGTCCAGCCGACTCCTGTCCCTGGGCCGACCAGCACCAGCTCCACCGGTGGTCCGACCGACTTCTGGTTCCTCGTCGGTTGTCTGACCAGCAGAAGCTTTGCTGGTGGTCCAGCCGACTCCTAGCCCTGGTCCCTCGTCGGTGGTCCAGCCAGCACCAGCTCCGTTGGTGGCCCAGGCGATTCCTGCTTCTAGTGCTCTATCGGTTGTCCGACCGGCACCAGCTCCGCCAGTGGTCCAACCGACTTCAGGTTCCTGCGTTGGTGGTCCGACCAGCACCAGCTCCATTGGTGGCCCAGCCGACTCCTGTTCTGGACCCTCCATCGGTGGTCCGACCGGCAGAAGCTTTGCCGGTGGTCCAGCCAACTTCTGGTTCCTCGTCGGTGGTCCGACCAACACCTGCTCCGCTGGTTGCCCAGCCGATTCCTGTTCCTGATCCTTCATCGGTGGTCCGACCAGCACCAGCTCCACTGATGGTCCAACCGACCCCAGCTTCTGAACCTTGATCGGTGGCACAACCGGTACCCGCTGCACAGCCCTCGGACATCTGCCCAGCAGCACCTGAGTCCATGGACGTCTGCTCAGCTGTTCCGCCAGCGGACCTCTGCCCACCATCCATTCGCCGGCCTTCACTCCAGCTCAGCCACTGGTGGTCCTAGATCCCTGCCTCCGGCCTCCAGGGAGGATTCGCCATCGCCTCCGCCACCGTCCTCCTCGTTGGCCTCCAGCAGGTCTCCAGCCTCATTGTTGGCTTTCCTGCCAACCCTGAACTCTGCCACCGGGGTCTTGGTCAGCCTCCTAAACTGTCTTGCCCCGCCTTAATCTGGTCCAAGAGACTTTTTTTTTTCTGGCCCTCCACCTGACCTCCCTCCGCCCACCCTGGCTGACTTGCCCTCCTCCATTTCTCCCTCCCTAGTCTGCTCTCTATGCTCTGTACTAGTTCTGTGTTCTCGTTTGAGTTCTTGTACTTTTGTTACGTGTGTGTGTTTCTGTCTTGTTGGTTATTTCACTCTGCCCCATGTCTGCTTGTCATGTCAGGCTCTCTGTTTTCCTCTGCTCTCTCTCTCTCCCTGCCTGTGCCTCGTTACTCTGATTCCTCTCACCTGTGTTGCTCCCGCCCTGCTCGTTAGTCCCTGTATATATACCTGGTGTTTCTGTCTTGTCTTGTCTTTGTGGGGTTATTGTCTTGTGTACCCTTAGTGTGTTGAGTCCCTGTCTTGTGGAGTTTGGATTTGGTTTTCTCTTGGACTTTGTTTTTGGACTTTCTTTATCAGCCGCTCACCAGTGAGTGTGCTCGCTTTTTGTTTGTTAATAAAACTTTTGAGCTGTACCAGTCAGCCATTGTGTGTCCTGCGTTTGGGTCCTCCAACCTGCACAATTTGCCTCCACACCACTGAACTCTGTGACAAATGACTTCATTCTCATTATATCTTGTAATATTATATCTTAAATTGTTATTCTGCAAGTTTATAACCATTAAATGAATGCATTAAAATGCATTAATTTAGGTGAAAAGGTGCAATGTGAACATTTAAAGACTTTAGGTTACTTCAGTCATGCCTGCATGTGTGTTGACTCAACAGGAATGAAATAAAATAAAACAGGAGAAACTTGACAGCAGTACAGAATGCCTGAGAGCCTTACAGCACTATATTACAGTATATTTTTATTTTTTGAATTGTCACTTGAATTTTGTGTTTCCTTTTATATAAAGACATTTCCTCAATGAATTTGTAGTTGTGGTACTTGTTTACTGTGTCATTGGGTTCAGAATTATGGTTTTCGAGTGTAATTTGGTTTCTTGAGTAATAGCGACACCTATTGTGTAACTTGTGAATTACACCAAATGAAGCGCATGCTGGGCTCAATTATTGATCGTTAAGCTTCCGTCAGAAGCAAAAGCGGAAGAAAAGAGAATTCCAGAAGACTGTGTTGCTACATTGAAAGATTGTAACGGCTCCTAAATTTCTGTGCAGAAGGCGCACACGGTATGTGCTTGTTTTATTTTGAAATGATAATATTTTGTGTTTCTATTTCCTACTGAAAGTGATTGTGTTTGTAATTATATTATTTCAGTTTTTCATGGTGTTTGCTGGTCAAAAGAAGATTATTTGTGAAAAGGAACAAATAAATACTGTATTATCAGTAATTTATCATTTTAGTAATTATAAAAATCATAATAAATGTATTTAAAGGCCTATGATAATTAATAATTAAAATGAAGCTCAATGATTTATAGGGTTCAGTTTGACAAATGGCATAACAAGGTAGCGGTTTTTGAGGGTTGATGCAAGTATGTCTCCAGAATGCAGGAAATTAAGTGTTTAAAATCTTTCTCCCCAAATACTAAGCCTATTAAAATACATCATTGTCTCGTTGCCATGTCTCCACTACTTGTGCAGTGTCAAGTCTCATGGGCTTAGAGTTTTGTCAAACCCCTATTCTAAGCCCTTAAAAGCAAGGATGGTGTATTGGTGAGGGATGTCCGACCGATTTTTGTGGGCCGCCTGGCCCAAAAATGCCAGGGCCGATCCTTTGGCCCAGCTGGCGCACGGTTCAGAATACTTCAGGAGCGAGCCATCGGTGTACAGCTATATGCCCCTCTTCATATGCCATTCTGATTGGCCAAGAGGGAATCACACAGCTGCATAAATCCCTAGTGAGGTGTCACTGCAACACTCCCTTTCCAGCTGGTGCGTTGAATGATCACTAATCAAGAACCAGAATGATGAAGATTCGACCTAATGGGAAAGATTCGAAGCTAATGGGAAAAATAAATTAAAATAGCAGACAATACATACAGACTGCTACAAAAGTACCAGAACACGAAAATACTCCAGTACCTCACCAAAGTACTCCTTTCATACTGACTGAGACGCATGTGTTTTTCAGAAAGCCCGCACTGCCTCCTTGTGGTTGGACAGTGATAATGCAATGAAATATGAAATTGGCTTTGGGGGGAGTATTGGAGCCTTATCACTTGCCCTTTGATGCTTGAGCTAAATTGGCTGCCTGCTGTTTTTGATTGCTCCTAATTTAAGGTGTATTTTGGTATTTCCTTTAAAGTGCATTTCAAATTGTTACATGGTGCTCAATGACCTCAGGTAATTGAGTTTTTTTTATAGATTTAATAATAGTTAAAATCTTTATACCGTAAATCAAGTTTAGAGTTTAGACAAACTGCTAGGCATAGACTGTATAGCTCAAAGCTAAAGAACTGGTGCATAATATTGCTTTATGTGTTATACTTGACATTTCAGCTGCATTGCTTGCTGTTGAAGAGTCTTGAAGCCACATTATGATAATGTGTTTTCTTTCATCTTCTTCACACCACAAATTAGAAAACGTTATCTCTCCTCCTATTCATCCTCTGGCTGCTTTCCATCTCCTGTCTCAACCAGCATTAGGAATGAGAAAAAGGCCTGACCATGAAAACAATTCTCCTTTGTATAGTTCATTAGAAGGCCCTACCTGGACCCCAGGTTGTGCAATAATCCCCCTATAAGGACCATGGACGCTGTATAGGGGGGAAAAGTTAGGATAATTCCATGGGCCCCTGACTGACAGGGGCCCCAAGAAATAATTATAAACTAACATCAAATTATATTATACATTAAATAAGCCATCATCATTGAGTATAAATACATTTCAAAAATAATAATAAAATGAATGAACTCTTTGTTTTAACTTGTTTTTGGCAGTAAAAGTTAAAACTCCCCACTGACCAAAAAGTAAACCTCTATATTGAAAATGAAATATTTGTTAATGACAGAAATTCAAACACAAATTCTTGATCATTATGAAATAAATAAAATAAAATAAAAAGCACTTTCCTGTCTGTACTGGATGCTGGACAGCAGCTTACCTCAGCCTGTATGTAAGTTACAGACTATATTAAAATAATCCAGTTTGATATGTTCATTTAGACTGAATTATGGCCGTTAATGACATCTATAGATACAGACTGTGTCATTCCCATCTTGAAGGACAATTTATTTGAGAAGCAAATAGTGAATTGCATCCTGTATGCAGACTTTCATGTACAAATCACAGCAGTAAATATTGAGCTAGTACTGATATTCGTTCCGAATTGTGGCATCAATTGTTTAATTGATGTACTTTTTATTTTTTTTTATTATTTTTGATGGTTGTGATGTGATGTAATTTAGGACCCCCTCGAAAACATGATGGTGCATCTCAAGGGGTTTATCCTAATAAATAAATTTTGAAGAAGAGGGGGTCCAATTAGATTTTTTTTATCATAGGGCTTAAAATTCCTGGCACCCCCCCACCCACCCCCACCCACCCCGATAAGAACTATCATTATTCACATGTAACACAGATGTTGACCAGGACTGGCAAGCTTAGTAGCCTGTTGCCATGAACAATTAATTTAAATCAGCTTTGCGAGATGATATGGAATAAATAACTAAATACATGTTCAGTCTCTAAAGAACATATTTTATAAGTCTTTACCACCTGTGTCCAACATTTGCATTCAGCACATGTTGGTTCTTCAAGAAGAGAAGAGACCAACATGATTATAAATAATGTTGTATAGTTAATATAGCCTTTTAATATTTACATTTGTATATTATTATTTATTTAAGATATGCACCACTTCACTAAGTTCAGTGTGTAACATTTAGGAGGATTTACTGACAGAAATACAATATAATATACATAACTGTGTAATGTTTTCCGTGGTGTATAAAGACCTGTTATGTTTTTATTTAGAATAAGCCATTTCTATCCAATACGGGTGCTCCTACATGGAAGTCGGCATGTTGTGCCTCCATGCTTCTACAGTGATACAAACGAACAAACTTCTCTACAGAGTGTGAAGAAGAAGAAGAAGTTGAGAAGTAGTCTGGTTTATTAGAAGTAAGAAAAGAAGTTTAATTTGGACTAATAGAGGCCCGCATGTATTATTTAGCACAAGAGCCAACAGAGCATGTTGGCCATCATAGCTTCTCTCTGTGTGTTGGAAAGGGAGGAGTGAGCAGTGATTTCACATGGTGTCAGAACAATCTTAATCTTTTTTTCCTCTTTAAATCTTCATTACAAATAGAGAAATAAAGTGTACATAGGACATAAAGGATACAGAATTTTGACTTCATGCAAAATCACATGTTGCATAGACATATTTTACAAACATGTCATTTGTAATATGTTTAACAGTTAGGTTGCTGTCCATGCAGAGTGAACTAGATGTGTGTTGTTTATGCACACTGATAATGCTAAACACATATTTGTGGTAGCCTCCATGTTGATTCCACATTCTGATTTAGGAGCACATGGATGCACTGTGAATCGCTGATTGCAATTTGCCACCCTTACCACTAGAGGACACTAAAACTTACACACTAAACCTTTAATTTCTCAGTTTTTGTATTAATTCCTTAATCAATAAAACAAGATACATTTGCAATGAACTGTAGGGTGTTTGTACGAGTGTCAATTGAATGTTTTTGGCTTACAAACTGATTGAAACCTTTTTTTTTTTACATGTTGGTGTTTGTTAAACTATAACTAAAATGTAAACATGTTGAGCTGTTGGCTAATATCTCCACATCATGCTGTAGGAACGTCTAATTGAAGACAAACAGCTTAATGCACATACAATAGCTGTCATGCCGACTATGACATGTTAGACACTACAAGAAGAATTCATCTAAATTTGATATTTATTTTGACAGTGCAGCTTGGCTCATCTATGCAGATCTATGCAGTCTTCTTAGTGCCTTTATAACATTAACTCAACAGCAGCCTATTGGAAGGCACATGGCTGCAGTATGATGAATAATGGGTGGTAAATTCGCCACTGAAAAGTCCTCCACCAAGCTTTGCACTGATGGAAAGCATTTGATTAAAATCATTAAAATGACACCTGCTGGGCTAATCCCAAAGTATGACAGCCTAAGGCAGACAATTTAACTAGTGTGCTGTACTTACATTAACCTGTACACTCCAAAGATCACAAGCATCCTCACAGTATGAGGAAGTTTCTTTCCAGGCTGTAAAGCACCAAATGAAGCCAGAGTCCAAAGTGATTCATAGCTAACTCAAGTGGATAAACCGCAGGATTAGGATTCACAGCTTTCAAAAGTCCACTTATCTAAAAGTAAAGGGTAAAAAGCATTTGCTCTAAGTTACACATTAATACCTACTATTTTACGTATATTAAAGATAATAAGCCAAGACAATTAGCTTGATCCCCATTCAGGGGATACTAATTCCCTAGTTGCTCCAAAGAACTGTGACCATCTCATATGGTCTACATAGCAATTGGTAGTCACTTTGTATAAAAGTATCAGCTAAATAAGTAAATGTTTGTTTCTCCTTCATCTCCTGATGGGTAATCAGAGCTCATGACTCCACTGTTAATAGTTTCAGGTTACTGCAGACAGTGGCACTAATATGTCACCCGCTTATTGTTCAAACTCAATAGCTGAAAATACACTTCCATCCCTCAGACGAACATGTTTGTTGTCAAACCTGTTTGCTTGTTAAAGCGTGATAAAAGAGACAACAGAATAGGGCATAACCTGCAGTCTGTAGGTTCTCCTTCCCCTTTAAAACGTCTGTAAAAATGTAACCAACTCAGAAACTCCCCACAGTCTAGAAATACTTTGCACTTCATTTCAAAATTGATCACCATACAATATACATACAAATAATGCGTCATTTCTGTTGCTATTTTACAAGCTGCGTCATGGTTACAACATTCACAACATTGGTTCCTGTGTCTGACATACCAGCCTTTGTTTCATTATTTTTTATCTAATTCCTCATTAACCGGCCGTGCGTTACAGGTAGCACTGCTTGACATTTAAAATAATCTCTGGTGAAGTGGACAGTGTGTGTCGGATGTTTCACAAAGTGTATAAGAACAATAAATGTACATTCATATATGGCATATTACATAGACTTCTATGCGGTAAAAATAGATTTATGTCATTCAGTAATTGAGATTGCACAAGAGCTGACATGAAACTGTCTTCAATCATTGGTCATTTTTGCAAGATACAGGCATAGCCCTTCACTCCTCTAAAATCAATACAGGAAGTAGAATTTCAGGCTCCAGTGATTAAACTGATCCTTTTAAGGCCGTGGCCATTTGCAGTTAGCCCATCTTGGATTTTATTCTGCAGAAAAGGATCAGGGAGACAGCCATGGCGCATATCTGAGGAGAATATACATATTAGTGAAACATGCAAATAAAAAGCATAGTAAGTAAATAAATGGTTACAGAAAGAAAAGAAAGGATGCTGTGTAACTGGAATATTATTCAAATCGTGTGTATCATACCTAAGCAAGTGTTGATTTAAATTGGACATGTGTTGCTATCTGATAACAGATACACTTTTATTATGTCACATTCATGCATGACACAGGATGGTCAAGGCTTCGTGTTCAATCATTTTATCCTTTCTCTCAACACATGAAGAGGAGAGAGAGGGTCATACCTCCAGAGCTGCGATTCCCAGGGCCACTGCCACAATAACCACCGTGTTGTCATCAATCAGCTTCTTGATCTTTGGGAAGCAGCCAGTGATTGTCTGACAAAGTAGAGATTAAAAAAAGGTACAATAAGAAGTTACTCAATTAAAATGGTTTAGGATTTTACATAAAGATGTTTTTTTGTTTCTTCTGCTTCCAAAGCCCATACCGTGGTACTGTTAGCCATCGTTTCATTACATGGGCTATTGAGGCTCGGACAGCACGGTGGTGGGAATTGCTTGTTGTTGTTCACATAATACGAAGAGTTCTTGAAATCCGTGTAGTTGTAGAATCCACAACATTTCAGCTAATGTGGACAGAAAGAGAAGCACGTGTTAAGCATCAGTCAAATGGTGTGATCACATTTTGTAATTTTTTCATCAGAATTACATACACTGGCCATCGTAGTATTCCACAGTCCTGTGATGTCAGTATTTTTCCCATAGTCCTTCTTGATGTTCTCAACTGCCGCCGTGCCCAACTTGTTAAACAGCTGGTCTGCCTAAAATGCAAGCGTACAGTAGCTTCTGGATCAAAGCATCAAAAGGCAGCACATGGCATGATAATCCAGCTCTATGTGAAGAAGTTCACTACTTAACTTACCAAGGGTCTGAACACCAAGATCACCACAGCTCCTGCAACCTCCGCTATGAAGACCAGCAGGACTATGATAAAAAACTAGGGAAAAGATCAGAATGTTAAACATTTTATTGGATTCACTCAAGCTTCCCTCGCAGAGATAAAAAAAACAGCGGCAGATAACACATCTGTGAGCGATGTTCCTCAAATTAATACAAACTCAAATGTCATATTCCATCATGTTTTCCACTTGGCTTTCCATGATCTGAGGTTTGACTGGAGCTCTTTAAATTACGTCATCTTGTTGTGCCATCTTTTTCTGCAACACCTGGCAGGAGCATTAGCACTTTACACGACCAACTTGGATGGAAACTGTTTCATGTGACAACAGCAACTGCTGCTTAATTTTTAAAGGGTACTTTATTTAGTTAAATAAAAAAACTGACACTACTCTGGTTGTACGGTAATTATGAAGCTACCACCAGCAGACAGTTAGCTTAGCTTAGCACAAAAACTTGAAACTGGCAGAAACCGCAGGCCTGAGTCTGTGCAAAGGTAAAAAAAAAAAAATCTAACAAATTAAGCCTTCTTCAGAGAAATGACACATTCTGGTTTCACTGCTAATGATCTTTATTCTAAGCCACCAGCTGCTGGCAGTAAATTCAAAATTAGCATACAGATATAAGAGTGGTATTATTCTATTCGGCAACAAAGTGAATAAGGGTGATGTTCCTTTAACCCCCTATAGTAGCAGACAGCAACCTACCATCAGCAGCATACACTGGCTCTCTCTGATGGCTCCACAGCAGCCTAGAAAGCCAATGATGAGCAGGAGCGCTCCTACTGCAATCAACAGGTAGCCCACGTTGAGCACCTGATTGAGCTCTGGTGGAACGTTGTCAATTTTTCCAAGAAAGCTGAAGATGGAGCCACTGTCCACCTTCACCCAGATCCCAACACCCAGGATGGCAGCACCCGCCAGCTGAGGGAGAGCGATGGGAAGAAGAGACAGGGAGGGAGGAGAAGTGAGGAAAATCTCAACGATTAAACGATTGTTAAGGTCATTTTAATGTCATGGGCATGCACATGCTTGACTCATATTAGGGACTAAAAGACAGGACGTATTGGTCTCTGCTCCTGCAACGTTCTTTCTTTTAATCAGTCATCTTCAACTTCATGGAAGTACAATACAAGTGCCCGTTTAAACAGTGTTTATCTTCTGGTATTTCTGCCAAGTCAAAAGTGAATAACAGTTGGACAGCCGCATCAACTGAGAGGATCTTCCATATTTTGATACTTCAAATAAAATTGGGTCTTGCAGGTGTCGTAAAATACCCCATTGATTTATCTCTGTCATAAAGTTACCACTTTTCTTTTCTTTCCCGACGTATTTTTATTCTTCTTTCAGTGAATTCCCCTGAAAATCAAATCATATTATATTTTCAGTATTTGTAATTAAACATTAAAACTTACAAAGATAATGCCATTGAAGAGAACCATCATGCCTTTGAGGAACCCAAAGCATCCCATTTTTGCAGCAGATTGTTCTTCCTACAGAAGGAAAACAAAAAAAATCCATTGTTCAACACTGGTCAACCAGTACTGTCCGTGCATTTTGTTGTCAGCTTTCATGTTATTTTTACTCCCATGAATTTCACACAGTGTGTCTTGTTAAGATTTTATATGAAAATTTAAAGACTTCACCTTTATCTTTAAAAACGGTTATTCATCCATTTTAATACCAACGTTTCAACCATTTCCTAAAAACGTAGCAGTCATTTGTGTGCACAGCATTAATCATCTTCATGATGTGTTTACTTAAGTATCACTATGTCATAATGCACTGCTTATTATGTGACAAATTAGCAGTGGGATTGTGCCAATATCCTCTGTGAAGTGGGAGCGCATGAGGGGAAGGGGAAAACACCTGCCACTTTCCCAGTCTCCGCACCTTTTAGCATCAGTAAGACTAATAACGTATCTTTCTCAAACACTGAGTGCCCTGAGCCATTTGTTTCCACCCTGAGGACATTTTTACTGTACACATATCACCTTTCAGGGAACTGGGCGAGGGCTTTGTTAAGTTTAGAAAAAATGGGAGTTGAGATATCTGAGGAAGTATGCCTCACTGCAATTTCTGGGAAAGTGTTTTACTGCCGAATGCAAATGAAGAAAGGCACCAAACTACAACACTGCTGACATGGAAATGTTTCCCCTCTTTGCGACTTTCCCTTTTTGCGTTCAAATTCAGAACATTTGGCTATGACATTTGTGTGACTATGTCAACTTAAATATGATATGGGTGAGGTTATATGGACACCAATGCAGCGTATTAAAGAGACAAAGACTCTAGTGTGTGTATTTGCATAGAAAAGTTTGTGGCCAGCCAATGAGTGCATCACACCCATTGCCCTGGGTTGAGTTAGACTATGATGCCGATACTAAGGACCAACTGATGCATATTACAAATGACAGCCCATTAAGTTCTTCCATATCTGTTGACACACATGTATACACAACACAGTCTCTTTACTGTATCTTTCTTCATCGTTCTGACTCATCAAACAGGCCCAAACGTCACTGTGTCTACAAATCTCCTCCTCCTTTTACAACCCCTACTGTTCCAGAGTCACTTCAAGATTGTCACTTCCAAACGTGTGTGTGTGTGTAGACCTCCCATGAGGGGAACAGTGTCCTTTGTGTGGCGTGACAAAACAGACAAATTGTTATCCCCAACAACAATGACTGAGCAGAACTCAACAGGTGGCTTTCTGAGAACTGGGATATCCCTCATGGCTCCTATCATTCATGCGCGCTGCTTTCTACTTGAAGCCTTTACAGTTATTTTCATTCCTTTCACACCTTTCATGAATGTCCACTCCGACAAACATACCAAATGAACCCAGAAGTGCTTTGTCAGTCCATTTAGCCTGCCTCTACTCTTTGTCATCAAGTTAATCATACATTCGGGGACCAGGATGCCCTCAGAAACATAACGAGCCGTTGCCTTGACTCCCCAAACTCCCTGTATCATTAGACTCCTCTGAGGTTTTCCTACTTCCTCGTGGTCAGAGTCGCTCTGGTGATGTATTAACAAGGTAGAGTCACATGCAAATCTCAAAATGTCCCAGCAATTACTAAAAAGGGATGTAGTGTGCACTTCCATTATGCCTTGGAACACAAAAAAAGAGGAGAAACTCTTGTTTGGAGCCGACATATTTACCTCTGTACTTTGTGTTGAATATGTGAGCAGCTCCATCGCCTATGTTACTTGGTCTTAGATCAACAAAAACTCTGAGTTGTCTCAGACTGACTTGACAACAGAGACACACAAATCTCAAAGGACGCCATTGAGTGGAATAACTGCAGGCAGGTCTCAGGAGACAAAGGATCATTGTAGCATGAATCTCTCCCTATGCTGGTGTAATACTTGTAAAATAACCATACGATCTTAAACTCACATGGAGAAGCTACAATGTAGCTTTAAATCAGTCTAAGTTAAGGCGTTCTTCGGCTCACCTTTCACAGGAGATATCCAGGGACGTGCTCTGAGGCTGGGTCACTGCTCTGAGTCTCTACCTTCACTGTGGTGATGAGGGCTGTTGTTGCAGGAGCCAGCTGGCTGCGAGATAAAAAGAAGTATGGGAGTGTATTATTCTTCTGTCCTCTGTAAATGACCCACAATATACTCTCTGGCTCCCTTGTCCTGTGGCTCTGCCGCTCTGTTAGATATGAAAGAGCCTCTGAGGGACTTTTTCTACTTTCTGCTGCAGGTTACAAGCACTGGAAAGGGGAGGGGGGGCATGTGGGCGTGATCAAAGCAGCCGAGTAATGACACACATCAGCAAGGCTGGTCACCCATGAGAGGGGGGGGAGAGAGAGAGAGAGAGAGAGATCACCTGTATGTAGTCACACCAGCTTTTAACACTCATGCGAGCCTCTGTTGAGGTGTTAATTTGAACAGTTTGTATAAATGACTAAATGATATGATTGTTTACAGTACAGGCTAATCTCAAACCTTTGTCTTTAGCAAATTACAAAAAAAGTGTGTTCAAGTCTAGTTTCAGGTCTAACCATAGACCTGAAGCGGTACAGTGATTATAAGTGATTATTTTACTTTAATTTATTTTACTTGACCTCAGTGTTGATCATGATTGTTATTATTGAAAGACTCAGTTGGCCGTTTCTTCACTGGTTTCTTCCTACTTAAACGACTGGAGCTTTTATGTTTTTCCATTGGTCCTTTTAAATCTGCTGAAGCAAGCATTTTCTCAGGGCTTCTACATATGTCAGTCCCACTACCACTGCCTTTTCATACATACTCCCTTGGCAACATAAAAGTTACATAAATCTATATTTTTATATTAACAAAGGGTCAAATAATTACCTATAATGTAAGAGAGAATTACCATACAAAGCATTTTAGCTCCATACAGGTGAGGGAACTCTGTGTATCTCTCAGCTCCTTGTTTTCGTTAAATGGCCAGAAACTTCATTGTTTGGCTCAGACTTAGTGCTATCATCAATGCCAGACACAGACAAAGCATGCAACTGCTATAGACCTCTGTGTGCTACTTGCCCACCATCAAACAGCAGACAGACAAAGTTCACAACTAGCTGGTGAACACAGTGAAGTGTTTTGCAGCTCATGAGCCACATACTTCCCTCAGCAGTTCAGGTGACTGAAAACAAGAGCTCAAAGGAGTGTGAATATTGGAAGTAACATTCGCCAGGTGGACAAAAACAAAACTTAAAATAAATGACAATGTGTCTCCTAGCCAGCTGGAGCATAACAATTATTAAATCAAATCAATCAATTCATTATTTTTTCTTCTCGGAAACAGCAGCTGACAAAACAATCTCACAACAAGGGCTATTTAGGAGGCGTACTGGAGCTTTTGGCTATGTTGCATGATCTTCATCAGAAGGTGGAGTTTTCTCAGTTGTCATAAAGTTGTAGAATTTTTAATTTTCTGAGCACTTTACAGTTGTTAAAGTTAAAATGTGTATTTTCAAGGCACTTAGTGTTCAGTAAAACAGAAACGTTGACAACCACAATTTCATGACCAGCCAAATCCCCCTGCAGAGAAAGATTGTGTAATATTATAGAAAGCTCCAGTACAGCTACTAAATGAAACTTGGTGAGATTGTTTTGTCAAGAACTGGAAATGTACCTTTTTAATCCAAAACAGCCCTTGTCTAAACTAAACAATGACATTAGGAACAGTAATTCATTGAGAACTTCTATTTCAGTTTTCATGACCTTACTGCTTCAATCAACCGTGTTCACAGCCTTGAACTCGGTTGATCATAATATGAAAGAATATGAACTGCTTCTCTTTCCTCTAGTCATCTCAGTCCTATAAACAAGCTGGTGTATGTGCAAGTGTATTTACATATGATGTCAGCTACTGGATAACAAGAATTGTAGTTACAGTTGAATAAAGATAAGACAGAGATATTTAGATAAAATGAGTAAGTCAGGAAGCTCAGTTATTTTAAACCCTAATCTAAACCTTAAGAGTCTTGTTAATAACATCACTAAAGAGCTTTTAATCACTTGAAAAACACATAAAGTTAAATATAATAATAATAATAATGATGATATCTGAAGTTGTTTCTAAAAAACTGCTTCATTAGTCATTGACATGAGTGGGAATGCTTGGAGAGAGAAACCAGAGTGGTGAGCAACCATGACCACTCGAGCCGTACTGGCTGTTTTTCCATAGCATGGTAAACTAAAACTAAAGTTGTTTGCATTGATGACGTATCGAAGGTGTGGTGGTTTGCGCAAACCATGGCAGAGTAGAATGCTCTCTTTGATAATGACCTTAACCAACTAAAGGAAGGCTCCAGCATTCAAAACGCAGCTGAGTACTGTTGTGTGTTCAAATCACCTAATTGGCTTTAAGTACATTACTGAATAAACTTTACAATTGTATCTTTACTTTTTGAAGCACTTAATGGTTTGACTTCCAATTATGCTTGTGCTCACGGAGTACAAGGTGGTGGTTTTCTAATATTGTAACGTTTAATTACTTAGACAGCTGTCAGGTAGGAGTCTCTGACGCCAGGTTTTACTAAATTTGAGATTCAGACTTTGGCCTCATATCTTGAATTGTACAGTGCATACATCACTGACTCATTAGGGAAAAAAGTGAGGATGGAGGATCTATAATTTCCGAGTAGCTGATAAGAATAGGTGGATATAATAATAGGCGAATGGGCCTATATGAAGTAAATGAATAAATACTACTCACATATTCAAATTAATTTTTAAAATCCATTTTATATTAATAAATATTTCACTTTTAAAATCCAAAATGTTACTTCTAATCATGTATTGTCTTAGAACTCTTAAAATAAAGTCAAACTTACCAGTAGCCTATGTTCCCCAATGCTAAACCTTATATTTATGCAAATATCCAGATATCACTTGCAAGTCCAGCGTTCAGCTGACACACACACACACTCCTAAATTAGGCAAGAAGCAAGAACACGCCACATATTTTTAACCATTGTTTCAAACAAATCACAAAAAGATACAAATAAGGTCATTGTATGAGGTGTCATCCTCTCCCACTCACACACCTTTGAGCAAATTATTGAAGAAGCAATGACACGCTGCATATTATTAACCATTTGTGTCAAACAAATGTCTTTGTGAAAAAAGATAAAAATACACATAAGGGTCATATTCACATATTTTAGTGATTCATCAGGTAACAAAATTGACAGAGAGAAAAAAAGTGCATTTGCTTAGAAACTAAAATACAGACAGAAGACAAGAAAAAGACACAAGAGAACTGAGCTGAATTTCCTGAGAAATGTTCACATTAAACTCACAGACTCGTCCTGTGAGTCTGGACACTGGGATGGTGAAAACAGATAATAGGAAAATGTAAGATAAACACTGCTCTCCTGGCCCAAAGACATGGCCAAAGTTTGAATGACTGAAATATTTGTGTCAGTACAGGCAGTGCAGGAAGGAAGGAAGTGCAACACACAACGCTCAAACCTCATGTCAATCACACAGCCTTAATTTCAAGTATATTTAACACACACGTCATGATATCTTAACCACCACATTGGTATTAACAGTATCTGTCTTTTTGGTTCATTTGACCGAGCAATTATATTTAAATGATTCTTAAAGGTGAGTAAGAAAAGTAAGACATTCTGGAGAAATCCAACACCATAACAGAGCAAGTAAAGTAATTAAAGTTAATTAAGTTTTGGGTTAGCCTACAGTTGTTACAGTTGCTGCTGCCAATGATAGTTGCCAACATGAAGTTAACATGTAGAGAGGGCGAGACGGTCCCAGTTCGGTCTTGGCTGGAATAGACACTTTGTTTATTTCCCGTGTATTTTATTTACAGTGTTTTGGATTAGAATCACTTTCCCCACCTTTAATGTTTAATGGCCCATAACAGTGTTTTAACTGATTTAAGACAAATGATGAACCCCTTTACATCACTGCAGAAAACTTTCCAAAGCTTACAAAATGTTTGCCTAATATTTTCTATCAAACCTTTAATTGACCGTTCGCCCCTCCCCAGATATTGTTGTTACGCCAGTGTACATGCACTTTACAGTGGTAGTGGTGGCAAATTTACCACTCAAAATACTTTGAAACAATGTCTCCTTGATTTCAGACAGAGGTAGAAAAAAAAGCAGCCCTCTCATTTTTAGCCGACTACAGTCAATTTTGCCACTGAAATTATAACTGTTGTTGGTAGATTTTATCAGCTGTAACTAGCTAGCTAATTAAGCTAACATAAGCTACATGAGTTGAGAGCTAGCACTAAGAGCTAGTTAGTAGGTGACTAGTATTTTAAGTATGATGTATTAAAAAAAAAAAGTATTAATAAATTGCTTGTATTCATATTTTTAAATCAGCATGTCTCACTTTTAACATTACAAGAAAAAAGGCTTTTAGGATGAGAACTGACCAATGTGTTTTGGTGAACATTAACACTATCTTGGATAACAAGTTCAGCTGGAGTTGCTTTCTCAAATAACATTAGCCGTTAGTGTCTGATATAGTAGCATCCCAGACAGGCTCCACGTACCGTAGCCTATAACACCATAAAATAATGTAGTATGAAATGTTTTGGCCTTTGGAAGTAATGAGTTTCTATTGTAGGTAGTAAGCTAGTCAGCCAGCCATGCTAACGTTTGTAGCTTCTCTTAGAGCAGATAAACATGCCTTAATTTACTTTTCCATCCATTTTTTACACTTCTGCTCTTGTGATTTTGGTTTTGGAAAGTTAAAAAAAGAATGAAACCATCAGCCAAAATTTTTATATATGGAGTATCTTTCTTACTATAGTCATGCACACCGCTTTAACATGGGGAGAAATCCAAAGCCGTCGTGGTTGTTAAACTATGAGCTTTTGGGGGGGAGGGATTAAGCTAATGGTCAATTGTACTTCGTTACTCTACACTGGATTTGCCCCCCCCCTAAATATGTAAATTCTAAATATGTTCAAAACCCAGGTTTGGGCCCTGTACTCCGCAACAGCGTGTGTCCTGCACAGCTGTTAGACAGGCCCACTTTTACCTTTACCCGCTGCTTATGTGTTCACAGGTGATGTTCCTATCATCCTGGACATGACAGGCAAGACAAACACAGCAAAGGAAAGTCTGTCTCTTCACTGGAAGTCTCCCTTTGGTTTCCGGGGGCCAACCTATCTTATCTTGTCTTGTTTAGCTCCTATCACCAGTGTCTGAACACTTCAGGTTGCCTGCTTGTCCGGGTGGCTCTTCAGCTTGTGGAATTTAACACTGTCCAGCTTCTCGAACCTCTTCTCACAGAACTCACAGGTGAAGTTGTAGTGGGCCTCTGTAGTGTGTTTCTTCATGTGCCAGTTCAGGGACGCACGCTGGCGACACTGGTAGCCGCAGATTTCACATCTGACAGATGAGGTGAGAAAGAAGACAAGGAGGAAGGGATAGGGAAGAAAAGAGAGGAGTGACAATGTAGATTTTGGACCATGTTGTACTTATTTATTTTTTTTAATCTTTGTTCATTTTCATTTCAGCATCAGGGTGAAATAATTAATCCAGGATCAAGAGTCCATTAACCCTATACTGATTCACAAACCGGAATTTCGGTCTAACCTACTTGGTGCGAAAATGTGTAATGATGAGATCTTTTTTTAAGCATTAGTTACTCACTGGAGTGGTGTTTCTCCTGTATGGGTCCGCCTGTGAACCTCCAGGTGATTCTTACGCTTAAATGATTTTCCACACGTCTCACAGATGAAATCTCTGACCCCTGTAAAAACGTTCTGTTACATTGAGAGGTTTAGGAAGATGAGATTCTGGACATGACAACTGTGTCTTTGCGAGCCCACCTGAATGGATGATCATATGTCGATGCAGGTGGTTTGACAGGTAGAACTTTTTCCCACAGCCTGGATGGGGGCAGACCTTGGTCCTCCCTTTCCTGTGAACTAGGTTGACGTGATTCTAAAGAGAGGGGGGGGGGAGTGAACCAAAAAGATGGATGTTTTAATCTTCAGCTAAACAACCTGAAGCTGAGTTTAATGGGAAAAAATGTGTTTCATTACCTGAAAGCTGCTAATAGCAACGTAGACCTGACTGCAGCCCTCATACGGACAGTGAAACATCTTGAGCATCCCATCCGCCTCTATGACGGGGCCTCGCCTGTTTCTCTTTGACCTGACGCTGCAAAAACAGATGCTGGAGGCTTAATACCCAATGATAGGAAGACAGTAAGTAGGGGGGTGGGATCCTTCTCAATCTGTCTGAATGTCACCTGCACTGAAATTCACCATGTGGAGTATATGTGGGCGACTGACCTGCTCAGACTCCGCTGCAGCTCTCTGTCACTACTCAGCTCCAAAGCGTCAACAGCAGGCTGCAGCAGCTGTTTATCACTCAGACCTGCAGAGAAACAGAGTGTGAAAGCATAATTACAAAATGCCTCATGTGAATACTGATTGAATCAAAACATCCATCCTCCAGAGTTGAGGACTGGGGACTCGAGGACTTTTATAATAGTAGTTTGCTGGGCACACATTTTCACAAGCAAAAACGCATGAATTAAAGCTACCACTAATCCACTACTGTTACAGGAATATCAGGAGTTGGGTACCGTTGTCAAATTATTATTAGTAGTAGAGTATTTGCTCACATTCACTGGTGCCCCTGATCGGATTGATTTTTTCATAGCTAAATAATGAAACGATATTTAATATTTTACATATTAATTAAACTTCTGGTCTGCCATGTCATCAAAAAGCATGCACACTAGTGTCCTGATATGATGAATGCTGGTGATGATGTTCAAGATATTATATGGAACATAAGAAACCTGGTTATTCTTATCCCTGTAACATTATCCAGGTTTCTGTACGTTTTAAAAGGAGTGTCTTTGACTCCCCAACATCCTAGACACGTCCTTACTGAAGTGCAGGGAAACCAGTTTCCCTTTCATGAGCCAATACAATGTTTCTTACATTATACAGCTTACAGGGCCTACAGAACGGCACAAGACGGTACAAGATACCTTTGCCAGCCGAGTAGCTCTGCATTAAGAAAATACAATCTACATCACAGCTTTCCTTTCATTTTTTAAAATGTATTCTCATAGCGTAGGCTAACTAAAACTCGAAGTTATTATTACTATAGCTAGTATACCCAAGTGAAGTGCAGGACTAAGGGAGGGGGGAGACTGGAGTCAAGTAAAAGAGGACTAAGCTATTTATTGCAGGGATAAAGGGATGGAGAAGAGCGAGGCAGAGCAGAAGACTAGATGTGTGCAGATCCAGGTTGGTGGCTGCTGTGCAGAGCAGGGGGGGGGGGGGGGGGGCGGTGCGTTGCTGAGAGCCCAGAGGGTGAGTGGCTGAGTGGCAGAGCCGAGCAAGTCCAGAGCAGAAGGGAATAAGGATCTGGGGAGAGCAGACGGGATGAGCACTGTTTCCAGTAACTGAAGTAAAACAACATGTTATTGTGCAAAATTGACTTTTCTTCTTCTACAATCGGCCTAATACAATTATTTAAATGTATTAATGATGTTGTGTTTGTTGTAGCCTACAGTTTACTGATTAACTTTAAAATCTGGCTGGTTTTGATCTGTAATGAAATTAAGCATTTGTAAAATGAATAATAACTGCCACACTGCCGTTGTCATCACTCAGTTTAAAGTGCTCCCACACAGCTGATGGCTTCATTTTGTTTTCCTTTTGATGTGACCTGGAGCGTTACATTCACTGCTGTGAGAGGAGGTCAGACATGTGAAAAAAACCCTGAATATTCAAATTAAAAAAACCCTACGCAACGAACGAATATTCAAATATTCGTGTCTAGCCCTAGTGCGGTCATTCATTTAAAGGAGCGCAAGTGGGCGTTTTTTCCAGCTCTTATGCCAGGATGAAGGATCTGGATTCAGAGCAAATACCTAAACTATGTGAATTGAAAATTAGTGCATTGAACCAAAGCCTGTTGATCCCCACTTTCACTCTCATTTCAGCATGTAGAACATCAAAACTTTTTCCATTATATCTTGTGTACATAATGTACATGCAAAGTATGAGAGTCTTGTCACAGTTTAGATCAAATGTTTGCATGGAACATAAACAACCACGGCTGGTACACGCAAATAAACTCCCATAGGTCACAAAATGTGTGGCAGCTAGTACTTTCAATTCATAATATAACAGCTTATACAGTCAGCCACAGACTCCTATCAGCATCAGGAGTGTAGTGCAGAGTGAGCAGTGGTTTTTTAACCATGAAATGCAGAATTAAATCACACTGCAAAGACTTTTAAAAGGTCGATTTAATGGCCAAAATTCTACCTGATCTGTGGCATGCCTGAGGGTGGTGGCACCACAGTCAACAGCCTTACTCGCTTACATCTATAACCGCCCTACCAGGGTAAATATAGGAATCCTGAAGTAAAATTCAATACTTTAAAAAACCTTTTTCAAGACCTTTTCAACACATTTTAAGACTGCCGCGCCACTTTGAGCTGTGACCGTTTAGAGACACACCTTTAAAGGGGTTTTATGTTCATTTTTTAGTGCTGGGCAATGATTAAAATTTTTAATCACGATTAATCGCATGATTTTCTTGTGATTAATCGCATTCTTACGTGCAAAATTGAACAATGAATTCTAAAGTAGTGTATTGCAGACTTTTGATTTAAATGTACTGCTGTATACACAAAAGTGCAATAACATGTGGTTTGAAAACTCTTTAAACAAATAAGGTGCTTTTTACCAGCAGTATTCCCTTTCCACAGTAGCAATAAAATATTTCTTGTAAATCTCAACTTAAACATTAATGTAATCAAATCAAATATTAAACCAAAGCTATTTGCCACTGCCAGGGCATTACCTTTTATCTAGCTTGTTAAAACAAGTTGCCATCATAGTCCAGTTTTCTTGGGATTTTTTCTGAGCAGGTATCAGCAGAAACAATATCTTCAGTAGCAAGTTTCCCTGTTAGAGTGAGGTGAAGTGGTCCAGCACAAGGTGTACTGGTTCCTGTCGCGGTCGTGCTCGCCTCACGGACTCGCCCGTCTGCTGCCAAAGCTGAATTGTCTTGAACTTTTTTTTTGCGACGCGAAGCAGAAATCTTTGGAAGAGAGACTGATCCTCGCTGTGTGTGAGTTTCCAGAATCTAAATAGTTATCAGGACATCAGCAGGAGGGAAGTCACATGGCAGAGCATCCCCGCCAAACTAAATGCAGGCCTATCAGGTAAAGTTAGCCTATGTATAATTTTAATTTAAGCTAAAAAGGCTACGGCTGTGTGGCGCACAGAAGCCATTGCCATGGTTACTATCCACAGAACGCCTGCCGGTCACTCGCGGAGCGCTGTCTCCCTGTCTGTTCACCTGAGAGAACCTGCCGAAGCCTCTCTCTGCTGCTTGTCTGGGAGGGTTATTTGCAGGCTGATCAACATCCCACCACTCCTGTGACCCATGGTTTTACTGTAGGCCTATGTGTATTCAGAGCCAGTGAGCAACGGACTTTCAAAATAATAATAATAAGCTGCGTTAACGCGATTAAAAAAATTGTCGGCGTTAATTAATTAACGCGTTAACATACCCGGCCCTAATTTTTATTACAATAACTTTAGTAAAACATATAACAACATCTAAATACAACAAGATGAACATGTTGCTCTCAGGAGGAGGCAGCTGGAAGCAGCACATTGACATCCTGGTTTTTGCTAATTCTGCATCTGTCTGCTGCAGAGGATCCATCCACAACCTGGATGGAACCTTGTATAAATGAGTGTATTAGCATAATATTATAACATTATAGTAAAAGTATATTGTTAATATAATAGTAAACTGTTAGTTTGATAGTAATATGTTAATTATATTATTTATTTTATTATTTATTTGTTCTGCACATCTTTGAACATGTTTCAATGTTTTCCCCTGTTGTCTTCTTTCTTACCGCTTCACCTGCTAACAGAAGAATCGCACAGCCGCTAAAGTTATGTCCTGCCTATCGAGTGTTTTTGGCTATACAATATAAATGAATATGATAATCCACACTTTTAGCAAATAAATTCTTTGGACAAAAAGGATTTTCACATAGGCAAAAATATCTACAAAATTTAATACCTTGTTAAATGGCGATTAAGACTTTTTAAAAATTAAAGGCCTTAATTTTCACAAAAGTCAGTTATTACCTAAGACTTTTTAAGACCCCGTTGACACCCTGCCTACTCTGTGGAATCCCACTTGCGGACCTATTTGGATTAAGACATCCTCTGTGCATTGAATTGTGCCCCAAAATACCAAGTGTAGCGCACCTGTCATGGAATCTTCATCCTCTGCTGGTCGGAGCTTTGAGTCAGACGTGCAAACCTGGTTGTAGGTGACACCCCCGATGACAGTGCAGGTGACTTCCTCCACGTTTCCGCCGCCCATGTTGAGCTGGATGCCCTCTGATGCCAGGGCCTCATAGCTGGGGCCAGTGATGATAATTAACTAGGGACGGAAAATGTTGCACAAACACTGGTAACTTTTGAGAAATGAAAACCACATAATAGTAATAGTCCTTGATGTGGTCTAACATCTCCACAAGGTACTCGGTCACCTACCTGTGAGCCCTCCAAAGTGGTCCTCTGGTCTGGAATCCCACAGCTGGTCACCACCGTCTGCAGAGTGTGAGGGTCAAACAGCTCGCTCTGCTCTTGCACAGGCATGGGCGGCGGGACTGACAGCTCCGCCTGAGCTCCCAGTTGGACTGAGTCACTCAAGCTCTGTGACAGCACCGAGTCCCCTCCCGTCTTCTCCAGTTTATCTGCTGAGGACGCTGTCACGGTAACACACTCGTAACCGTGCGGTACAGTCCTGATCTCCTCTTCTCCTCCGTCTCTGCCTCGCCTCAGATCCTCAGCCTCCTCAGCCTCCTCCTCTGAGGGGATGGTGTGAAATGCTGCTGCGGGGGAGCCTTGCTGTCCCTCCATGACCATCTCCATCTCCCAGACAGGCTGTCCTGTCAACGGAACATCCTTGGAAGAGGCCTCTATACTGGGCTGGTGGTTCAGAGGTGCAGTCTGTTCAATTGGGCTCATGGTTGAATTTTGTACCTCGGAAACATCCACATTTTCTCCTGCATCTACAGAAAAGCAAATAAATAAAAGGAGCTTGCTGATCATCAATGAATTCAGGATTTACCAGACACCAATAAATAAAGCGAACTACTCGGAATATTAACACTGAAAGTGAAAACACCTTTTAACTGTTTGTGAGCTTCCTTTTTCCTCTTCCTGCTCGCTACACCTTTAGCCACGGGCACGTCTGTTTTTGCTGCACTCTCTCCGTCACCTTCTCCGTTCAATTCCTCTTCATGTTCAGAGTCACTTGCCTCCCTCAGTGGTGAGAAAAGGTACTGCACAAATGAGTGGTTGGAGTCACACTGCCAGACAGCAGTGGTGGAGAAGTTGGACTGGGGCTCCAGGGCCCTGAGCTGGGGCTCATGAGGGCAGGAGCGGGAGTGCTCCTGGTACCAGCACACCAGGCTTTGGAGGCTGGAAACACGCTCCTTCCTGCCTGGGAAACAATAAAAGTCAGGTGAAAGGACAATCGCAGATGAACGAAGAACTGGTTTTGTCAAATTTGAATCTACGTGTGAATCCCTTGCTGAGTTCTGTATCTAAGAGAGCAACAAATCTTTTTGCAAAAAAAAAGACAACATACGCACAATATTCTTTCCTATGGAAGCCTATTTTTGCCAAAAAAGAAAAAAGGATGAAAAGTTAGGACTGAAAAACGAAACTAATTGAACATCTAGAGAACATAGGTCATAATTATGAGGCAAGATCAAAAACATGGTTTTAAAAGTCATAAGGAGATTTTAATTTAACTTTCAGAGTCAAGATATTAAGCCATACCTCTTACTGCTGCAATTAACCCAAAATGTTTTTCATTATTGATTAAATTGATGATTATTTTTTCATAAAATGGTGAAAAACGTACATCACACTTTTCTAAAGCCTAAGGTTATGTTCAATTATGTATTATACTGAAAAAAATTCTAAACGCAACACTTTAGATGTACACAAAAGGCCTATTTCTCTCAAATATTGTTCACAAATCTGTCAAAATCTGTGGTAGTGAGCACTTCTCCTTTGCTGAGATAATCCATCCACCTCACAGGTGTGGCATATCAAGATGCTGATCAGACAGCCTGGGTATTGCACAGGTGTGCCTGGCCACAATAAAAGGCCACTAGAAAATGTGCAGTTCCTTCACACAGCACAAAGCCACAGATGTCGCATGTTTTGAGGGAGCGTGCAATTGGCATGCTGACTGGAGGAATGCCCACCAGAGCTGTTGCCCATGAATTTAATTTCTCTACCATAAGCCGTCTCCAAAGGCATTTTTCAGAAATATTTGAGAGAAATAGGCCTTACGTAGTTAGAGAAAGTCTTAGATCTTTGAGTTCAGCTTGATGAATGGAGGCAAAAACAAAAGTGTTGTTTAGAATTTTGTTCAGTTTATATTCAATTTATGATCACATAAGAGAAGGAACAGCAGCAAAACCTCACATTTTTGCATGGAACATGGTAATGTTTGTCATTTATGCTTGAAAATCTACTTAAACTAAATTCAACTACTAAAATAGTTGAAGATATAGCTATTTTCTGTTGATCTAATGACTAAAATTGACCAGTACTTTCAGCTCTAACACCTATGAGATAAGTCAAAATTTGAACTTTTAGGTGAAAATTGTAAGATGTCTGGTCATAGTTTTGAACCATTAAGTCTAAATGAGTAAAAATAGAAATTACATTTATTGGTCAAGCTGTACTTATTATGTTATAAATGTGTGTAAATATATAAAGTAATACCCCATAATTTGGACTGTGTCTCATAAAATTGATTTGGAACTTTAAATTACTGAATCACGTGGTGTTAAGTCAGTAAGTGTTTTTATTTTGCCATCAATCAAATGTCATGCCCTTCTTAACTGGTCCTTGTTCACTGTTGAATACAGTAAGACTTATTGAGGCAGGATTTGTAGTTGTCTTTGTGAAATTTAAACAATCTTCAATGTCTACCCTGGCTAACATTTTAGGTTTTAAGTCTACAGGTGTAATGAGTTATGAGTTCACCCGCGTGAAACCAGATGACTGCTGGCACACAACCTGTCGACTTAAAATTTCTTATAAGAGAACCATCTCAAAACCTCCCAAACCCATGTGTCAGACACTACTTACCTTTTTTCTGCTTTACAGAGCCTTCTGGAGACATCTTCTTCCTGTAATGTAGAAACACGTACTTTGGTCATGTTCTGCAGAGTAAACCACCTGCTCGATTAAAGGCAGGGAAATTTTTTATTTTGGCTGACAGATTAAGTGACTAGCTAACAATATTACAGCGGAAGATGTTCAATAGACTGGTTAGATAACCAACTGTGCGCTGCTTTAACTGGGCTTACCCGCAGTATTTCTGCTGGTATTTCTCTCCATAGGTGGAGTTGAGCAGGATCAGGTACTCTGCCAGTCCAGCATCACTCAGACTGGTCCGCCTGCGGAGCTCACTCCACAGCTTGTGCGACTCTCCCAGGTACACCCTCCTCACGTCGTACTTTTTTCGGGATTCAAGGCGCCTCTGTGCTCGGTCCGAGTCCGTGAGCCTGGGCCGTCCTCTGCAACGCCTCAAAACACATTTCCCTTGGTCCCCAGCTTGGTCAGCGTCCAGGGGAACCTCCAAGTCTGCCAGGCTATGCGCCATCTTGGCCTCATCAGCTGATGTTGTAACCTGGCGTCCCGGAAGTTGTCAGACCCAACAGGAAGCACCGATACAGACGCCCTTTTCTGCTTGGTCTACTCACACCACGGGTTTGTAAACTTTGCCGAAACTGACATGTGTTTTCCTCTGTCAAAATACTGAAAGAATAACCTACCGTGTTCACCGAGGACCGCAGCGGAACGGTACATTGCACGGTGTTTTTCACACGGACCGCAGAGGCACGAGCACACATGTGCAACATGTAAACAGACGCGGGGAACTTTACTGTGGACATCGTTATCAGATGATATAAGTGGAGAAAAGTGTGTGTGTCATAGCGTCGGTCATGACAGACATTTTAACACTTGTGTTTAGGACTTTTACGTCACAGACGGACGTGAGGAAGGACCTCATCGACGCTCCGCCGCCACCGACCACCTGCAGCACGCTGGTGGTCGGAGACAACAACATCAGCCGCTCTGTGCTCCTGCTGGCGGCCGTGACAGCTGCCTCAGAGATGGACATGAAAGTGGTGTTCTTCACCCAAACACAAATTCAAAGCCTTCCGGTGGCTTTGCAGAAATGTGTTCCCAGCCTGAGCCCAGAGAGTCTAAAGGTAGAGACCACTTTCCTCCAAAACTGTGTGCTTCATGTATTTCACCTCTCAAGAAGTTACCCATTATAAAGGGAATAAGTTGTAACTAATTTATGATTAATAAACGATTTATTAGTGCTTGTTAAAGACATTTATAAATGGTCAGTAAGTTATATACTAAAGTCATCATTTTAACTCTATCAAAAGGGGTCGTTATGAGAAAGTGGTGCCATGTTTTTTTTTTTTTTAATAAATACCTATCTCACTAACACACTTTCATTTGTTTGGGTTTTATAAACTTTTTAGAAAATAGAATTATTTTCAATAAGTTAATGAAGTTTTTTAGTTTAGTGAAGCTTGATAGAGAACACTCAAAATAAATTAAAATCCATGTATTTTCAGATCATGGAACATGCATTTTGCCTAATAAATAATTTTAATCTTAACATTTAATCTGTTAATAAAAAAGTTTGCCAATAAGTCGACAGATTAAGCAAACATTACATAACTTCTCATATCACATTATGTCAGACGGGAGCACATTAAAGAGCAAACAGTACGACAGCAGTGGTGTGTGTGTGAGGAGTTAAGAAAAAAAAGACACACAAAGACGTCACATTGAGAAATTGTGATGGGCATTTTCATGCTATTCTTAAACATTTCATAGACTAAAAAGTTGATCGAGTCAATCAGCTTCTGTCTTCCAATTCAGTTTATTCTTTCTTTTTTATTTTTTTTGTGTGAAAGAAAATCCGGTTCTCCTATCCCAGGACATTGGAGGAGCTTCTGCAACAGGTGGCCAGCCTTCACGAGTCCACCAACACGTCTCCCACACCTCCCTCGCTTATCATAGTTGAAAGGCTGGAGGGCTACCTGCGTGGGACTGGAGGTGGCAGCCACTCTGGATTTCGCCCAGGTGAGCAGTCCTGCGCTGCACACCTGTCTGCGCTGCTGTGCGACAGCGCTGCCTTTCTCACACAAATCCTGAGACAACGCACCTCGAGCTCGGGCCCCTGTCGTGTCATCGCCTCTTTCCAGTCAGAAGTGGACACTGGGCACACTGCAGAGGAGGCCTCTGCCACAGATCCTATCCTTGACGTTCTTGATCGCTATTTCCCGGTACGCTGTACTCTGGACAGAGACAGGAGCTATGAAGCCACAGCAGCTGGACTACAGGAGACGTGGCACCTTTACTTTTCTGGGACAGGCATCACAGAGACCTCTAGTGCCAAAGACTGTGAGGACAGGCCAGGCGTAGCCCAAGAGTGGCAGCTGTTAATTTTTCCTGATGGTTTAATGGAGTTTAAGTTGGTTTGAAAATATCTGTTCCAAATACTTTAGCAGTTGTTAACTCAAGCAGTAGTTTTGTTCTGAAAAATGGCTAGTTTAGAAGCACACGTCAGCTTTTTTTAGTTTGGTGTTTCTAGTGGAGATGAGATATATTCCAGTATAACAGGCCTTATCTTCATGAGAATTCTTTCATGAGCAAAACGATGTTTTCAGCCGAGCCTTTCCATTCATTTAACTGAGCAGTTCTTGTGTTTGCTTTGACTGTCACGGCTCCTCTGGTACAGCGTCGTGTGGCAGAACCAAACAGCGTTACCTTATCACTGACGCAGCACGATGTGCTCCGGTGTTGCGCCTTTCAGGGACCAGTTAACAGGACCACAGTGGTTGCACATGTACAACATTTAATGAGTTGAATTTCAAACACAAATAAAATCTTACACAATGAAAACATTTGCATAGACACTGAGGATTGGAATTGTTTTAAATTGAACAGTGGTTCTTTTTTCATTTAAAATGAGGTCAATACACTGTACACCAAAATAAAGAGATGTTCTGTATAGCATATTCAGGTTTTTCTTCTTTAATAGGCTCTTAATCATTTTGTGACCTCTCAGTTTTATGTTGAAAGTCTTTGAGAGGTCCTCTGTCTCTGAGGTTGGGAACCACTGGAGCGATAAACGTGTGAGACACTGGACCTAAGTGGCTGATATCACAGTTTAAGTATTTTACAAATCAGAAAAATAATATAGAAAATGCGTATTTTGAAAAATAAACAATATTTATTAATACAGATTATTATTTTCAAGGTTTCTGAAAATGAAAAAGAGGGAGAAAAAAGTATTACTCTACTTAAAAGTAAACTCCTAATGAGGAAATGCACATTAAAATATATAACCTAACAAGAAGACATCTGCCATTTAAGTGGCAAAGGTAAGACTTTCTCTTAAAATATGTGACAGGATATATATAACAGGAAAAAAAACCCTGATTATAGGTGATCCACAAATATAAAACATGGGTAACCTTTTTTATTATTATTTTTAATAAATCATTAAGTGCTCATTGCGACAAATATGCAACAGTTTGTAAGAGGCAGATGGTTGTAGGTTCTGGTTTAGGTTTCCTTTTTGTGTCACACTATGCTATATTAAAAAAAGTCAATGTATAAAAATGTAGTTCGTTATGTATATATAGATGTATTTGTTTTATATACTTGGGATTTTTTTCCTAAGCCACAAAAGCATGAAAAATATATAGAAATTGTTGATTGATGACAGTTTGATTTCAAAACTGAAATGAATTAAAAATGTTTTGAAAATAAGTGTCATGGTTAAAACTGCACTGTACATGCTCTTCAGAGGGCAGCAGTGACTAAAAACAGAACTTAAATATGACAAGAAAGAGACTTACTAACAACTACAGTTACCTGCAAATGAATACTGACTGAAAACCTTCCTGTACATCCTACAGTAGTAGTATTTCATTTGTTCTGTGTTTGGTTAATGGCAATAACTGTGAAAAATACAAAAAGCATCATAATATTATTTACAAATACAGTGAGTTTCTTCACATTTGGAAATTACATCGAGAGCTGTGTTATTTAAATTTGAGGGTATTTTAAAGTATGAGGCTGGTAATGTTCTATAAATTTTTTATTGTCAACGAATCCTCAAAACAACAATGTCTTACTCTGTTCTCTCATTCTTTTCTCTCTCCTACTCTGTGGCACGCAACCCTTCTGGTCCAAGCTAAAATATCTTATACTGTGGTTTACTGTGCTTTGCGTTTAGTTCTAATTAGCAAATGTTAGCATGCTAACACTGTAACACTTAATCATTATAGCTGCTAAACAACTGCATGTTAGCATGTTGACATAGAGACCATCAAGACGGCTGGATGGTTACAGAGTTGGACGTGTGATGATTAAAATACTGTGCACTGACGGTATAACACCATATCAGAACAATGGTCTTTGGCTTTTGGTGTTTGAAGCCAGAAACTCATAATTACAATATCTCTGATGTGACATGAATGCAGCCTAAGTACAGCCTAACTGAGCTGGCATGGCTGTAGACAAAAATGGAGGTCTACAGTATGTCATGGAAGAATAAGTTATATCAGGCTAAAGGGGTCACTTTATTGTTGTTGTTTTGTTTTTTTAATGGGATTTGTTGACAATACAAAACGTAGAATATCACAAGCCCTGTGCTTCATGACATATCAGAGGAACAGGGAAAGAGCTGTGGCCTGTATTACTCACAGCCACCCATTTCAGGATGTCTACTTTATATTTTAACCTAAGAGCCATTCTTTTGTTTAAGCTTAAAAATACACTCACCATGGAAACACTCAGTGAGTTTGCACCCTCAACTTCAATTTTGATGAATTATGAAGCATAAAAAAAAAAAAATCCCAATCTGATCTACAGGATAGAATACCTCCAGGTCAGCATGCAGACTTATGCATTAAATGTCAAGTATTTGCTGCCATTTGCGTGTAATGGTATTGTCCCATACAGCTCAGAGATGATTTGGATAAAGTAAAAATGCTGTACATGTATGCACATCCAGTGGACTCTTCTTAAGTCCTTTAGCTTACACTTTGGTATAAGTCAGCTCCCAAATCCTTGGTACACCTTTCTTAACAGTTAAGGCTATGTGGCTTTTGGTGAATCTCCCAATACCCTTCACTGAGCGTGCTTTAAGGCTCAGTCCATGTGCAGCCTGTCCAACTTGCCTCATTATCAGCCGTCATCATGGAAAGGGTGCTGCCTCGACAGGAAGGGTCTCCTATGAGCAGGGATCTCGTTCTTGTAGTCATTGGCGTAGATAACCAATTTTCCAATGTCGTCTACTCTGCTCATGGGGCTGTAGTCCATAGAGACCCCAGAATCTGCCACTGCCATGTAGGTGTACCCGGGGCCTTTGGACATCCAGGCTTGATTTGGGTACTCAAAGCTGGACTGTGACGATAGGCGACCTGACCCGGAGCTCTGCGGCACGGATCCCAGGTCAGAGTAAGATTCACACAGCGCTCTCTTTCTAGAGGCAAAAAGCACCTCAAGGGGTGAGGTCTCCTCGAGAATGTCATCCAGGTGTTCGTCTGCATTGTGGTTGTTGGCACTGAGGGTGACGTAGGCGTCTTGAGACTCCAGCATGGAGGACTGGGAGCTGGGGACGGGGTTCTGCTGGAGCGCCCGTAAGCGGTCCATCAGCCAGTGGTCGTGTGGTGTGGACCTCCATCCCTCTGTCAGACATGAATCATCTCTTTGCAATGGCTCTGTCTCGTTCAGTCCTTTCTTTACATCCGTATCCTCCTTCCTGCCTGTGGTCAGAGCTCTAGAGGCCTTCGGTGGCAGAGGCGGGGAATGCTGTGGGGGGCAAAGGGTGAGCTCTGACAGGACTTCCAGTGGAGATGGGCATTCTTCTAAGTTGAAGAAAGCTGGAGTCAACCTTAAGCCTCCGTTGTTCTGCCCCAACCACTTCTGTACAACAACACAACAAAGGATTATGTAAACTTGGTTAAAATGTCTGGCTTTGATAGCTAGTAGAAACTCTCCTGACTCTTCCTGTAACACCATGAGACTGACATTTTTGGTATTGAGTGTAATGTCTCGACAACTAGTGGATGGATTTTCATGATAAGTACAGACATTATAATCATTAACTTTAGTGGTCTCTTAACTTTTCATCTATTGGCACCATCCAGTCGATGTCCAGTTCTATAGTTTATCACTAGTTAGCAAAACATTAGTACACCAACACGCTAAACTAAGACGGTGAACAACACAGTAAACATTATATCTGCATGTTAGCAGGCTAAAATCAGCAGCTTGTCATGTTCTCACCTGAAAGTCCCCACCGTAGACAGTAAAAAGGCCCTGGAACTTGCTGTCAGGAGTTGGAATAGTCGGCCAAATCTTCTTTGTAAGAAACCTGAAAAGAGCGCAAATGCCGAAAATATAATTCTACAGTTTGTCATTTTTTCATTAAACCGTAGTGTTAGATTTGGACAGAAAGAAACAAAAGATTTTTGTGGCTAGTAAAAAAGCTATGTGTTCCTGGTTGACTGACCTGCGATGAGACAGGAGCATAGTGAGAGACAGCACAATGAAGACGAAAGAGATGATGAGAGTCAGAGACACGATGAGTATGTCGAGTTCTGGAGGAGGCAGAGAATGATCAATTTCATTGCAACAGTAACAATGTTCCCTTTCAAGACATGCCTACGCTGATGGGAATGTGACACATGTTTGTAGTGCATGCAGTATGTAAATGAATACTAACCTGCAGGCAGTGTTTTCATGAACACTGGCTCACTCCAGGCACTCCAATAGCCGTTGTAGCTAATCCCGTCCAGCTTTACACGGACTCGCACCTTGTACTTTGTACCGGGCTGCAGGCCTCTCAGGATCAACTCTGAACTGGCTCGTGCCACTTCTACCTGCAAGGCAGTCCTCCACTCATCAGTGCAGGTCCATTTGTGCAATACAAGTCAACATACCTGCTGCTCAAAGCTCTAACATATCAGTGAGGTCATACAGGACGTTAAAATAACCGCCATACCTGCCCCACGTGGCTGTCCGCCGTAGTGTAGCTAATCTCGTACATCATGCTGTCATCCATGTACTTGAGAGGAGGAGGCACCCAGGTGACATTCAGCTGGCCTTGCTTGCCCGTGCTGCTCACTGTCACGTTAGCCGGAGGGTCCAGAAGAACTGCCATGCAGATAGACAGGAGGCGGGTTGTTAGGGAGGATTCTTAAGGAAGTCAAGGAACGTTTATTATTCATCAAAAAGTCGGCCACACTCTGAAACACCAGGAACTTTACACGCCCTGATGATGTCAACCATGTTTTGGCGCAACTGTTTAATGATTACAGTGCATTACAGTGTAACCTGCAATAACAAATTTGTGGCCACATAGGGACAGCGGAAACAAGCTGCCAAACACTGACATATTATCACATTTTAAGTTGACTTAGCAAACTTGTTGGCAACCAAAACAATGAACTGAAAGACGCTAAAACTCTGTAGAGCTGAGTGGAACTGCAGATTCAGGTGGTAATTTCCTGTGACTCCACAAAAAACGCTTTCATGTCCAAGTATGTCATGTTAGAGGTGAATTGTTAAAAAAAGAAATCCTTATTGTATTATGTCTCTGTTTTCATCATTCTCACAAACTTTTCAGATTCACTCCTCTGACTGTAGCCCACTGTTTAGTGGAATTTGGAGGCAGCTGCACAGTTTGCAGGAAAATTACTCACACAGAAGCTCAACAAGAAGGCTGCGGTTGTGGATCAATATTCCCTGTCGATGAACTTGTATGTCCATTCGGACAAACATCTGGGTTTGGTTCAGACGGCAGATGAACAGCCTCTTCCCGTCTGCCGCAGGGAGGACTCTCAGTGGACACTTGCTGCTGTTTTCGTTTCTGCTCGGGACAGAGGAAGACAGAAACACTGTGGGTTCAGAGAGAGTTGATTTCTTTTCTTGAATAAGGCCACTATGAATTCAGACATGGCACTATGCTGAATTGTGCCAATATATTTTCTGATATATTGATGACTCACTATATAATGCTCCTGAAACAGTTTTTAAACCTTCAGTAGTAGGTAAAAACAATAAATTATGAACACCAAGTGACTTACTGGTAGGTGTATGTGAAGCAGTACTGATCCACAGAGCTGGCCCTCTCCTCATATTCCTCCCAGAAGCAGGTGAAGTCCTTTCTGCCTTCTGCAAAGCACTTGGGGTTTTCTGGCTCCTCTTTAAGCATCATAAACACTGTGGAGGGGAGGTTAGGTGGCGAACAGACATTTTAGATATGAAATCCAATCACCTATACTGGAAAAAAACAACGGGGTGTATCCAACAAATTGTTTGAGAGGGTGTTCTATGGTTTTTTTTTTAAATACCCAACATTTCCACTTATTGTACTCCATCCATCGTCAACCGCTTTTCCTGCGTACAGGGTCGCGGGGCACTTATTGTACTTTAAAATATTATTTTCTTTCTGTCACTACAGATAGATACAGATCAATAGCCCCGCAAAAATGTTATCCTACCTTTTTTTTCAAAATCTCGTGCGCCTTGGTCGATGGAAGCTGTTCGCGTGGCGCAGAATATCATGTAAAGTGCCAACAATCGGCTCAGGCGATGATATGTCATCCTTTTGTCTTCTCTGTGAACAGAAAGCCTTTGACCTTCTGTTGTCCGCTTGCATAACTGGAGAACAACCTGCTACAAACACGTTTGCCGCTGCTCTCGTCCTGGGCAGGCTTGTTTTTTGTTTAGATACCATGGATAGCGCAACGCGGTTACGCGCCTGCTTGTGAGCGATAAGGTGTGTAGAGCCGAGCTGTTTACTTTCTCCCAAAGCCAGCGAAGAAGAGGTGGGGCATGAGCAGTCTCTCACAACTTTTTACTCTCTTGTTGATAGGCGGGAATCACGCGCTCATTGACGTTTAGGCTATAGTAAGTAAGTGAGCCTTTAGACACGTGCCGTGCGTAAAAGCGCACAACGAGCCAGCCAGCTAGATAGCTAGCTAGATAGATGCGTGGAGAAGGTGTAGCTAAATAATATTAATATTATTCCTTTTTAAATATTGATTTTTAATGGAGATACCCTAAGCACCTGTGGGTGAACTGTAGGTCAGAGCCCGTAGCTGAACCTGACTCCATTCAGAATGCGATCTGAGAGGAGGTGGAGCTGAGGTCTTGGCTGGCCCCGGGCCAAATTAATCCCTGCATGTACCCAAGTACCCAAACAGAAACCACAGAGCATAAGAACCAGACCTAAACGGTTTCTTATCTACTTACTGCACCCACATGTTTTCTTCGTTTGACCAGCATTATCAGAGCCGCATACCCCTGTTTCTCACCAACGATAAGTTGTCTAGGGGGCGTGGCGGCCCATCCCCGTCAGTTTAAATGCATTTAAGCCCTTATTTGTCACACGAAAGGGGAGCGGACAGCCTGATCCCAGTGAAGTCGGTACTGATGTAAAGAAAATCTGAATTTCAGTCACATGACGACATTTAGCTATAGATGACATCTGAACTTGCTCCACAGTGAAAACTGAGCCCCGGATAAGTTTTTAAAAGTACATGGAGGCCCTGCACAGGGAAGGTAGTCATGTCTTACTGACCACAGTGGCAGGAAGAGGAGGATGAGGAAATCTGTAATGTTGTAGAGGACAAAGGCAGAGTGTGGTTTCTCTGGTTTTTCAGATAACACATGGAAAAAAAACTCCCTGGCCCGATATTTTGGGGTTAGGAGGTAGGATATATGGTCATAAATTACACTTAAGATGCTGCTGTCATCATCTACCCTCTAACTGATTTGTAAAAGGAACTGACAAGACAATGATTTGCAATTATGCCCCCTCTTTTGTAATGAATATATTCTTTATTTCCATATACACATTCTTCAACATATTCATGTTTATAAGATGCATTTTTTTTTACAATGCCTCCATCCAACAAGTACAGAACCTAAAATAAAGACATCAAATAATCTGATGTCCCCTCTTTTAGAAAGTGACCAATCAGGAATGCAACACGTGAAAACAAATAGATCATAAGAAAGAAAGAGCACGGCATAGACTAATAGCTCCGGATGCTACAGACTTATTTGTACAAAAGCATCAGTCAGTGGATAAAAAAAAAAAAAAAAAATCAATATCAGTGGACAGTTTAGCACAATAGTGCCAAGTACAAGTCTAGCACATTCAATATGTATTCAACCAGCAGCCGCCATTGTAAGCTCCTTTAGTGAAACCATTACAGATATTATTATGCTTTCTTCCATTTAAATATAGCAAAACTGCACAGTGCATTATGCACATGTTGTAATACAAATGTAGTGTTATGAGTCAGTGACCTTGTCCAGCCTCCTTGTGTTAAACCCCTGCTGAAAGCTCAGTATGGTGCAAATGAGATGATAATATCAGCTATCTGTAAAACTATATCACTGTTCAGCAGCACACACAGACGGGACAGATAACTGACCACAGGCTCATACGGCAGCAAGGAGGGAGCTGGCCACCTGTTGTGAACCAACCCCTTCGAGCTGTGCAGAGCAACGACAGGGTTTGATGTTGGCAACGTGAGGTTGCTATCGTGGTGCAGAGGTTATGTCTGACAGTAACCGACTAACTGTCGATAGTCAGCATGTGGACAATGATGGTGAAATGGCACAATTAACAAGTAATAATAGTAAAAAAAAAAATTTGTTTTTTCATTCCTGATTTGTGATACAATTCAAAGACACTTCAAATTTCAGCAGTTTTCAGCCAGGGGAGGTTGACAGTTCAATACTGAAATATCAAAAATGGAATAATGGAACAACAAAGTAAAGTTTAACTGATGGCAAACATAACATAACATTCAATGACAAGCTGAGATATTACAGTAATGGGATATAAAGTGACAGGGGCCCTTTTAACTAACATTCTGCTCCCGCTCATTGCTTTTCCTGATAGTAGCAACATGACAGTTGACTAGACTTATTCTTCTCAGAGAACAGTGTTCTTCCCTTTCTGAGTATACACACACACACACAGACTTTGCTGCATTTCCACAAAACAGTCACAATGTCAGTAACAAAAAAAAGAGAATGTTCACCACTTTGTAAATACTCCGATATTAAGATTAGTAGGTTTGCAAGGCCAACTGTTTTGCCATGCTGCAGTTAGGGAGCAGCGTGTGTGTGTGTTGTGTTGTGTTGTGTTGTGTTGTGTTGTGTTGTGTGCGTCACGGTAAAAGCATAGGTGTGTGTGAGAAAAGGCGTTAAAGAAAGAGTGGCACAAAGGGGTGAGAGAGGACATGCCATGAGGCAGGCCATGTGACAGGTGTCACCAACGACTTCCTCACACGAGCGCGCTTGCACAGTGAAGAGGACAGAGCTCAACATTTACCATTACCACAACCCTCCTGCTGTCTCAGCATTAGGGCACAAGAAAAGGGTTCAAAAGCCTCCGATGAGCACAGAGGAAGGCAGAGGGCAGTGCAGGACTGGCATTAAGAGTCAGGTCAAGATGAGGGTTCATTTTGACATTCTGTGAGTGACGGGTAATGAGGCGTACACAACAGAGAAATCTTCTAGGGTAGATAAGGCATTTTCAGCAACTGATTTTCAGCAACAATTTTAACCCCAAAACAACAACATGAAGGCATATATTCATTTTCCTGACTGACTTTCATTCGTACTGATTCATTTGGACAGGATATCCATATTTAATGAAATTTAGCAACAACGTAAATTGTATTTAACATTTCACGGAATCTGATTTATTGTGAAGGAACATTTTAGGAAATATGCTTTTTTGCTTTCTTAGTGAGAAATGAGAAGTCTGACACCGCTCTCGTGTCTGTACAGCAAATATGAAGCTAGATGCTAGTTAGCTGAGCTTAGCTTTTAGCTTTGAGCCTTGCGAAGCTCAGTATGCCCTTGTTACATCATTTCAAGTAGTCTGTTGAAAAGTGATTCATTCTTCTCTCCTTCAATCAGCCATGAGCATGAAGCGTCCTAGATATGATTACAATTCGCACAACACTCTCTGAACTGTCATTTGGCAGCTGAGGTGAGATTTTCTTCTATCTATTCAACATAAATCCCTTTCTGAATAAAGGCAAAAAAACAGACCACAGAGATGGAAAGAGACAGAGTGGGCCACTAAGGGGAAAAAAGACAGAGAGACAGGCCTGGACAGGAGAGGGGTCTGACAGCACTGATGAAGATTATCTCAGATAGGAGTCTTTTGGTTGCTGTGTGGACAAAGCAGAGCTGGGCACTGCTGGAGTGTACAGTGAGGAAGAGGTGTGGCACTTTCCATGGTTGAGGCACAGAGAAGGATTTGGTCTTTATGTATGCGTATCTGTGTGTGTGTGTGTGTGTGTGTGTTGGCGGTCTTGGTAAGAAGGTAGATGGTTTAGCAAGCACAGCCCCCGTGGCTCTCTGAAGGCGAGTCTTTAAGGCCCTGGTTCCTGTGATTGGTTACAAGGTTGATGTCTCCCTCCATGCTCTCGTTCATCTTCTCACAGATGACGTCCACCAGACGCTCAAACACCTGCTTCACGTTGATGTTGTCCTTAGCGCTGGCCTCGAAGAACTGGAAACCTGAGGGGGAGCAAGGGCACGAAAGACACGTGGCAAAACGTGTTCATTACATTTACTCTGAGCTAATACAGTAGACGTATGTATGTCACAATATCTGTCTGCAGACGGCAACAGGTAGAAGTTTTACAAAAATAAAAAACTGTGTGAGTATAAAGCTGCTTGCACACCGCCCCGACAAACGCCGACCGACTCCAACCAACACCAACTGTTGGATCAGAGTGCGCCATCAGTCGGTGTTCGTCAGTGTCAGGCTGTGTCAGTCAGAGGAAGTCTTTAGAGTCTGACATGTGTAGTCGGGTGGGGTGGAGTCGTAGAAAGTCGACAAATCGCACCATTTTCCAACAAATCCCAACATTTGGAGGGTTCCCTTCGCAACTAAGCCTATACTCGCATGCGGAACGTCATCGTGCACGACTTTCTTTAGTGTCAGTGTCAGTTGGCAAGGTGTGCATTACTCGCTCCTCTCTCTCTCTCATTGACAACGGACTCGTGTGTGAACAGCCTCTCCTCATCTTGCACAATCCAAATCACAACATGTGCTGGAGGAAACGACAGGTGTCATGCTGTCATGCAATTGATCTTCCGCCGAAAAGTGATTGCCCTCCCCGGGAGCGCGCACAGCATGTTAAAGCTGGAACGCCCAGTATCTATACATCTACCAGCTGCTTTTAATTCAAACAGTCATAATGTGCAAATAAGCATCACTTTATGTCCGTGGTAGCGAAGGTAGATCTTTGTGAAACGTTAATGTTTATTGTAACAGAATAATCACTGTTGAAGTTTGCAGTTTATCAGGCCTGACAAAACCTTATCATAGGCAATAAAATTAGCCTAATGTTGTCGATGAAATTTGTTGTTAAAATTTGTTTAATATCCTTGTTTATATCTGGAAAACAGACTGTAGTCTTTAATTAACATGATTCACGGCTGGGTTAGGCTATAAATAAAATAAAGTGTCTTGTAATTATTTTTATGACGTTATTTGTGCTTGCTCTGTGCCAACCAACCCAGTCCTTTTATAACCAGTTGAATTATGGAGTTTTGTAGTATTGTACATGCCAAAAAGACAGAGTATATCTAAATCAGTCCTTATAACTAGTTGAAATACATTTAAACAGCCAATATAGCCCATATAGCCTATTTTTGCACTTGCCAAAATAATGAATCCACCTCCTAACTTGTGACTGGAAGGTTCCCAAAATGAACTGATTTTAGTTATGACTGATAACAGCTCACCCAGTCCTTTTAACCTGTTGAAATACCATTAAAGGGCCAATACAACCAGTAGTAGTTTTCCACTTGCCACACAGTGATTGCAGCCTCAACCTTGTTACTTAAATAAGATAAAGTAGGGGGAAAAAGTCTGCCTGCTCAGTTCCTGTCTGCTCAGTGTGAACTGACAGTTGGCTTTCTGAACATGCTAAAGACTGAAACCAACTGCTGCAAACTTTAGAATGTTTCTGTTAGTTGGGCGCTGTCCGAGCAGCGTGCAAGCAGATTCTGAGTTTTTACCTAGGTCCTCTGCCAGTCGCTGGCCGTCCTCTGTGGGTATGAGCCTATCGTCCTCCAGGTCACACTTGTTACCAACTAGGATCACCTGAGCATTGTCCCAAGAGTAAGTCTTGATCTGCGTCGCCCTGTTGGACAGACATAAAGTTTCACATTCAATTTTATTAAAAGCAGTAAGGATAGAACACAACAAATCACATACTCCCCTGCATAAACAGCAATAAAATATGAACTTACAGGTGGTCAGGTCTTAAATTGGTTAAAAAAAATGTGTGTAGTGCCACTTATAGGAAAAAGCCATCAACCTTTGCAGCACCACTCAAGGTTGGTGTGTACATGTGATCTTATCTTACCACCAACTGCACAATGTAAATATCTGGAAACCAGCTATATGAAAATGGTGTTTGGTGAAACAAATGAAAATATATAAGTTTGAGGTCATCCAAATGTGTTATGTAGCACCTTTGGTGAAGATGAACAAAATGTATTAAATATGTTTTGCAAAATATCACAAAGGCTAGAAGTGTGTAGAAAGAAACGGACACGGCCTACATGGATCGACAGGTGACCGACCAAGGAGTCAGTAAAAAAAAAAGAAAAGAAAAAAAAGCTTGTTTTTCCACCTCACTTCCAAACTTATGAGCAAAAGTGCTTCATAATTATTCACATGGTGGGACTATCTCTGGAATTATGTCTACAACATAACGACCAAACTGTTCAAACATGTCCAACTCACCAGTCCTGTACTGCGTTGAAAGAGTCCTGGTTAGTGATGTCATACATGAGCAGGAAGCCCATGGCTCCTCTGTAGTAGGCAGTGGTGATGGTACGGTAGCGCTCTTGCCCTGCTGTATCCTGCATACACACACACACACACACACACACACACACACACACACACACACACACACACACACACACACACACACACACACACACACACACACACAGCTTCATCCACTTTATATTTGTATAGGTCTAAACATTCCCCTGTGATCATTCAATTCAGTTCAATTTAATTTATATAGCATCAACTCATAATGAAAGTCATCTCACTGCACTTTTCATACAGAGCAGGTCTGGACCGTACTCTGTAATATCATTTACAGAGACCCAACAACACATTATTTGAAACCACAAGGGGGCAATATTGTCCAAACTACAGTCTATTGCTGCAGCACTTGCAATATAGCTCTGAGTTGCACTAACACAGTGTATGTGCAGTGGATCTATCATTTAGCCACTGGAGTGAGTGATCTACTCTAATACAACCGTCTAATTCAGAAAGGTCATGCAGATAGAGAGTCATTTCAGGCTAGGTTGTACAGAATGGTTCAGCAGTTCAGCAGTTTCCAACACCCTCTCCCCACCCTCGAAATCTTAATTTCCGTTTTCCACCATCTTTCCACACACACACCCCCCTCCTAATACCTCCGGAAGGACACAAGTCGGTTTATGTCTGGTTTAATTTGAAGTGGGCAAACACAGTAAAACAGATAGTTATGGGTCCTATGTACTGGGAAATCATAATGGTATAACGGGAGAGGCCATGGTGTGACTGCACTCTGTGAAAGCTTCATGCATTTCTCTCCTTCCAAAGCACCAAAGCACTTGGTGTCATTACCGCATCAGCATTCAAGGTTCGCTCCGCTCCGCACAATCCACCAGAAGATGACAATGTGATATGAGCTCCTGCCACAATCAGTTCTCATCAAGCCAGGACTTCTGGCTGGCCAGCAAGAAGAAGCACACTGAGTCAGAGGAGGTGTGGCTGCTCTGCGGTGCTGCCTCCCACGCCACGGCGAGTGACCACTTTATCAGAGCCATTATCTAATTAAATGCGTGATGTCAGAGTCAACGGCTCAAAGTAGTTTAGTGGCTGCTTAAAGGAAAAAGGATCAAACATGCAGACTGAGTAGAGCCACTCCCCTCCACTCTCACAGTTACTTTGGAAACCTGTCTGCGTCCTTCATTTGCATGGAGGGGCATATGTGTGTGTTTCTGGTTTTGTCTGATGTTTTCCTCACGGTGAAGTGGAGGAGGAGGGGGTTGTCCGGGTAACCCGAGGCCATTTAAGGTTATGAATGTTCCATTACAGCCAGGACTGCTCTGGACGGTCGGCCCAAATGATCCTTCTCACTTTACAAAATGGACAAGATAGAGGGCAGTCTGCTGCATAAATCCTTCTATCTGAGACAGCAATGGGAAAAAAAAACATTGCTTACCCTTGCTTTTATTCTTTCCAATGCCACAGTCAGAGTCTGCTTTCTGTCAGGGGTTATTTTTGTTTTAGTAAAAGGGTGAAATATACCAGGCCCGTCTTTATCTCATCCATACAGAGATGAACAAATATTTGACAGCGTAATGGGACGTCTAACCAAACAGACTGTCTCCAGGGTTGCTATAATCAACCCCTGCCAGTAAACAAAAGCTGCTCCCTCATGTGTATATGTATGATGATTTAAATCAGGCGTCCGCGTGGTCACAGACTAGGACGTCACTGGGACCCTGATTTTTAAACACACGTCACCTGCGTTTATACAGGATATCATCCCCTGGGCTACCACACATGTGTGGATGTGTTTATGCTGAGTTTGCTAAAGGTGTGTGTGTGTGTGTGTGTGCGTGCGTGCGTGCGTTTGCTCAAAGATCAGAAACATACTTCTGTGACAGAAAAAGGCGAGATGTAAACAACATGTGTACACAGTGTGAACACGCTGTACATACGCCGGAGCTCTGCATGTTCACTGTGCAAGGGCCATGTGGTGTGTTATCAGGCTAGCCTGTTTCCATGATACACAAAGGCAGGGAGGCTAGCAGCTGGCAGAGTGGGATCATCAGCAATGCTCTTTGTCTAAGGGCTTGGTCAAATCTCTTACAAATGGTGTTCAATGGGAGCTAACATGATTTAAAACAACCCAGAGTTGATTATTAACACTACATAAGGGAGGGCTTTTAAGACATGGCTGCTGGTCCCACACCCTTTAAGTACACTGCTACGCTAGCGCTGTAGTATATCTTCATTATGCTGATAGGGAACTTCCTCTACTTCCTGAGCTTAGGAAATACCAGGTCTCTTTGTTATTCAGTAGCACCAGGGTTAGTCAGGGCCAGGCACACACACTGTGCCCACCGTCCCAAATCCCAACCAATCACATAATTACCTAAAACACGTAATAGAGTCATTATGGTTAATTATTTCGCCCTGCTGCTCAGCTGTTCGACTGTTTCACCCTACTAACGCTGCATGTCATTTCACAGAGACATATTTTGTCAGGCAGGTGAGTGTGTGTGTGTGTGTGTGTGTGTGTGTGTGTGTGTTTTGGTGTGTGCTCCTCAGCTGCTGATTCATCTCAGTCAGCATTTGTCACACAGTGGCTCACACGCTGTTGATTCAAATGAATCATCTGTTTGAACAGCCCTAACAATGTATATCAATAGGATTTGTAGCATACTGCGCAATGTGTAGGTGGAGGAGGACACTTAAGGATACACCTTATAGTACAATGTAAAAACCCTGTAATGACGACCAGGGTTCAGGTTTTTATTAAAGCTGGGAGAGGCGTATATCCGGCTCGATGTAGCCGTTTCCAGCTATAGCTGTTTCCGGTCTTTAGGCTAAGCTTCACAACAGCTGGCTGTAACTTTATATTTACCATACACACATGAAAGTGGTATTGATCGTTTCATTTAATACCTGGGAAGAAAGCAAATAAGCAGATTCCAAAAAAAATGTATTCTCCTGTAAAGCTGGGATTTTTTAAACTCCCATGATTCACCTTGATCATGTTTCTTCGTTACACTTGCAATAATGTCTTTTAAACTGACATCCTTGGTTTGGAAAAGTCTCCAAGACTTTTAATCCCGACACAGTTGATGCCAAGCTGAGATAATCCCGACGACATTTCGAGAGTTATTTTTCAAACTTTCAGGGCCAATGAAGATAGTAAGCAACTGTTGTCACTGGCTACGACACACTTTTAGAGTATAGTCCCACTGTGAAGAGTGATTGTTTAAACTCTAACTGCTAGAGTACAGTAACTATTGCAGGTCTTGCTGCAGAGTTGGTCAAAAAAGCCACAAACTTATGACATATGGCTGAATTACCAAAGAAGAACACTAACGAACAAAAATGAAGTAGTGAAGTAGAAACATTACCCCCAAAAAGGTTAGAGAATACATGGCAACCTAATACATTTTACTAGTTTGTCTAAATTCATTAAACCTAAAACTAATGATCTAATCCACGAGCCATAAATTTAAAGCAACTATAATTAATATTTTTACATGAACAATGATCAGTTTTGGCCACAGCATGCTGCTATTTTCAGTGAAAAAACTCTAAAAACCTGCTGTTCCTGCGCAGCAAACAGCAGCCAGACTAAGTTAGAAACTCAGGGCTGAACATAGCGGAACATCTAGCAGCTAAAGAGCCAGATATATCAGACCAAAACAAGACTCAAAGATTTTCCAATATTGCTCCTGTACGATGGATTTGTAAGTACTGTGAATGCTAAAGTTCACTGTGTCAACCCAAAAGGAGATATTATGCTCGTATTGTCTTCACAGCTGCCCCGAAGCCACTGCTGATTTGATGGCTTTGTAGCACCCATAAAAAGAACGGAAACCTAAAAACTTAACTCTTTTCCTTAAGTGAATCTGCCTACTTTACACAAGTATGTGAACACTTGGAAGAGCAGTTGTTGCCAGATAATGGTAGAGAGTAGGAATGAGAATGAAACCATGAGGAAGTCTTGCTTTTTACGCTTGCACAATTCACAGGGTAAACTTGCACACGGGCCAAACTCACAATTCTAGACAGACCATTGTCTTTAAAGGTCTTATGGTCTTTTATGTCCAGGTTTCCTGAAAGGGAGCCATTAGTGCCGACAGACATTCCACATGGGCTCACTTTCCTTGTCTACATCTGAAGCAATATAACAACAATGATGAAGCTGGAGCACCCATGTTCCTTAACAACAAATTCAAAATGTTAAAATATTAGCTGTGGCTGCTGTTTTGGCAGACAAAACCTGTTGCTTGTGTTTTTTTTATTGTTTACTTATTACAAATGCCAGTGTGGTAATGCAATGCAATACCAGAAGAAACCCCAAAGTATTAGCTTTAATCCACTCACCCAGATCTGCAGCTTGATCCTCTTGTCATTGCGGAAAACAGTCTTGACCTTGAAGTCGATGCCCACGGTGCTGACGAAGGCGGAGGTGAATGAGTCGTCTGCGTAGCGGAACAGGAAGGAGGTTTTGCCCACGCTGCTGTTGCCAATGATCAGCAGCTTGAACATGTAATCAAAGTTCTGGTCGGCCGCGTCCTTCTGGGAGGGCTGCTGCTGGAGCCGTGAGTCACTTGATGCCATTCTAGACGGGGAGGAGAGGGCGAAAAAACACGTGACCGCAATCACTCTCAACATAACACACAACTTGTTTTATGGCCAACTGCAATATCCAAATCACAGAATCTGCAATTCTTTGATGAAGGTAAAATGTGTGACAAAACAGAAGTATTCTGCAAAAACGATCATTCCCACCAATCAGAAATCACAGCGCATGGGCAATGGGATTTTTTTTACCATGTCGTGCAGCCCTCCTACAGAGGATTATCACCTGACTCTGCAGCTGCACTCGGCTTTACGGGGCTTTATAGCGAGTTTCAAATCATTGTTTAGCTGTCCAGCCTGCAACTTGACTCTTATGGTTCACTCTCACCGCTCTCATAGGGTCAACTTCCCGGCAACAGACAGACATCCAGACAACTAGCTGGTGAACATAGTGAAGCATTTAGCAGCTTAAGAGCCACAGATTTCCTTCAGGAGATGGTAGAGACAACATTTATATATATTGGACGGACATTTACCAATTAGCCTATACAGTGTCATAAAAGTAGCGAGAAATGCCCGTCACAGTTTCCCAGAGCCCAGGACACTCTTCAAATGCCTTGTTTGTCCGACCAACAGTTACAAAAGCAAAAACAATTCAGCATTTACAATGTTATTAAACAAAGAAATGCAAACCAGCAAAAGTTAGTTGCTTGATAAATGATTCAATGCATTTTATGTCTTCATGTGACAAATGACAGAAGAGAGATGACAGGAAATGAGGGGTGAAAAGGATTGACGCCTTTGTACTGTGGAGAGTTTTTTTAACCACTAGTAGCACCTGCACATGCACGTGGCAGCACATGTATGTCGGCGAGCTTGCAGGTGACGCGATACCTGCCGTAATTTCTTCGATCAAAAGTTGGTGGCGGTGGCAAGAAAGGCAAAGATGCAGAGAGCTGGCGCTCACATGTGGATGTAAACAAGTCACAATTAAAAACAAATTTTAAAAAAAAGCAGCACAGAGTGTTTAAAACCCAAAGGTACACGTCTCGTTTGTTTACAATAAAGCTCTACAGGGCATCTTTAACCCCTAGGCCAACTCAATGATCAATATTCTGTTAATGAATTATTCGATTGATCAACTTAAGCACTGGAATCAACCATGCGCCACTCACTGGATGGTTACAGAAGTTTCAAGGTGGTGTTATTGATCTACTTGTACCAAAACTTGGCCAGATATTAGTGAAATCAATCAGTGATCAATGTGTTTTTCTGTTTAAAAGGTTTGTAATCTAAATGAAAAGATAACAGTGAGATAAAGTTCAGATTAGGCTTACTTATAATTGTGGGCGGCTTTGCCATCTGTCCATCTGCTCCATTGTAACCATTCATCTCAGAGTAATCTCTCCTGAGGGCAGGTATGAGATCACCTGCCATTAAACCTTTTAGCATCAGCCATCCAAACAGCGGGAGGAGGGGAGAGCAGCCGCACAGCTTTGGGTGTGAAAAGGAGAGCTGGGGGGCAAGCCATGTTTATCCCTCTGAAAACACACACCTAGCTGATCAATATGTGCGGCTCAGCCCTGGCTGTCTCCGAAGAGACTCGTCTCCGTGGAGACCAGACTAGGACTCAGCTGCCGGCAAGACCCATTAGTGGTCAAAGCAGTCCGTTCACTCAGCTTTTAACTGGCCAGAAGTCTCCAGAGAAGGATAGATATCTATCACACTACCACCAAGGGGTGTGGGGAGAAAAAAAAGGAGGAGAGGAGGCCGTGAATCACTCTCACAGTAATGACAGCGCCAGGGTAAGAGAGGACGAGTCCATGTTCCTTATGAACTACCTTAAATAACTTGTGTTACAGGGCTAAACAAGTAAGGAAACACCACCAATCATATTACTCATTAATTATTTAGTATGAGCAACAAGAAAATGTATTGCTGCTGTGTGAGGAAACCATTGTAACTCTGAGACTTATTTGAAGCATTGCGATGTTGACAACCTCTAAAATCAAATGAGGAGCGTAACCTTTCAGTAAAAAGTAAAAACTCCAGCCTTCGTTGGCTTTGTATTGCTGTTCTATAATTGCAGGGACACACATACTTCCAGTCCAGTGCAGCATGGAGAAGTCTTTTTACACATACCAGCCTGTGCAACCTTGCGTGCTGGCTCATGTTGTAATGAAACGCTGCCGTTTACTGCCAGTGGGAGAATAACACAACACTTTTTCACAACTTCACGTCACGGCAGAATCTAAAGCCTTAGTACACGTCATTTAAACACAATCCTTCCAGACCAAAAAAAGCGTTCTCTCCGTGTAACACAAAGGCCTGTGTTCAAATCACAACTCTTACGTCTTTCTAATCTCTCGAGACACTGGCTGTGAAACCCCAAATCACATGACGCCTGCCCTGTGTAAGGGTCTCTCTGGGGGACTTTGTGTGTGCACTTATAGATCCCATGGGAATGATTCTCCTGCTCAGCTCCGTTTATGCCTTAGGTAAACCCAGTCACATGTCCTTCATGTTTACTGTGCAGGGTGTCAGGCAAATAAATAGGCTCATATAGTCATTAGGCTACTTATATTTTATATAAATGACAAGTGTTTTCTTGTTATTGTGCAGTGTAGCTTAATTATGTGGTGTCACGTTCCCTCGGAGTCAAAAACCCATTCAAAGCAATACAACTGGCTGCAATCAGAAAGCCTTCTTCCTCCACATGTTGAATATAACTGATGTCTGGGAACACTGTAGAACAACACAGCGCGAGCAGATCCCACAGGAGCAGCTGTGATGACTTTGATAAGGGGCCCCACATCAGCAGCACCTGACATGATATCGGGACAAGCATCTCTCTCAGTGGACACACGTCCTCCACGTAGTGAGGATTTACCGAGCTGCAGCATGGATGACAACGGGAGCTCCTTTATGGCACACTGGAGCGGCATTATGTGTAATAAAACAAATAAAGGCCGTTATGGAGAACAGGGCCCGATGATGGTGCAGCCAGGTCCCCTCAGCTGGCACTGTTTGCTGAGCCAGGAGCCAGCAGCCCGCCTGACCCGCAGGAAATGACCACTATTGATTAGTTGGCAGCTGTCACATCACTTATTTCATTAACGGGATGACTGAAACGCAAACATATGGACGATAAAATCCAGGACCTTCGTTTTATGTCCATATAGGAAAGTGACTAATATTCAGTGCCCGATATCCTTACTGTACGCAACCATAGTGTGGTGGAACAACAACAGATGGTAAAACCCATACATTAGGTAGGCTACAATTCCGTGGAGATGATCCTTGTTGGCTTAAATTAAAATGACACATGTAACTTTACTCTGTGGAGTTGCCCCATTAGCACTCGGTGGTGAAAAAGTGTAAGGCAGGAAAAAACGGCTGGAAACTTACCTTCTTGGTGAGGAAAACAAACGTCCAACTCGGTTTCCTTTTCGACTCTCGGGCAATGCTACGCGGCTGTCTTCCGTCCGGCGACGAGATGCCGGGGTAAAGTAGCCCAAGATAAGTGGAGCTGACACCTGAAATATGCGTTTCTGCTCCAGCAACAGCACCAGGAGCCGACCTGCTTTCCTTTCCCTCGACAGGCTACTTCTGTCCGTTTCTTCGCTCGAGGACTTGAGCAGCTCCCGGATCTCGAGTTGAGTGTTTAATAAGGCTTAAACTGTAGCTGGAGCTCCCTCTGTGACAGAGTTAATGCGAACACCGAAGCTGCCGCTGAAACGCTGCGGGGCTGTCTTCACCGCTCGAGGTGAGGGCTGTCTACGGCGCGTGCGCACGTGGGCGCGCGGACACGCACACACCCTTGAGAAACAACAGGAACAGTATTTTTTAGTTGTAGTCTCTAAATGGACTACAAGTGTGCCCAGCCTATAAATAAGTTTTAAATAGTCACATTTATTGTACAATGCTTATTGTCTTTGTAGTGTTTTTTTGGGAAGTTATATTTGTTGTAGTTTTTTCCCTGTCATATGTTTCTATAATATGCTGTAGGGACTTGACTTTGGAGGGCTCAATATTTATTATATAAAGCTGGAAGACACACACACACACACACACACACACACACACACACACACACACACACAATGAACCTGGGAAACTGCAGCCTTCGGTCGCCAGACCCTCAGGGGGGTTTCATATCAGTTGCATTTACTTACTCAACTTAGGCTGCTAAGTCAGTTTTTATTGGCACAAAACCCATGGCCTCATTTTGTTACTCTACATAGTGGGTGTGCGTGTCTGTGGTTAGTGTTTGTAACAAACTGAGGAGCCCAGTGCTTTGATAAATTGTACATTCTATTAGGATCTCAGTGTTTTATGCTGCATGGGTGCATATCCATCACTGAGATCAGATAATTGCAAATGAGGTCTACATTTCTACATTAGAGATGATTGAATAAAGCTGTTTGAGACTCCCAGACTCATAATTAATTTAACACACCATCTTACTGCAGGGCTGCTCTGCAGTATTACTAGAGATCCAAATAATGATCCCTGAACTTTCTCTTTCTTACACACACACACACACACACACACAAACACATTCATTTCCTTGTGTGGGACAGGAATGAGCAAGGATGGTGGAACTTGTCTGGTGCAAGTCACCAACACTTCCTCTTGTTTCCCCTACTTCCTCATGTTTTACTTTGCACACCCAGGATTGAGGAATTTTTAAACACTGTACATTTTCTTCACGGTCTTCATGTCCGCACATGGCTGATCCATATAATCTGCACATTCTAAATGCAGCTGCTTTTTACGGAGTTGTTTTTACAACAGTCCTGCCACTTCTTGAGGTGGAGGAAATTAAGACTTCACCTGAAATCTCTCACGATACCATTAAGAGCAAGAGAAAGAGGATAAAGAGAGTTTATTCACTGATGCCACTGCACCAAGCAAGTTGACGGGACAGCTAAAAAGCCAGTGAATTCCCTGAGAGTTGAGAAACTTCCACTAACTCCTTGTACATTTGTCCAAACTGCCAACAAGGCACATTAACACAGTGGCAGCGAGATAAAACCAACTGTGGCTTGAGTTTATGCTGTCTGTTTATTCCAACTAGACAGCATAAAAATAAAACCAAATCTCATTAAATGATTACTGAATTTATGATCACAGACAGGAGACACAGCTTAAAAAGGCCAACATGAATTGCATTTCAGATAACCTCCTCCATTTACTTTCAGTCCCTACTTTTTATATTGAAATGGCTCCATTATAATCCATTAGTGCTGATATTGTAGCTGGAACAACGACAGTGCCTCATCATGTACCTGGCCAGCAAAGCAATGTTCTCAACATTCAAGGCTAGTCCTCTCAAAACCTGATGTGCGTCACTGATAACAAAATTAAAACAGTCCTATTAAAAACTGAGGCACAGGCCTTTTAATCTCCCAATCACAAAGTTAAGTAGACAGTGTTGACAAATTCAGCATACATTTCAATTTGAATATCTTTAAACACAATATTTTATGAATGAAATGCAGTATGCTGTGCTCACTCAGCAATGGATCTACATACAAACTTTCCCTGACTACACCTGTGACCAAACACCGCCCCCTGTTGGGGATGCAAGTATATTGCCCACACAGCATGTGAAGTTTGGTAAAAAAAAAAAAAAAAGAAATTAAGAAATTAACAGGGGTTATGATCATAAACAATGCAATGAAATATTTAAAACAAATATACAAAGCAAAAAATACTTTTAATTTGTGAGACACCATTAATTAAGTACAGAATGACAGGATGAAAAGCGCTTTGCTGACAGCCTGCTAAAAGTGAACAGCAATCGAATCGATTTGTGAGTTTACTGGACTCACTCATAAGGACACTTTAGACTGCAAAAGGCAGGTAACATTTTGTGTAATTACATTTACATGATGTCACTTTTTTTGTGGGCATGTTTAACTGAAGTCCATACATACACCAAACTTGATGGCTCATGCCTCATCATTTGAAATGCTGTGATGACAGCGGAAATAGATGGTAAGATGCTTTTCAAGAATTGAAACCTACTCTTCTCTAAATGCTGGATAAATTCAGAGCTGTGTAGATCAAATTGGTCGTGGTGCAGATGAACCCTGTCAGGTTGCAGAGGCTGGACAACCCGTGGTAGCGGCCAAACGTGCTCTTGGAGACTCTGTACTTGGGGTCTTGCTCTTTGAGCTTAGCGTAAGCCTCTTTCTGGCTGCCAAGGCCAATCTGGTTCCCCAGGCCATGCTCCTTCTCGACCTCCCTCATCTGGAACATCGCCTCAGTGACCGCTGGGCCAAACCACTGTGCGTTCAGACCTGCCATGATCAGCGCCACAAAATACAGACCCATCTGAAAGACAAGAAGAAATATCTTACTGGAAGACAACCTGGTGATGGTCGACCTGGTAATATTGTGAAAAAAAAAAAGTATTTAAAATTGTATGTGCAGGTGTGATGTTTGCACACCTGCACACTTTCATGCCAGTCCAGCAGCTCTCTTGGGTGGTACACAGCATACACAGCCAGGCTGACAAAGTTGCTACCCAGCAGACAGTAGAAGTATACAGGGAAGAGTTTACTCTGCACCAGGCCAAAGGTGTGCCGAGTTACCTGCCACACCAATGCAAAACCTGCAGGCACAGACATCAAGGGGTCAGAACTCAAAATGTAGTGCTGAAACAGTAAAAAAACGCATGTTACAGCCATGACTATACCTGCTATGAAGGTGACCCAGACCTGCATGCCCCAGGAGAAAGAGAGAACCAGAAGGTGTAGCACTTTGATCAAGTCTGTGGGCTCCCCCTCTGATACCATGGTGTCAGTCTGCAAAATACGTACATTATTATATCCACAGTTACCCTACATCCTTGTGCTTTGTTGAAATTGGCTTTACTTTCTCATTGTGAGAAAATAATAATTACAAAATCATCTTTCCTTCTGACCTTACCCCCAAAAAAAAACAAACAAACTGGGCATGCATGTCTGATGAAGGTGACAAAATATGGAAATGTTGATACTGACAGGTGATGGGGGGTTCGGCTCTCAGCTCTTATAAACCCGACGTTTGCAACAGACACTGAATTGTTATTTCTAATTAAAAATATATTTTGTCTTTTAGATGTTAATATGGGCAATCTTTGCCAGTAAGTATTTCACAGATAATTACATGTAGAGTATGTTACCCTGCAGTTATGTTCCTGTTATGAAAAATAATCCAAACACACAAATCCGAATGGACTTTTTTGGAATTTTGGAGGGGAGGTGTGTACTGTCTGCACCAATCACGGCTCACAGAGCATATATAGAACCAAAAACCAATTTATTTAACCGTGTTTTAAAACCCCAGCCTCTGAGTTTAATGTTACCGTTTTTAAAACATGTCTTCAGTTCAAAATCATCTTTGAGGGCAAAATAAAGTCATTATTAAGGTGATAAAAAAACAGGCCGCCGCGATAAAGGACTTGTGTACCCGTGCAGCAAAACTGATAAGCCCCCAGAGAGAGATAAGAGTGCAGAGCAGAGAAAATACGTTTTGGATTTCACTGACAATTAAAATGTATATAAGCAGCCCCCCCAGGAAACAATTTATCTACTCGGAGCAATAAAGGCACAAGCATGAAAGACAAGCCAGAGAAGCAGAGTGATGGTAATATGTCTACTGCAGGTTCACTGATTTCAGTTAGGGAACTGACAAGCTAACCAGCTTTAGCCTCTGAGCTAACGAGAGAGTTACACAAGCTGTATGTGTGCTTTTCTTGCTTCACTTCACATGTACAATTACTCACTACGCGTCCCACAAACCTGCACCTACCTTGCTGTCCTTTTCCTGTGAGTAATTAGGAATGTCAAATTCAACTTATTAACGTTGGTGTGATCCAAGATCCAGCCGAGCTACTTCCTCTGTCATAATATTATGGCAACAAGCCCCGCCCCATGGGGAGAGACGGACCAATGGGATTCTTTGAAAGTGAATATTTAATAAGCCTGTTTTCATCCATTTCCAGTCGGTCTCTCCTTTCACGGTCCTGCCCATAGACATAATATACAGTATATATATATATATATATATATATATATATATATATATATGTCTATGGTCCTGCCCTTGTGTTTTACTTTTCTACCCCAACATGTTATCCCCTGCTTCACTGCCTGTGTATTCTATAGATGAACAGCAGCTTGACATTTCAAAGAGAGAAAAGGGTGGTTAGTTTCTACTTTTTCCTAGACCTACTGGCTTTGTTATACAGTATTCAGTACTTCTGGCTGGTAAATTTCTCATTTCACAGATGCACCCCTACTTCTGAAGTTGGATCTCTTGCACTATATAGTAGGAAATGTGCCTCATAATAAGATACTACCGATCTGTCTATGTAGCCTTATAGGTCACATACATGGGTCTACCTATAAATTTGTGTATTTAATTTAAATGGCTGAAATATTAAGATGAACTTCCATTAAAGGAGGCCATAGATTAGACAGTCAGTCTATGATGAAAATAGGCTTGTGTCTTCATTAAAAGTTGAATTCATAAAACGAAACTCAGTCTTGTATAAATCAATAAACTATACTCACTTGTTCTGATATGATCAGAAGCTTGTGATGGCTAAAGTTAACAAACTTTATATTTTTTAATCAGTGGTGCGACTCTTTTAACATTTACCATTTTAAAATAAATACATCTTGTGGCCACAGAGGCCTTTAGGAGCTTATACATTTACTTCACAGAGTTTGAATTTGAACAGTTTAAATGTTGTGGGAAAGTACCCGAGTTTATAAGATTGTTAAGTGGTAAAAAAAACACCATAGATCAAGCATAATTTAAATTGCTTAAGCAAGAACAAAGAAATAGTGTGTATATATAACATATAATAGGCCCATTTGAAAGTCTAACACTAACATTTTATCAGCTCAGTGCATCTTACTCTGCAAAGTAGCCGGTGACCACAGAAGTCAGATAGACGTAGTAGTAAAATTCCCTTTGATGGTTTACTATAAGAATACTACACTCTACTAAAACATGAAAATGTATGAGAGTAATCAGAAATACTCCAGTACAGTAACCCTCAAATCTGATTTTCCACTGAGCAAAATTCTCATCACATATTGTCATCTGTATCTGCATAGTTCAACCACCATGTTTTTTTGTTTTACTTTATATTCCGCATTAAAACATTTGAAACAAATTCAGATTTTATATAATTTTTATATGCCTCCATTTTTTAAAATATATTTTAAATTTATTGGATAAAGACCACAAGGTCACTGTTTATGTGATTATGTCTCAGTTTACAGACGATGTAGCCCACAAAAAGCATTCAATAAAACCACCTTGTGAAACACTGAGACTGAGGCACCTCATCAGTTCTCAGCAGTAGATTCTTTGACTGCCGCAGCTAGAGTATTTCTGCTTGAGGAGGTTTCATTTATTTCTGTAGCTCTGTGGCACAGCAGGAGATTTTTCTGTAAGAACTGTGGTTGTAAAATTTAGCTCTCCCAAAAGCAAATGTTTTCTTTTTTTTGAAAGACCACATTTACATAGCCAGTGGATCCTATTGTTTAGCCTTGCAATGTCATTGGATAGTAAATATATAGGTCTGGATATAAGACCATGAACTCATGCAACTTCCGAACTTTCCTGGAAGCACATCTCCTTGTTTCATTGGATTGGATATATACTTATATATAATACTCTTTTGTGATTGTTAGAATGTCTGGTTCATGTTAATATTAAGTTGCTGTGGAATACATATGTGAGGTGCTTGTCACAGTGTGCATGATGCCTTTGTTGCTGTCCAAAATGAAGAGAGTGATGTTAATATGGAATCGGACTTGAGTGATGAGGAGGTGGTTAAAAATGTCCGTGAAGTGGAAAAAGAGAATCAGACAGCCACTGATTGTCCAGGTGATGATGATGATGATGATGATGATGATGATGATGATGATGATGATGATGATGAAGTCATTGAGCCAAGCAAGTCAACCAACTTAACCAATGATGTCCCAGGACAGGTATCACTGGCTGAAAAAGGGTTTCATCAGTCCTAATATTGATTTCTCTGGTCTGGATGTCAGCTGTGATGCTAGTGCAGATGCTGAACAGGAGACTGTTCCAGTCACAACTAGCATCCTCTCTCATCCTATTAAGAAACCTTTTCTGGTGTTTCCCATATTTAGTATTTCACTGATTACACCATTTTTAATGCATGTTTGACATCGCAAATGATTCCTTTCTAGTCTAATTCAGACAAGCACAGCTGTCAACACACTAAGGAGAGGACGGCCATCTTCAGGCAGTGGCAGCCCTTTGATGTCCAGTGACAGTGACACCTCAGAGACCTGAAGAGAGCATCCTCAGGTGAGGGGGGTCCACCAAATGGGGCCTCAGCCAAGAGGTCATGTGAAGGGACATGGTCGCACATTTCCCAGTGAGGACAAAGGTTATTCTAATGTTCTCTGGTGAAGGAAGTGATATCTCAATCTCTGCTTTTCAGATGAAAGGAGCTGCAAAGTTTTCATTCTGTGTTGCAGTTTTTAACAATTTTTGTTGTTGTTTAAGTTTTTAACTTCTGAATCATAAAAATATGACTAGTGTGTGATTATTACTCATGATATTTACTGCTGTGTAAGCAATCGACATTGCAAATAAACCCTTAGTTTGCTCAGCTCTCACAGTATGAGTGCAAATGCTGAAATTCTGCTGCCAACAAGGCCCAATGCTGCAATATTACAATGTTTCTAACATTAAATCCTTCATTATCTGCATCATAGGTCTCCTACAACAACATCTGATGCTGGAAAAAAAGTTACTTTTTTAACTTCTATTCTATATTTGGGTCTTACAGGCTTAACGTTAAGGTGACAGTAGATCCAAAGTGGATTCATTTTCATCTTTTTAATTCTACTTTCTGAGGCAAAGTGCTAGCTGGAAGCCTGATTGCCAATACAGAGCACCTCAATATAACAGATGTGGTAATTCAGGCTTATTGATCTGTTGTCAAGTGTTTCATCCAGCGCCCTGCTTGGAGTTACCCTACCTGGGCCAGAAAATTACCATACAATAAAAGGTTGGACTTGGCTATTGTCAAAGAACAGAATCACATCAAAGGGGGAGCTCAGTAATGTGTGATGTCCCTGTTCATCAGTCTACATCAGAGCCTGAATCACAGCTTCCTCTCAGCAGCATCTCAGCCCAAAGATGAAGGTGAAGGATTTTGATAGCCTATTTCATTTGTTTACTAATCCCTTTTTGGACACAAAAATGATGTTGATTATTAACTAGTGTGCCAATGATATATCTGCTTCCTCTGGTGATCTGATGATTGTAAATTGCAGAAATTTGTCATTGTATGAGAAAAAAAAATCCTTATTTCACATCTTCATCTGCATCTGCATCTAGGAATTCTTTTTTTCAACCTTTGTTTCCCCCTTTACATATGTTTTAATTCTTGGATCAGTCTTTTTATTGCATTGCATATTTTTTGTATTTTTGTAAGTGTGCTCATGTCCATCCATCCATACCATTTACAAGAGGAGGGAGTTGACTCAGAAGACGAGTTCCGCTATTGGGTACATTCGACTGTCAGTCTCTGCCTTTTAGCCAATCACACACCGGTCAAATTCCCAACTAACCAATCAGAAGCGGCGCCAGAGAGACGCTGTATCCGGATGAAGTTGAAGACACAGCATCCTCTGCTGCAGGAAGACAGGCATCCCTTTGGTAAGCCAGACTACACTGTTACACAAATGCTAAATAATGGGATGAATGAACAGATGAGACACGCTTTACTTTGAAAGTCGTTTATTAAAAGCAAATTCTCTCTCCTACAAGTCTTTACCCACAGGCTAGCAGCTGATTGACAGCTGTTAGCTTGCTAGCGTGTAGCGGTAGCTTTTTGGGGCTTCAGTGTAAAGTGTTTTTTTTTTTTTACCCCTAATCTATTTGGCGTTCGTTGAGCTGTTTGACAGTTTAGCTGTATGATTCAGATTTTGCGGTATAATTGTAGGAAACGTGAATTACTATCCTCGTGAAAAAGGTGTAGTTAAGGTGATCATCACAGGAGCATGTAAGTCTTGCTCTAGTGATTGTATCTGCCTGTGAGCCAGGTGGGCAGTGATTAACAGCAAGCCATTAATGATGAACTATATATGTTTGAGTTCTTGTCTTCTACCTAGATTTAACTTAGTCCACATAAGGCTGTAATTTTGTAGGCTTAAAACAGTTCTGTTGTTTAGCAGGTAACGTAAATGCAAATCAATCAAAAGTGACTACCTCAGTGAATACTCTGCAAAATACATGTTTTTGAAATTCACGTTAATTCAGCAACAGATATACAACATTACAAATGGGGCGCAGAAAGTCAAAGAGAAAGCCGCCTCCCAAGAAAAAAATGACGGGTAACCTGGATGTCCAGTTCACCTGCCCGTTCTGTAACCACGAGAAGTCCTGCGATGTCAAAATGTAAGTACCTCAACGTAACTCCACATGCTTTAGAAATAGAGAGAAATGCATCATGACTAACTTGAGTAAAATACTGTTTTCCAGGGAACGAACCCGCAACACAGGAATTATATCATGCAGTGTTTGCCTGGAGGAGTTCCAGACTCCTATAACTTGTATCCTTTTAAGCAGCAAAAGATTACAATATTGTGTTTGCCCAGTTGTAAGTACTTGCACCAGCCAAGTAGGTTTGTTTTTAGTCCTTTTTTGCTTGTATTTTAAATGAAAGGATGTAGAAGGTCCGTGATTAGTTTTTGGTTTGAATCCACACATTTTTTAATACATACTTAATATTGCAAGATGGAGCATTTTCAATTATTTCTGCTATTTTGATTTTGTTCTGAACTATTGCACTGACCTTTTTTTTTTAAACTATGTGTGCTTAATTAAAATAAGAAATTAAGAGGGTTGTTTAGCCTTGGTGCAGGTTTTGTGTGTGTGTGTGTCTGTCTGTTGTCTGCATTTGAAATGCTCCTTAACCTTTTCTCAACAGATCTGTCTGAGCCAGTGGATGTTTACAGTGATTGGATCGATGCCTGTGAAGCAGCTAATCAATAATCATGGTTTACTGTGACTGGCCCACCCTCAGACCTCACTCACTTACATCTCACCCCTTTGATTGGTCCGCTGAATAAGGTCCTGTTCAGCTAGCGCAATGTAGCAAAACCTTAAATAATAGAAGCCTCATGTTTTACATGATGCGTGGCGTGCTTAGTTTAATTTTGCTACAGTGTGGCATGCTGAGCGTGACACGTTCCTCTGGCTGGGCCAGATGGCCATTTTGTTTTGTCCGCATCACGTTTTCCAGTGTATAAGTTTTCATATGTTAGTGATTATCTTATAAGTACTGTTTTGTGTTGTTTTAGATAAGATCATGGTTTCTCATTTTTGGGACAACATTGTCATATAGTCAACGTAGTCTTTATTTATGATTTATGGTTTAAGAACATATGATAATTCTCTTAAGTTGTATTTAGTAGATGATGACATACTTTTTTGGAAGTAATTTTTTAGTTTTCAACCCGTCTATATTGCACTGAAACGTTTTGTTAGTTGACAATTTTGTTAAACTGCCAAATCTTTTCAAATCTTGTTTTTTGGACCAGTATATTTGTACTGCTAGATTTTATTATTTTCATTTTTAAAAAATCACAATAACGTAATTTCTACTACACTACTTCTGTGTATTTCACATCTGTGTATTTTCAGGTAAAGACAGTTATGAGAATTAAATCGACGCCATATTTTTCAAGTGTTTTTATTGCACAAATGTCATGTTTAGTGAAATGCATATAAAGAGAAAAAAGAAGTTAGCAAAGATGTAAAGTTTGAACAATGTTGAAACAAAACCAACACATTAAGGTGAAATGTTACTATACATTTACTCAACATTGTTAACATTCTGGACATCACAGGGAAGAAATGATAATGCACTGTTAAAAAAAAAAAAACTACATTCCTACCATTTGTTTGAATAAAAAGGAATGTGAAGATGTTGATGGTTAAAACATGGTACATGTGCTTTTCTCCCCACTAGATGGCACACTGCTACATGTCCTAATTCATGGCTGTGACGCCTTTGTTCATAAAGGACAATGAACCGTTTAAGAGCTCCAATCTATCGGCCCATCCAGCACATGAACACAAACGTGAAGCTTATTTAACAGCTAATTCAAAGCCAATAAGTCTGAATATTTTACAAAGCAGTGCAGAGGTTCTAATGTGTAACACCAGACCACACGTGCTTCAGGCTCCTCTGTATATAACTTTGTAAATGTACATTTCTGCCTTCTAATGTGTGAAGTCCCATGACTGCTAATGAGCGTTACCTTACATTCAGGACGTTCGGTGGGTTAACAGTATGACGCAGAAATTTCTAAATGAGAAGCTCATCTCTATATTTGGCATGATCCACTGAGCATTTATCAGCAAGCATCACGGTCTCCTTTGATAATGACATTTACTGACAGTGGTAGATGAAGTACTGTACTTCAGTAAAAGCATTAAAACAATATAAAAATTCTTTATAAGTAAAAGTCTTGCATTCAAAATGTTAGTTTATTAGCAAATTTAATTTATATAAGTATGAAAAGTAAAAATAGTTTCTGTGGATGTTATTACCTATACTTACAATGTATTTACTAATTTGATTTTTATGTGAAATCTTAATTTTTTTAGTAACTATAACTGACATAACTAGTGGAGTAAAATGTACGATATTACCTCTGAATCTGAATCGCAGTCTAAGTATTAAGTGGCATCAAATGGAAATACTCAAGGAAAGTACCTCAAATGTGTACTTAGGGTACAGTATGAGTAAATGTACTTAGTTGCATTCCACCACTGTTTACTGCGCACAATGTGGAGCCAGGTAAAGTGCAAATGGAGTAACAACACTAAAGCCAAAGTTGACTGAGGCATTCGGCGAAATGCTTCCGAAAGGAAAGAAGAAAAAAACAACAGGATAAAAACTACTGGTGATTAAGTGTACCCCAACTTCACACTAAATATCACAACTACCTACATTTGCTCTTCTAATTTATAAAATCACTGTCTGGTAGACCCCTCTACATTTTCTAAATACTTCTTCAAAAACCAAAAGAGTCGTGCTGCACACAAGCCATGTAAATTAGTCCCGTAAAATGGCGTGATGGGTAATTTGGCAGGCTTGTGAACAAGACTATCTGTCAGCCAGGTGCTCACAAAACAAAGCAATGTCCGCACAAAGCTACAAGTCCTCCTGCATATTCTGCCCCGGTCAGTCTGTGGACCCGGAACGTCTGTGTCATCCCGAGGAGTGGAATCCTGGAGCCCGCTGACTTGCGGAGCTCCAATGTGGACGTGGCCCCTGTTCCAACTGGGTCAAAGTTAAATAGCACCAACACGGTCACTTGTTTCCTTTCAAGGAACTCTTAAATTCTGCTTTGTCAGTGTTCAAACTGGATTGGAAGGGTAGGGAGGTGAGGACAGGGGTAGAAACAACAACAAAAAAAAGCCGTAAAAAAAAAAAATAAAAATCTATAAATAGCAAAAGTCATTAAATCTCAACTTCTGAGTGTTTGGGTATTTTTAGCAATAATAAAATTCATCAGAGCGATGAGATGCAGAAGTTGGCTGCTTTTTGACATAAGGTCAGAGTAAACATTATTTTTTTCTTTGACTCGTGGAAAGACAAACAAAAAATTCCTAAGAGTAAAAGTATGTCGTAGAAATATGACGTCAATCAGTGTTAAATAACAGTCTGGAAGGTTTGCTCGTCACAAAGACAGCTGTGGTTGGTTGTCTGGATTAAGCAAAGAGGAGGAAGGGGGTGAGGATGTTTGCGGTTTCGTTAGTCAGAGTACTGGTTGTAGCCATCAAACTCCACCTCACTCCCGTTGTTATAGTAGGCCTCGGTGGGGTTGGTGCAGTACTTGTTGTCGTAGACCTGGCGGGGCAGGCCGTAGGTGGTCATGCCCTGCTGGGAGGCCACTTTGTTGGTGCCCATCTGCAGAGAGATGGTGGTGGTGTCACAGTTCTCCAGCTCCAGCTTCTTGTCAAAGATGTGCCTCCGAGTTCCCGGGGCTGTCATGCCAGCCTGGGGGACAGAAAGCAAGATGATGGGCTTTTATAGACGCATTCTACAAGTAATGAATATGTATGAAGTGTTATTTTGAGGGCAAATTTACACTTTACAGAAGCTGTACACTCCCTACTTCACATTGTAGCAAAGTGTCATTTCTTCAGTGTTGAGCAAAAATGTGAGGAGTGTACTCCCTTTTGTGAGATATTGCATTTTTAAAGCCTCTTTAACAGAAGATTATTTGACATAAATATATATATATATATACACTCACTTTAAGTCAAAGAATAAGACTAATTATGTTTTTTTTTTTCACAAATCCCACAAAAAGATAAGATCCAACAATGAACTGTTAAGAAATACTATCTGTATCTACAGATTGATGTGCCTTATTACTCTGTGCTGCAGAATTCTGAGGTTTTATCTGGACCAAAGTGCAAAATGGATGAACAAAAATATCAATCAAACGACATCTTAGCGTCTCTCCTCACCTGGCTGGCTCCTTTGTTGGTGCCCATCTGTAAGCTGATGGTAGACTGGTCCAGTGGGTTGTCCATGGCCATCTTGGAATCATACAGATGGCGTCGTGTGCCGTAAGAGGTCATGCCCTTTTGGCTAGCAAGCTTGTTGGTGCCCATCTAGACACAAAGAAGCAAAATGGAGTTGTCACTTTGGGCAGCATCTGTATGACTGGAAACACAGCTATGATGCTCAAATTCACGCTCATCTGTTATCCTTCTATTCTACGCCAATAGTCCAAAAGCAGGGAAGGTGAGAGAAGACTCAGCAAAGAGGTTTCAGTGAAGATTCATTCAGCAGGAGTCCAGCAGGGGGCAAAATGACAACCCACTAGGAAGTTTCTTGACCAGCAGAACATCCCAGAACACATGTATCTACAATCCCCTACACACAAGCATGGTCATAAAGTAGCACATTAGAGGTTCAGCATTTCTGCTGCTCTGACCTGCAGGCCTATGATGTTACGTCCCTCCCTGAGCTTCTCTGGAGCGAAGCGGCGCTGCTGTTTCTCAGCGTACTTGACTCCCAAGTCGTACTTGGAGTGGAAACCTTTGGACTTGGCCTGAGAGAGAGAAAAGTGGCAGAGACAGAAGGGAAAATGGAGGTAATAGTGTTTTTTAAAAAAAAAAATCCCATATTGTTTTTATTATGCAACTGCTGTAGCCATATTGTAGTCCTACCTAGTCCTTGCAACACAAAGCACTCACATAGGTACACTGGCAGCTGCTGTGTATATAATTCAATTCAGTTTTATTTATATAGCGCCAAATCACAACTGACAATTGACTTACCCATGATTCTCTCAATGTAAATGTAAAAGGAAAGCAATAATATCAGCCTTTCCAACAACAGATGCCACTGGAGTAACGGTCTGTGTGTGTGTGTGTGTGTGTGTGTGTGTGTGTGTTACTGCCCTCACCATTCCAGCCAGTGCGATGAGTGTGCACTGGACCTGAGTGTGGTTGACATTCTCAAACAGATCGTTGGCCTCAAAGATGTCATCTGGCCTCAGGCCGTACTCTGTGATCGCTCGTACAAAATTCCCTATGTTTTCCAGCTGAGGAAAAAAGCAGACGGATGGAAGAAAAACAGAACTAGTTGAGAAGAGCTTTTATTTGGCATGTTCTATACATGAGTGTCTGAGTCATTTCCCTGTGTTTTAACTTGAATGCAGCTGTTTCTATCTATTAATGGAATTGTTAAACATTTGGGAAAATGTGTTTAACTCATCTTGCAGACAGTTAGATGAGAAGTTTATTACCATGCTCATATCTGGATGCTAAATATACAGGTTTTCAAAGTAGGAGGGCAGGCTCCAAACAGTTTCCGGGGTGAAGGTGTGTCAAAATGTAAAATTGGGCTAGCTCGGCTCAACTGAGTGTCTATGGGATCAAATAACATAATAAAGTATGATCCTGTAGGTATCCAGGAATTGAGCGAAATTAAGCAAGTAACCTAAGGGCACGTGAAGGGGCACCTCTATCCAAGCTCTGTCTGTGAGGAGGCCCACAGTGTCAGACTTTAAAAACCCCTGACGAAGCTACCACTAGCCAGTTAGCTTAGCTTAGCTGTGTGCAAGTGTTTACAAGCGTATCACAGTGAGAATGTTTGGACTGGTCTGGCTTTATGGAATGTAAGTAAGCTCTGTGTTGTCAGTGCCAATACGGTAGACTAATCAAAACGATCCCAACTTTGACTTAACTGCAGGACAAGGAAGGCCAATGTTCTTTCCATAGAGGTGGTGCATTACCTGGTGCCAGTTTTGACTGGAGCTGTTGATCTTCCTCACAGAACCTGGCTGGAGAACATTAATGAGTCTAAAAAGAGAGAGATACAAAATTCAAGAAATGTCCTCTCTTAGGGGGGTGAATGATCACCAGTGACTTTACAGAAATGAGTATGATTAATGTTTTGATGTTTCTATGCCACAAGCATCCTTCTCAGTGTCTGTCCACTTACTCGCACAACAGGACTCCATCCTTCAGACTCTCCATGAAGTTGTCCCCGATCCTTTTGCCGGTCACATCCTGAATCCACAGCCTCAGCTCCTCTTCCTTCTGGGGGTCATACTTCCCTGCCAGCTGGGGGGGAGGGGGGGGGGCAATAAGATGCATGTTATAAGACTGCTAATTTCAGCCCATCAAACTCTCCATGGCCAAGCCTACTCTCCAGTGGCAGGCATTCAGTCCTTCTAGTGAATTCTATTAGAAGCACATAAAAACAGGATTGGGCAGTCAAGTGAAACACAAGACTAAGTAATGGAAAACAGATGAATCAAAAGATGCCCAGCTTGCCCCTTACAATGTTGTAGTATGGCTTTTTATCTCAGACAGTAAAAGTTGTGGAAGAAAAAAAAAAGTTTGTTAATGTAGCCTATATGCACCAAACTGTGTTAAATATTGCCCAATGGAAAAAATTCCATTCAAAATGATTACAAGTGAGCATTTCCAATACAAAGTAACTGTGTGTAATTTCCACATAATTTCCAAAAAATGTCTTGGCAAGAACTATGTTGTTTGGCATTAATTATAGGGGGAAAATAGGAATTCCTTTGAACAAAAAATATCTAGGCCTATTTATTATTCCATAATTATTGGACATTTTTGCATGTTCAGCTGACCTGCGGTACACTGACAAAAACAGTACATCAATAGAATACGGTCTAGTTTCCCTATATATTGGGCAGCTATGACTCAGGAGTTAGAGCGGGTCATCCGCTGACCACACGGTTGGTGGTTTGATTCCCACCTCCTCCTGAACACAAGTCGAAGTGTCCTTGGGCAAGACAAGAACCCCAATGATTTGTCAAAAACACAACCATAAACATGGCATAATCATTTCCATAATGATTGGGCAATGAAATATAATATAATATGTCTTTTCAAATACTATATACACAATACTCTAGTCTTAAAAAGGTACATGCACACACAGAAGTCTCTACTTCAGTTTATTACCATGGTTCTTTCATGCCAAATGTCAGGCTTTCAGTCACTAAAATAGCTTCTGGTTTCTTTTCTCATAACTGTACTGTCTTTGAAAGTCTTACTGTATAATAAAAAAAATACTTTGAGATGAGGGGTTTAAAAAAAAACTGTAGAAAAATGAAAATGAAAAAGGCCTGTGGACATTCCTGCATGGAGAAACACACTGGCGTTTCTCTCTTCTCTCCATGTATTTCCTTATTGGCACAAACACGTTGCCCCTAATACCTTGAATTCTGGCATGGGGTTTAAGGCTGCTCCCCCCACACACACACACACACACACACACACACACACACACACACACACACACACAGCCTCATCCCCTTTTCCTGAATGTTCTGCAGATAAGTCTTCCCAGTCTGGGTTCAGCAGCCAACACAAACAAGCATTTCAAAGCAGCAGGGATAGCGTAGCTTCCAGTCCATCACACCAAACTTGGGAGAAACAGCGTTCCCAGACACTCCTCCCTCTCCCTCTGACAGTCTTGCTCTCCTCCTGCGATTGGCCTAGCTCATATTTCTCTCTCACTCTCTTTCCCTCTCTCCCTCTGGGTTTTCCAGAATCTGCCCTTTTACAGTGAGCTGACTATTCGGGCAAAAACACGTCTGATAAAGACGGGCCAAGATCGCCAGGTCCTGCTTCCAGCCGCGGCAGTTTAGCTCACAGTTTGATTTAGTCGTGTTGTTCTTCTCATTGTATAGCTCAGGAATGCAGTCAGAAGCTCTCGTTTTCTGAGCCATTTCTGAATCAAAAATGTCAATTACATAAAAGGAGAAACAGCACAGCGCACAAAATATATCAGAATGGCCTATGTGTTACTAAAAAAAACACCATAGTGTTGGTAATGCTGGGTATCAAACCTCAAACTTGTCCTCAGCAACAAGTATCAAAAACTGCCAAGTAGCCAGATGTGGGCAAAGTATTTAGATACTTTACTTAAAAAGGAGACTATGTAATGTTTGCTAAAAAAAACGACATCTGTGGCCACAATTATGGAAAATTTGGAAAATGCTAAAACATGGAAAGCACTAGTAAAGTGACTCCTACCAATACCTATCCAAACTGTGCTAACATTAGCTAACATTAGCCACCAAGAGCTACTGGTCATACCAGACCAAGTAAGGCTGTAGTGGGAAAACTCTTCAGTGTATTGAACTGAGCTATGGTGCATTTTATTTCATATGAATTTACCTTTTTATTTGTTTAAGGGAGATTGTGTTGTTTTTTTATTTCATAAGTTCCATAGTCTAGTCTTTAAGTACCAGTTCAACAATTTAAAATCCTACTTAAGTAAAATAAATTTTCTGCAGAGTGATATTTTATTAAATATCGCTATATTATACAGACGCATCAATGCATATGCAGCATTTTACTGCTGTAGCTGGTTGAGGTGGAGCTACATAAAAGGTTTTACCTAGCCTCCTTTATAAACAGTTTATGTTAGGTGGTTTAGTGCCCACAACTCATAGACATCTGTGACACCAAGTAGACATTGCTTATTTTGTAAGGGTAAGCTTATCATTTTTTTTTTCGTATGTGAAATTTGTCAAATGTAAAATTGTACCTGTGCTTGTCTAAATGTCTGATCGAATTCTTTATCATGTTTACTCATTCTTTAAATCATTTAGTTCTTTATTCAAATCAAGATTTTTTTGCCAATTTTAGACAGTATTACAGATAGGCAAAGTTATTGTACAGCTGCTTGTGTGTAGATCACATTTTATATATAAGATGTCTGGGTACTTTGTTAAATGAAAAAAAAAGGAAAAGAAGATCCTATCCTAATCTGTATTATTTTAGGCGAGGTATTGTAAAAAAGGATTGTTTTGGTAGCAAAACGATCCTTAAACCAATTTAAATGAAGTATTGGTCCACAACCTATGTGGAATCTCTCAGGCCGTCTACAGCGCTGCATATTATCCTGTGGGGTCCAACAACAGAGGCCATGAGTGTAAATACATCTAGTTGTTTGTAACTGATACATGGACATCCTTACATCTACAAAGAAATAGTTTCACTGACATCATTTCTTTGCTAGGTGTCCTCATGTAGTGGACCCACTGTGTGAGCTGCTGGCATGACTTTGTTTGCGCCATCTGTCTCCTGTCCACCTGTGTCGCGTTAGGACAGTGTTTTGTCATTCATGACTCGGATGTAAACTGTTTAGAGTAAGGACACTTTCTCGAGTTCCAAGCCCCGGTCACTCCTTAAAAGGCCATTAGATCATGCTGATGCACCTGTGCGTCTTTCTGCTGCATCTCTGCTGCTGTCTGATGTCATGCTGCTGGAACGTACCATCCCTGAACGGCCCATGTGGCCCCACGACTCCACTAAAAATGACATTTCCTGGCCTGCTGTTGTTTTTACCCCACAGAAAACAGAGCTACGCCTCTCCACTTGCCCTTGTGTACATAATCGACTTGGAAATGATGGAGAGATGGCAGCAAAACAACAGCCAGATTAGTGCCCCAAACCTCCAATTCTGTCTAAGACCCCGCTGACTGCTGAACAGCAGTAATGAAAGGAATGCGGGTTTCAGAGTGTGCAGGGCACCTCCGTGTGAGATTAACGGCCTGATGAGAGATGCCACTATTCAGGGAAGAGGCCACATCTCTCCGAGACAATGATCGTGATGATCTGGGTGCTGGAACAGTCACGGGCTGACCTTTCTCATCTTGTACAGACTGTCAGCAGCTCTGACTCATCCCAATGTACAGAGTCACTACTGTCAGAGAGGAATATTGTACTCTACATGACTGCATCAATTTACAGATTCATACTATACATAAGCATGTCATGAGAAATCTGAGGCATTTTTTTTTTACAGATTAAACTACGAACAGTATGTGAAGTAGTAAAAAATCTACTCCTGGCAACAATAAAATGCTGCTTACTTATGAATGCATAAAAAAAACAATGATCTGATAGAATAATATAACACAGACAGATGCACAGGGCTAATAATACTTCTTTATTTTCTACTAACAAAAAACATTTTGAATGCAAGCCCTGTACAAGATTTAGAAATACCTTCATAGCCCATGCATCTTGACTCTCACCACCAGAGAGCTCATCCTAACGAACATGTCAGATTTCTTCCTGTTTCAACCAGTTCGGTTTCTTCCAATGAACCACTAACAGAAGAATAACAGAGTTTGTGCATACAAGTCAAGCTTCCTCCCCCTTGAGCTGCACTCTGTCAGACTAAATGCCCTGACCCTTAATAATCGCACAAATAATTTGGCCACTATGACCCACTTCCACCTCCAAAGCAAACACTTCCCTCACTGTGTGACCTATTATCAAAAGGCAGGAGTGTGTCGCCACAGCTGTTTCCCAAGCGCACAACCCTGGAATCACACCGGAATGAGATGCCGCATCACACGACAGCATCTTTTTAATCATTTTGCTTTTAATGGGGAACTCAAAATATCTGATTCGAGACAGGCAGCAAGTTTTTGCGACCTTTCTAATCGTTTCATGGGTAAATGTGTTATTCATGCAGACATGGCTGACTTCAACTAGCCTACACCAAGGTTTCATCCAGCAATATCCCATATTTTCTCCATAAGGACCTCAAAATATTATCAACCATTTTACTATACCGCCCCTCCCCACTGTGTAGGGTGTGTTTGAAGAAACCCCATCTTTGTGCTAGTTATAATTTAGGAAAGAAATATTTAAACAGGGCCACAGTGGAAGTGTTTACAGTATACCTCATCATGCTAAACAACATTCATTGACCTGAGTCAATGCCTGTATCATGTGAATAAACGGCATTATAATTTATAAATGTATATATAAAGTAAACCTACCTTACTCTTGACCTCTGCAGAAAGTCCGAAGACTGGGCCGCCCCTGAAATGTGCATGTGACATTCTGTTGTTTTGTCTATTTACAGTGGAGCTGAGGAGGGCTTTAAAAATGGAGGAGCAGGTTACAGCTCTCTATCCGAGGCAGGGCGAACACACGGAAAAGTCCCGAACAAATCCGTGGGTATCTCGCTCCTTTGTTTTTCTTTTAGCCGTCGCAGTCGTGCTCGGACCCGCTGTTGTGGCTTTTGGACAACTTTCCGACACTGAATCTTTTTTAAACTCTTCCCATGTGTGTGCTCTCTGATTGGCCGGCCCCGCCGTCCAATCCGGACGCTGCCTCCTCATCTTAGGGGGAGTGATGTCACCGCTCGGGTATTACCCGTGTCACTTTTTCCACCTTCAGGCCGGTCAGGGATGCTTTTCACTGGTGTCGCACTTTGCTGAAGTTATGTCATTGTCATGTACAGCTGAATTTCAGCCACGCCCTTAAAATGGACTTCCTGATCAATGAGACATATCATTCCCATTTTGATTTCATAAACATCATATACTTGGAGGAGTCATTTATTTTTATTTTTTAAATTGTATTTACGCTATTGTTTATTTGAGAAGGGACAGTGTACTTTAATCAACATTCAAAACCAACGTAGGCTAAATGCACCTGTGTTAGCAACTGGCTGAGTTTTCATCGGCTGTCCCTTTTGCCTGCTGTTGTTACAGAAAACCAAAAGTACAACTACAAATATTACAATGATAAATATATTACAATAACAGGTCACACATCTAAAAAAAATGATGAAGTTGTAAAAATACTATTGCTAGTGCTCACATGGTGTTGATAATAATTGCTGTAATAATAACAATTATTTGATAGCTGCAATAATTCAGTTCAGTTTTATTTATATAGCACCAATTCATAACAAAAGTTATCTCATTACACTGTTCATGGAGCACATCTAATAATAAAATATGCCTGAGAGAAAGAAACAAAAGCAAATTAATTTAAATAAGACTAAGTGTCTACAGCCAAATTATCAGCTGTGTGAGGCTGTGCCATAGGTGTCATTTACACTGTAGACGCCAGGGACATGTCCCCACCACTTTTTGATATGGCTGATTTTGTCCCCACCACTTGCACACAATTAATGAATAGGCTACATAAAATGCAATGTAAATGTAGATGAAACAGATCTGCTTTCCAAAAAAGTAGCTTAGGCTAAAAAACAAGCTGCTGATTACTGCGTTATATTCAATAAAATTTCTATATTCTGAAATGTCACCGGCCACATGGTTTTTGTTCCCTTCATATAAATAAAGACATTTCCACCTTAAAATGCTGCAGAAAATGTCTCTAGAATGCAGAAAATTAAGAGTTCAATGCTCAAGATTTTCTGGGGGAGAACTTCAGACCCCCCAATCAAGTTTTTCATTAATGAATATTTCTCATAAATAGCATTGGAGTAGCTTGTTGTCTTGTTCTCGTGACTCCAATATTACGCATTATCACGTCTCGTGAAGTGTTTTGGTCACACCCCTAATATGTGTGACGAAAATGTCCCCACCACTTTTCCACACAAAGTGACGCCCTTGGACTGTACTTAGGTCTCCTTTGGGCTACATGTAAGTAGCCGTATGTGGCCACAGTTTGCTAACATTTGCTAACATTTGCTGAGACTGACGAGACTGTCATTAGTTATGGAGGTTTCTGGTCATAAACCAAAGTTTGCAGCAAACTGAAATTTACACCTGACGATGGCACAAGATGTAAAGTTAGGGGTTCAAAAAAAGTCATTTGAATGTATCTTCTAGGGACCTTGGATATCTGTAGCAGATTTTTAAGGCAATCCATTAAATAGTTTTCAATATATTTTACTCAAAACCTTAAACCTTAGTGTGGCACTAAATGATAAGTCAGGAGATCATCAAAGTCAGTATAGTGATCCATGTCTGAACAGTGTTTTGTGCCAATCCCTCTTGTAGATGTCAAGCCATTTTAGTGAATTTATAACGGCTTTGACCTACTGGTGGTGCTAAATGAAAACCCAGGGATCACTACAGTCAGTGTAGGCTTCATCCTCTGGGGACCATAAATGTGTACAAAATACACATCCAATAGTTGTTGACACTAGTGGACCCATGTCCAAAAAACATGCCACAAAGGTGCCCTCCAGTATGCCCCTATTGTAGATGAAACATGATAAAGAGCCCTCTATGGTGGCCCATGCAGTGTGCCAGAAAACATAAAGTGGCCTATTATGAAAGGCCATCTATTGTGCCCTTCCAGTGGAGAAAATGTGCTACACTGCCAAATAGACTGCCCTACATGGTAAGAAACATTTGGAAGTGTTTCACCATAAATTCGCAAAATAATAGTGAGTGGATATAAAATCAGAGAGACAGGCAAAGTTGTGTGAAATTACAATGTTGGATTGTTGACAAAATAATCTCACCACAAGGTCCATTTTGTGGCTATTGGGGAACTTTCAGTTGTGGCCGACAATGTTCCTCAGCAGATTGAGGGTTGCCCATGTTGTCATTGAAATGTTGTCATTGATTCAAATTTCCACTCCTCTGAACACAACAAGGACTTCTTGTCCATTTTGTTGACCTTGGAAACAGCAGCAGCAGCAACAAAATGATCTGATTAAAGGATTCAATCAGAAGCTATTTTGGAGCTTTTGATCGTTTTGATCTCTACTTTTCAGCAAACTTCGACGAGGAGACAAATGCTCGGGCAAACAGAAATTTGAACATCTACACATGACAACTGGGCAAATTCCATCTGCTGAAGATTGTGGGATACAAGAGGGTTAGGATTCCTTCAGTGTTCATTGTACCGAGATCTACATCATGTGCAGGGCTCTCATCTCCAGAACAAATGGTTAAGCAGTTTAATGCTACAAATCAGTGTTTCTCCAATGCTGTTCGGCAGACACTGGACACTGCAAGCCGTAGTTGCTGCTAACATTTGCTTAGCGTGTTTCTCTGATGGCTTAAGAACCACACGTCTGATGACTAAAATACTTCAATCGATTAAAATATTTAGTTAAAAATGATCAAGAGCTAAAAACTGTATGGTAAAAATGTGGCTTAAGGGTAAATTTATGACGACGCTGACAGGTGACCAAATGAAACGCACCATTACCTTGATCAAAACTGCACATTCCTCTGTGTTTGAAAATTGTTGGAAACCTTTGGGATAATGTAAGTAAACAACTCAACAAACTATATAAAGCAGGGACATTTTGATGCAGACAAGTTACATAAATCTTTAAGTTTTCTTTTTTTTAACCATGTAAATAAAATCTGTTTAAAATGCTCGGAAAAATGAGGACTATTCCATCACCTTTTAAGTGCTTTCTTTGCAGATAATCGTAACCCAGAACTGATGCAGCATATTTTAAATGTGTTTGACTCTGCGTGAAAGCTACTGTAGAGCCCCTGACATCACTCTGGGAGCAATGAGGTGGTTTTCCTGTTTTACTCCAGTGTGTTACATCTCTTTCCTCCATAAGCAGGCGCGGATGACAAGGAAAGGAATGCAGCAGATTCAGGCGGTCTGTGAAGTGGAGAGTCAGAGGGGGGGGACAGAGGAGGCGGCTCCCCGGACAGCATGATTCATCCTCTGCTTTCTGAATGTGAGTGTGAGTGTGTGTGTGTGTGTGTGTGTGTGTGTGTGTGTGTCACTACCAGACACATGAGAGGCATGCCGATGGAGCCAGGGAGGAACATTCTGGAAAAGAGGGTCATGTAGAGCTGAGTTACAGTACAATATTCGGCTGTGGCGGTGGTGATAGACAATGGAAGAGTGCAAATGCAAGATTACTGGACATGCACTGTTAGCCAGCGACAATGCAAAGGGATTCAATCCGTCAGTGGAGAACACACAGCTGAAAATAATTACTGCAGAGCAATGGTCTGCATGAGTGAGCTTAACTGACCACAACACTACAGTTACTATTTCCTTGTCATAAAATTGTCAGGTGACTGAAGAATAAAAACAAGCATCACATGAACGTCTCTGCAGACAATGTGTTAGATGAATTTCAGTTTTAGTCCAGGACCTGACTGCACTGCATGATGAATAAATTTAGTGACAGTAGTGGGTCTAGCAACAGGGTTTCATCCACTAATACTGGAGTGTATGTTTTGTAACATGGTGGAATTTGAAGACTGATATCATATATGATCACATAATGATTGAATTATGATTCTCCATCAGACGTACAATGCTGGCAGTGTGAAGATGGCTTTGAAACAGCTTTATGACCAGCTGGAGTGTCAGGTGTGTAACCTTAAAAGGCGACCACTGGCTGTCAGGTTGGCAACTCAACCAGCTCATACACATCTTGTATGATTCAGGAAAAGCAGGCAATAGGGAAGCAGTATCAGGACTGGAAGTGGGTACGCTCAAGAACCTGAGCCTATTGACTGGAATGGAGGTGGTTTGTCAGCAGGCCAGAGTGAAGACTGGCTACTAGCAGGTCAGAGGAGGGATGCAGGCTGGAAGGTAGCTGGCTTGGAAGCAGGCTAAAGGCCGAGAGGAGGGTTGAGGAACCTTGTGACTCAGGTATTGAGTCCCTCAGCCAGCTTTATAGACACTTTCTTCTGTGCCAGAGACAGGACTGCCTCTCTATGAATGTCATTACTGGTTACAATATACTATTGAGCTCCACCAGATCACAAACCAGTCACAAAGTTCATCAGAGCCTGTTTCTGCTGGATCCATAATTGGTCAGTTAGTACGGTCACAATTTGTCAAGTACAGAGTCAACCCATTCTCCCAAGCTCACACATATGTACCCATGGACAAGACCCCTTGGTGTCAGTTTGTAAAGCAGTTGAGCATGGTGGTCCAGTGGATAGCGCTGTGGCCTTACAGTAAGAAAGTTGTGGGTTCAAAACCCGGTCGTCCCGGCCCAGGTCTGTGTGGGTTTCCCCCACCATCAAAAACATGTTAAGTTTTCCAGTAAGTTCCGTTTGACCAGACACTGATAAACATCTGGTGTTGCACAGCGGCTGCCCACTGCTCCCTTGTGGGATAGGTTAAATGCAGAGAATGAATTTCGCTATATGTATTCGACAAAGTATCTTCTTGTGGTTCAACGCACCGGGGGGGAAGCCGTGTTGAGTCATCGTAGAGTCATTTTAGAGTCACGCTATATTTTACAGAAATGTCAGAGTAAGGACGAGTAACATAACCAATGCAACATTTAGCAACATTAACCACTATTTAAAAAAAAAAAAATCTAACCTGACGTTGCATATTTAGGCTATTAGTGCTAACTTGACCAGACTTGTTATACATACTTTCTTACATGGTGTACCCAGGGTGTTAAAAAGCCAGGCCAAATGGGTCTTGAACAAGCGTTCGTATGTGACGAGGTGGAAGTGAGAATGTGTTGTCAGAGTACACAAGGGACGGGACCCAAAATACAGAACACACAACTCAGAAAAGATTAAGAAAAACACATGGCAGGGCAGGATGATTAGACACAGGTCGAACACATTAGGGCAGGTTACACAATCATAGAGGAACACATAAATAGGAAGCAAAGTTACACAAGACACACAAGGAAAGATATTATCAAAATTAAACAGGAAATCACAAAGCTCAAACCTGAAACCAAGACAGGCTTTTGCCGTGATGAGCTCAACAATAACTGGCTAATAATCAAGTTAAAATACAATTAGTATTAGTATTAGTATAAAATTAGTTAACCTTCCACCTCATACTGTTTTAAAGGTGTTCGTGTTGTAAACTATAATGTTTGTGAGATGAACCACTGTTGTAGTACATTATCAAAGCACCGCAGATGACCATAAACAGCCTGTTGGAACATAGAATTCTGCATATGAAATTTTGCACAAGCACAGAGACATGCTAATTTATGCAGTCACATTCCCACTTATACACACACACACACACACACACACTAAGCGAGGGTCTTATAAACATTTCACTGAGAAAAGAAGAAGCACACACATGGAATTTGGACACTTTATTTGGGCATGATGGGAGAAGGGAAGGGCCTAAGCTGACTGGGAGAGGGATAAAGATGTAATGTCTCGTGAAGGTATCCCTCACACTAAAAATAACAGACTACAGTCAGATATTTACTGCGCGGTGGGCTTTACTGTTTATGTTGGCTTTAAGTTCACCTGACACTTAGGCTAATAGGCTACTTCTGGGTACATTTATTGTGTCATGTGAATGGAAGCTGATGAGTAAAGAGGCCTCATTTGAAGGAAATACAGTACATTTTTCACAGTTTTGGACTTACAACTGGAGGCAGAACGTCCGTGATAATGCACTTTGTATTTACAATGTTTTTACTTTAAATAGCTGTTGGTGTTTTATGAGACCAAGTTTTTCAATAGCTAAGTTCAGATGGCAAGATCATAAACAATCCAGCAATCCAAACAAAGGAGCTGAGAAACTATTTGATGATTTACAATTTGGAATTTCTAATGGGACTAAAACACACCGCACACATGCGGCACATTTCAGAGACATTATTTGAGAGTTAAGAGATATATCAGCAGGTGGACAGCTTTGGAGAGAAATCTTGGATGGCAGGAGAGCTCCAGGTTGAATATAGAGATGTGTGCCGAGGCACAAGGTTGAGGACAAGTCATGAGTCATGAAATTTGACAAAATGCAGGCAGAGAGTTTCAAGGACTAAAACTGTTTAGGAAGAAAGATGCAAAAACACAGAAAGGGTGGGGGGGAGAAGAGGAGATAGCGAGGGAGATTAGTGCAGTGTCAGAAACTCAGAAGGGCATTTCTACAGAATGCAGTTTCTCCCTCCACCCGCCGACCCCTCTCCTCACTCCACTCTGTCTGGCTATTTATGGTAGAAGTCCTCAAGATCCTACGTAACTCAGAGGAGTTCTGGAGGCTGAGTTCATGGCATCATAGTTCCAACCTGTCGCTACAGTAGGACAGGAAACTTCAAACAAATCTGGATTTGGACAATAAAACCACAAGTGCCAACTCAGACCCATTCAATTACAAGTTAGTGTGTACGCCTTCAGTGAGACATGCTCATATTCTTGTATTTATACATCTCTTATTATTATTATCATTGTTTTATTAGTCTTCACAATATTTTTGTCCTTCAACTTCTTCAACATTCTTTTCTGTTGAAACTTTATTTCAAACCTCAGAATGACTGAATGAAGTTTCTTCTTCAAACTTCATTTACTTACACTTTAAATGAGATTTCAAGTGCTTTCATCACTTATACTTTCACTGACACTTTCCCTTGTTAGCTGTCAATGTGAACTGATTTTTATTGTTACACTGACAGACTACTTCCAGTTCTTACACTTGTAAAATGTGCTTACAAACTACATTTTTAAACTGCTCACTGTGCACACACTTGAACTGTGTTCTGTGTTTTCACATCCACTGACATTTCAGCTGAGCTTTTACTCTTGAACCTCTTTCACCACTGTTAACCACCGTTCCAACGGCGTTTCTGTTTCATGCTCCCACTTTGAATGCTCTCTTTGAGGTTGAATGCAATCAAATTTCTTCAGCTCTTTAAACTCTCAGAGCTCACACAGTTCATACACAATTTACTTTGACTGTTTTCACCACTTACATTTCAGCTGACGCTTCAACTACTTTTACCATTTACACGTCAAGTGACATTTCAACTGCGTCCATCTCTTTCTCTTCAACTGCATTTTCAACTTCTTTTAGTGCCTACACTACAAATGACACTTCAAACCCTTTCAGGTGTCAGATCACAATACAACTTACTTCAACTGCTTTCATTGCTTACACTTCAGTTTATACATTTGAGCTGGCACTGACTTATTTCAGGACTTTTCCAACTCAACCTATCACCTAAACATTTCCACTCCTTTCAGTGCTTGAACTTCAACCCTGATTTTTGAGCTTTGGCTTCAACTTCACTTAGCGATTACACTTAAATGACACTTATCAACTAAATTCATTTTTTTACACTTCAACTTCTTTTAGCACTTTCATTTTAACCTCTAATTTAATTAAAAACTGTTTGGTATTCACCTGTGAATTTTTCATCTGCAAGAACATGCGTTTGCTTCAGTAAGTGTAGCCTTTTCTAGTTACACCTGCAAATGTAATAAAACTCACTCGTCCCTCTTTCTTGTGTCTTGATCTTACTCACAGGCTCATGACATCTTTGGCTGAGGTAGGTGCTTTGACTGCTGAGTGCAGCTTGTTAAGTTGGTTTAAAAGTGATTTCGATCAACTCTGGTCAAGGGTTTAAATACCTTGTAAAATCGGCTCTGTTTATAGCCCCTTTAAAGTCTGGAATGTTGATTTTTTTTTTATGCGTTTTTGTTTCCCCAAGTCTGGGAAAGGTCTTCAGCTTGAATTCCTCCTGAAATAGGCATACCCCCATAATCTAGTACATATCTATAACTGTCTCAAAATAGTGATTTGCTTGTGCTCAGAAGAAATAAACTCAAAAGACAGAAAAGAGGGAAAGAGGACATGATATGAAATTTATAGACTCAACTTCATTAAGTTAAAATGTCTTACAAACACAGTCGACAGAAGGTAAAACCCATGACAGGCTGTGGCTCTTCTACAGAATCAGTCATGCAATGAAAACAGCAGGAAATGTATGATGTATACTGCACATGCGTCTTTGCGTTTGTAATATGATAACAGTGTGGAATCAAGTGACGACAGACAGTGTGTTTTTGTAACACGCAGGTGTGTTTCTGTGTGTACACAACACGCAGGTGATGATTTTCATCCTGTGCGTGAGTGAAGGTGAACAGCAAGTCTACATTGTGAATGTGTGCTGTAGTAGCAGCCTGCTACTAGCCGGAGGAAATTTTCATTGAGCCTCTGTTACGTGACCATGTTTGGTAAAGCTCTTCAGGCATGGTCTCTGACCAAGCCCCTTGACCGATTGGTGCATACTCACACACAGGAGATGGTTTCAATCACAGACCTGCTGTGTCTCAGACCCCCACCGCCTCCAAATCTTTCACTTTTCACGCTCTCATATCTCCCTTTCATCCCTATTTCAGTCAATCCTCTCATTTTAAGCTTTCATCTAATTTCTAATGTCTTAGTCTGTACTTCCCCTCTCCTTTTTTGTTGAACATCACCATCATGTACACACAATTTAAAAAAGAAAAAAGTCGAGCTGTGGTGCCAACTTCCAGTAGCTGGTGTTGGCTTGCCTGGTTACAACAGTCATACTACCAGCCCACAGCTGATGAATGACCGGACCAGTTGGTGTATGCTGCTGTCTTGATACAGCAGGTCGTTCCCATGCTGACATCACTGTTCAGATGCCAAGGAAACTGATGAATTAGTGCAAAAGTTAAAAGGAAAGTAAGGTTGGTGTAAAATAGGTCAAAATGAAAGAGTCAGGCAACTAGTTTCTCTTGTCTTCAACTTTAATGAAGAGCAACACTTTCAAGTAAGTCTCAGCTTTCAGCACTACAGTTACACGATCATTAGTAGTGGTCATTGTAGAGGACAACAATCCGAGTCACAAGGTAATGCTAAGACAAAGACCCTAAGGCCTGTGTGTAGTGTAGGCTGTTTCACATTAAAATCTCCAGAAAACAAAGACGGATCATTAACAAGAAATTGCATTGCATTAAAAGACAAAAAAAAGAGACAAAAAATTGGAAGGAACATAAGCCACACTGGCAAGTCATTCAAAAGAAGAAAGCTGACAAGCTATTTGATTATCAGTTTGTCTGCACATTTTCCAGTCATTCTTTACTATTATACAAATGTTGTCATCCTTGTGGCGCTGAAATTGAATACAGCCTATTTCACTGTACACCTAGGATCAAGTATTTCAGAAGAACAAAAATGGGGCAAAAATAACAGTTGCCCAAGTACCACGTGTAACCTTGAGAAGACCTGTAGAATACACCGTTGAAGTACCAGATTCTGATGCAGCTTTGTTATAATGTACCTCAGGCAGAAGACATCCTGTCATCCAAATGTAATGCAAAATATGACCAAAACAGAGGTCTCATTTGTACAGTGTGCATCTGGTTTCAATAATTGATCACAAATATATACCTTTCTGATACATATTTTTTTAAAATATATTCATTATATAATATAATGAACATTGGCCTCCCCAAAGAAACAAAGGCAATGTGGTTGTTCCAACCTGATACAATTCAGCCTTATCAGATCTTTAATTCATTCTGTCGATTTTCCAACAGCTCCAGGGTGTGAGATCCAGCACACAAATCAGGTCTTGAAATATATTCTGTAGAAAACCTGGACAAATGCAAAAAACTCTATCCGTCCATTTCACTGACAACCAGAAAACATATTCTAATTCACATGCATGTAGTTTTTACTTTGTGCACTCAGTCTAAACTCAACCAAAACCACAGGAACCTACTACAAGAAGAAGTGTATTAGCGTCACTGCTCAGCCAGTCTCAGGAAATCTCCCACACTGTAGTCTACTTATTATAGCGTGACTGACCGATATTATAGTTTTATTCCTATTAACTATTCACAGCATTGAGTTTAGGAGGCCAGAGATGTTTGCCTTCCCATCAACTACCTGTATATCTTAAAGAGCTTCTGTCAAAAATATAGTTTGATTTCCATTTTCATCACCTTGGACACTGTGAGCTCATCTTAATGCCACTAAATAACCCATCACAACATTCATAGAGACGTACCCCAGTTTTCAGGAGAGCACAATCAAATAAACACAATACAGGCTCCCCGAGAGGGATCAGCTTTGGATTATAATACTTGGCCGGATTAATCATTGTGCAGGCAGATTATAAAAATATATACAGAGTATACATATGGAATACAGAGGAAATAATCACTGGATATTACATTAGAAAGCTCATGCTAATCCAAATCTGGCTGCATCACATCCACCATTTGTGTAAAGGCACAAGATACTGTAGCCCCTCCTCCGTGGTGACAGACAGAAATACAGGAGATCACTGAGTTATTGCTCCACAGGGAGTGTGCTTTATAGTTCCACAGTGAAAACACCACCAGACAGCCTAAGACTACTATAACTATCTATCAAACTTGAGATACAAAGACTTAAAGGAGAACTCCACCGATTTTACACATCAAAGTCGGTTCACATGTCTTGGGAAGGACTGCTGCATGCGTGCAAAAAGTTGAATAAAGCCTTCTCTGGCTCAAGAGGGAGCTGTGCGAAATCTGATAAGCTCCCAGCAGCATCAGTTGGGGCTGAAGAAAGTTTGAAAATGAAAAAAATCTGGCCGTGTGGAGTTAGAAAGTAGCCAGCTTACCAGACCTCTGGAGCTCCTCATCTCTGCTTTAGGCTGGCAGCTCGATGCTGCATTAGCCTATTCTAGCATAACACACTGAAATCTCCGGCCAAACTGTCGTCGCTTGTGTTGCATTATGGGTAATCTAGGCCCCATGTTTTGAATGGGAAAAAGAATGCGTGGAATAGAAAAGGAAACCCATTTTATGAATATTTTCAATTTGTGCATCACAGAAAAGTTAAATGACACCCAACTGGAGGTTTAGTTTAACCAGCTGTTTCTCTCAGTGAACCATCTCCTAATATTCACAAAACAGTAATATGTGAATATGTTGGAAATGTGCATTAATTTGCCATTTCTTTCAGATTTCTATGACATTTGGTTAAAATTTGCCTTACATCTGGATGAAAACCTGGCTAAAATTTCTGGTTCTGCTGCATCAATTTTGATCGTTTCAAAAAAAAAAAAAAAAAAAAATACTGTCCATTTTTATTTTGACAGTGTTACGGGAGGAAGGTGGAGCACTCTTTTAAGTGATAAGGAAACAGGAGTAAACATGCAAGCTTGTCCTTTGTAAATTTCTACTTGACAAAAGCCAAATCTAAAACATCCTCTTGTATCTCTGTCTGTCTGATATCAGCTATGTAGTTACTAGCGTCTGCTGACAGCAGACTGTACAACGAGAAGAATTCATGAATTTGTAAAAAACCAAGAAAATGCAGACTGGCATACAGCGATTGTGATTAGTGAGTTAGCCATACAGTATGCAGAAGGTACCTGCATAGCTGTGTGTGTATATACTGTACAGACATGCAGCGAGAGGAGAAAGGAATCAAAAACACATGCATTCACTTTGCTCTGAGATCAAAACATTAATTCCAAACAAACTCCTTTTTAAGCATTAGATTAATGCAATTAATATTTAGATGTTATTCATCTATCTTGACTATTCACTAAGGCATCACAGAAATATGTCAATCTTACCATGCTCTGTAGTGACGATACAGTTTATATAGAAACAAAAAAAAAACCATGCAGATTGCCACATTGCTTTTGACAGAGACGGCCTATTGTCACAGACTGATTCTTCCAAATTAATTAGATATGTCACTTCGCTAGCATTCCTGTTGCTTACATTCTGCAAAAGGAAGAGCACCATGTCGGTGTTTTAGAAGGGCACCATAATAGTATATAGTTTACGATGTGTGCTGAGCGGAAAACGCTCCCTTCATCAATTAAGTTCTCAGAGCCCAATGAGAACAAAGGAGATAAATGGAAGTATAAAAAGCCTCCGGAGGCCTTTTTCAAGAAAGATACACTGACTGAGCACAGTTTGGTGAGAAAAGTGATGCCGCTCTGTTTCTCTGCATTGGCTGGGATAAGCTCTGAAAACAGTTTAGAGACAGAGAATGAGAATGAGAGTGAGAGCGCGCGCGAGAGAAGAAGTCCCTCTGAATCAGGTATCACAACAGGTATGTTTTAAAGGCTAACATCACTCATTACAATAGAAAAAAAAGCGACAAACTCATGTCAAATGGACTGGTGAAGGCTTTGTAAGGCAGGGGAGGGGGAGAGGTAGAACAAAACCAAACGTTCAAGCTGGATAGTGGAGCCCTATCCAGTGAGGCAGAGGGTTGCAGTGGAGTTAATCTGAATGAGACACCTTACTGTCAATGCTAAGGACTTCAAAGTGTGTAAAACAAGTTAAATTAAGAGAGAAAGTACAGTACAGTAATGAACACGAATACTGAAAAGGCAAAATCGTCCTGTGAGAAGCAAAGGATGGTGGAGGGTGTTGTCCTTCTCTCTTCCGCATGCATATTCTTAGTTTTTAATATATATAATCCAAATTGTAGGGACGCTGAAGGGGCATGGCTGGTGATATAGGCAGGTGCCACGTGTTACAAGGAGGCCACAGCAGGTGATACTGTAGAAGAGGCATTATGGTGTTTTTCTGTCTCTTTTTGTGAGGTCTGATGAGTTTAAGACAAGAGCCCTATAGATTCACAAACACTGTATGGATCTGATGTGAGAGTCCTTCACTCTGTGGGCCACGTAACCTCAAGTGTGGACGGAGTATGAACGACAGAAGAAGCTTCCAGTCGTTCAGGAGCTAAAGTGAGCGAGAGATGGTTTTCTTCTGAAGGGGCTAAGCTCTGTTAGACTTAGTGATCTTATTCCTCCACTATTATTGCTTTCCTGTCTTTCACAGGCACTTCAGAGGATTGGGCTTTGGCTGAAGTTGAGCATGAGAGGAGACTGAAGGGAGATGAGAGAGGAATGGTGGTCGGGACGAACGAGGCGAGTGACTGACAGAGTCGAGTGTGCTTGTGAGCTCTACCTTGTCGTCACCCAGCAGGGTACTAATCTGTCAGTGAAAAACGCAGAGGCTGTAACGACTGGTGCTTGAGTGTGTCAAAGAGCAGTGTCCTTGTCCAGGGTCGGCGTCAGAACCTGAGGACTCTTAGCAAGGTCCACTAGTCGGCAAGGTGAACAAGGGCTGAGATTATGGATTTGGGGGTGGGAGGGACGCTCTATGGCAAAAGAAAGAGGCTGGGAGGTTCCTGGATGTTCAGCCTCCCTCCCTGCTTGTGTCTGTGCTTATTTAAGCTTTGCTCTACATCTCTTTAGTCTGTGTGGTTGTTGACGTGTTTCTTGTCTGAGGAAGACGATGCCGCTGCTTCTTCCCTGACCTTTCGTGCCCCTCTCCCGGTCATGACCTTGTAGCAGCCGCGGGCGATCTTATACATCCAGACGGTATTCAAGATATCCAGAGCGATGCAGGAGGTGATCCAGGCCACCTGAGCGCCCAAGCCCAGCCGTTCATATTCTGGAGTGCCGAAGGTGGCGAATACGCTGATCCAGTAAGATGGCATGACGGCAATGCGCACCAGGAAGAACACCACCGCCATGGCAATGCCGTTTAACACCACCATCTGGTGTGAGCGGGGGTACTTTAATGCCTCGAAGAACCACCTGGAGGGTGATTAAGAAATGGAACATATGTCAGTCATATGGTAAAACAAAGCGTGATATGATTTGGATTATACACCAGTGGGGCTGACTCACCTTTGGTTCACAAACGGTGTGGACAACTCTGAAATGAGACGAAAGTTGGCAAAGTAGGGAAGCACGCCACGTGTCTGCAATGACCAAACACAGAGACAAGCAAGATGACACAAACACATTAGGATGTACGATTAATCCAGTGTCTTCAACTGCTCTATAAGTTTGTACACTCGAGGTCTTGAGGAGCGATAGACTCACCAGCACATATCCATATGCATAGAGCGCCGCCAAGTGGTGACAGACAAAAAAGCTGTCTCCCATAGTGCTCCAGTTACATGCAAGCAGCACAAGGTCTAGAGGACAGGGTGACAGGTCAGAAAGCTGGCAAACTGATACGTCTGTTTGACTGGGAGGATGATTATGTACACAAAGAGCAGCGACTGCACCAGTGGTGAACCCATGAACAAAAACAGTTAAAAATGTAGAGAACACTTGTAGAAGACAAAGACATTAAAAGGCTGACATGTTATATGAAATCCAAACTGTGGTCATAATAAGTCAATTTCTAAAAACAGTCCGAGTCAAGCACACAGGAGAAGACAAAACACTCCATGACAGGCACTTTATATGAATATATGAAACATTGTTCCTAGTTGTTTTTTTTGATCAATGCTTCCTGATATTCACATATTAACATGCAGATACTGTAATCAAGTTACTTCTGATTAAACTCCCTTTCCTTTGTGTATTTACACAAACATACAGTACAGTGACTGACAGCCTTTATGGACTGTGTACTGTGGACTGTGTAAGAGAAATATTGAAAGCAGTAAAAACAGAAGTAGCTCACCATAAAGGAGGTAACCACAGGTTATGGCTACATTTAGCTTGACGAGACCGGGCTCACCCCTGTGGAACAACAAAAGGACACATTGTGAGGGTACTTTCAACACAGTTGTAACACTACAACCCGTATGATAAACAAGGCAAGAGGGGAAAGCTTCTTACTACTGCAGGAAAATCTTAAGCACTCACTGTTGCGATCGATAATCTACTTCTGTAAAGAGAGCATGATGCAATTTTGCAAACAAAGTAATGGAACATGACTAACCATGAATCACGTAGAAAGATTATTGAAGGTCTAATGATTATCAAATGTTGATGAGCCTGCTGTGATACCCTTGTACATGGTTAGGTGTTGATTAAAAATAACAGTATGGTGACAAGGCTGTAAAAGGAGTTGAGCTTGTTTGTGTCAATAACAGGATGAATAGCTCTTTGAACAACATATTACAATATCTATGTTACTGGCAGTGTTTTTTTGTTTCTGAATAAACAGTCGTGTAATCAGTAATGATGTGTGATGGTGACCGTTAGGTGTCCTTGCAAATAACAGCTGTTCAAAATAACAATGAAAGTGTCTCTGCTTCAATGGACATCCGATCCTAGGATCAGTCACAAGCTGAGCGCTTGTGTAATAGAACCCCGCAACGCATACACTGTATAAACGTACGCACTCAAAAGCCAATGCGCGCACACACGCACGCACTGTACAGCGGCTCACCTTTCCCACCAGGTGACCCTGGGCTCACCACTGCCACAGACTATTCACCGCATGAGTTGTATACTGCATTTGTTTGCATCTTCATCAAGCAACTTTGCACATGAACAATCGTTTATTTTCTTATCGGCTTGGCCACGATGTTAATGAAACATTCTATTTTTATTTCTGCTTGTCCGTTCCACAAGACAGCGCGCTCCTCCTGTTTACTGATCAGTTGTATCACTTTGCCGCTACACGTAACAGAGTGGAATGCAGCGAGCAAATGTAAGCTTGGATAAATCCCAACCTAACTGATAGTGTGAGTCTGCAGGCTGCAGTCACAAAGTCCAAAGGCTTCTTGATAATCACATCAGTGTGATCCAGCCTCAGTTAATTAAATGTACAGTGAACCTAAGCTCCTCTGTGAGTGTATGGTTAACTGACTGGAATTTGGCCGAGAAAGAGATATGAAGCCTTTCACACAGGAAGTGCTACAATAGCCCTCAATGGGCCTCAAGCAGTAACCACTCATTATTAGATTTGTTCTGAAGTGGCACCAGTGATTTAAGATAAGTTGAAGCATTCACTTATGTTCTTGTACTTTTCTTCTTTTCTTTTAGGTACAGAAAAAAAAAATCTTTAAGTGGTCCTGTCGTATGACTGCTTTTCTCCACAGGGGGACAATTATAACAGCATAGATTTATAATGGGTTAATCGTAATCGTGTTATAAAAACTGTCGGAAAAAAAACTAATGTAAACTTTGGGGTGAGATTTTAACTCAGTTTTAATATCAGCCAACAGTAGTATGCAAGCTAAGATTTTGTTAATATCTGCTTCCCCCTGAAATCACGTGAGGTGGTGGATTGCTCCCCTTGGCACGATACTTTAAAGTGAGGCTGTGTGAGGTTCTTCTCTACAGTCTGTGTATTACCTGAAATAGACAATGATCAGCGTGTCTCCAGTTTGGAGAAGCAGAGAGCTGTAGCGCCACGAAAGCTAAGCAATGTACTTCCGTAGCAAGGGTCAGCCAGAAAACGTGTTTTAAGAATGTCCACTGGAAAATATGCCAGATAGACAACTGCTGTAAGAGCACTGCTGTAACCAACCATCAGGTAAAATAGCACTAAAGCCCTACAAACCAGAAAAGCTGAGGACTCTGTCCACATCACTACATTGCTTAGCTTCGATGCCTTTACAATTCTCTGCGTCTCCAAACTGGGGACACGTCAATTGTCATCTACTTCACTGACTATAGATAAATACAGCTGCACTTCAGAAATCCCGAATCATCTATTTCACAATATTCTGCAGTGTGTGATGCTGTGCCATTTTGGGCTGCCTGAGACGAAAGTTGACAATCATGACAGAAACGCGCTAAAATGTTTACACTGTGAGACACGTCCACCGAAGGCCAAACCAAGAGTAACAAATTTATGATCAAAGCCCCATGATGTAACTGATGCTGCAACTCAGGTCAACCAAATCAAACCAATCAGAATACGTCATGAAATAATGCAGAACACACTTGCTGGCGTTACATTACATAAGCACCATATAAGATAATTGCTGCTAAGAGACGACACTACAAACCTGGTGAAGCCTTTGACTGTGTGTGAAATAAACTTAAAAGGTGAAAGTCACTCCGTCTTTGCTGCAACAAGACAGAGCCCGTGCATCATCGTCTCAGCGCCCTGCTGCCACCGAGCCTGCTTCAACACGCCCACCATACGAGCATCGTTGGGCAGCAGCTTCGCTACAAGTGGCTCCATTACTAGTTTAACGACATTTCTCAGTAGCTCGGTGGCAGCGTCACTGTTTTCTGAATCAAATCAAAGCTCTTTTATTGACAGAGTAGCGCGGTAGCTTCCACACACGCTACATTTTTCCAAGTGTTTCTGAAGGATCAGTTAAGTGACGCCTCCGCCGCACGTGGACCTGTCTGTGCAGCCGGCGGAAGAGCTTCCTGTGACGGTGACATCACGTACCGATCCTTGGGGTGATGTCTGCGACTTTGCTGAAGGGGAACAAAGAGTTTACTTTCTGTTGTGATAGTTGTGCCTGGCCACCTCTTCCTCTAGTGAGGAGGAAACTTTGATATGTAGTGTCAGAAACTTGTTTCCATGAGATGAGATGAGAGAGTTCTCTCACTTTCTCTCAGGCCTGTTGCCATGAATGTTTAGGTTGCCATGGTGCCAGAGCACAAATTCACATATAAACAATATATATATATAAAATTAATAAACAATGAAATGACATTATAAAAACTAAAGAAAGAGGAATAAAAACAACAAAAACACAATACTACATTACAAAAACACAATGTTACATTGAAAATGTGTCTTGGTTTTGACAAGCAGTAGCATTTTTGCATTTTTCAAAGGAACAATTATTAAAATAAACTATTAATGATAATAATGTGATAATTTAGTTACTATACAAACAACAACAATGGTTCTCCGTTTGTTGAGAAAATATACAAATTTTATACCAATAAAATTGGTATTGAAAAAAGTATCGTTCAGGAACCGGTATCGAAGTTGAGGTATCGATATTGAAAATCTTTGAACGATACCAGCCCTATGTAGCTGTGAGGTCGCAGATGGATGGTACAAAATGACAATGTTCCTCGGCCCTTTTCTTCGATTTACAGTGCTACAATCCACCACGCAATCTGTTTCAAGGCGTCCTTCAAGCTCTGTGGTGTGAAATGTATCTTTTAGCTCATGTGTGGTATGTTTTTTGTAAATGCACTTTTGCAGGCGTCTTATGCTGATGATCACAGATCACAAACACACACCACCTAATAAACACGTGGCATTTATCAAGTTGAAACTAGAAATTTACATTGAGAGAGTTTGGTGAATCTGACTTGGAACGCTCACACAACCAATCCTCACAAACAGTAAAATTATAATAGGATAAACTCTTTCAAATGTGTCTGAACATTTTAAGTTAAATGTTTTAAATCAGGTTGACCTCAACTTAACACAACTCTATATTTGATATCTGTGTTAAGTTCAAGTTCAGAGAAGCCAATCAAGAACTGAAGCAGAAGTGGGGCAGTCAGACAGAGCTTGTTAACTGAATGGATTATGACCACTTGAGCACTATTGAGAGCAGCAGAGAGAACAATGCTGCTGTGTGACAGGTCTTAATGATGTTGTAATACAATCAGATTGACTGGAGAATGCGTGCTTGCACCACTCTGCTGTTGCAACTAGATGATCTTTAAGGCATTAGGTTACTTATGGGGATTGGCTAGGTGCTGGTTGGTGAAGGGGATAAGATGAGAAGGCGGTGAGGAAATAAACAGGCAGAGCAAACTGCGAGGCTCAAGCTGAAACACCAACATTACGCTAACACAGGAACTATTTCCACAGAGAAATCACCTTTTCCTCGTGGGAGCAGAAGGAAACTATGTGGCGGGGGGGGGGGGAAGCGCATTAAATCCCGTCCGAATGTATGAAAAGACAAAGTGGCTTGGGGAGGAGGAAGATACTAAGCACCAACACTCAGCAGATCAAAAATGGTAGGAGAAGGAGGGAGTCCCCATCTTTCGTCCCCTCTCTCCTCCCTCTCGACCCCCTCCCACTTTCTCTTTTCTCCCCTTTTTTTCGCTCCATCAGCGATGCTGGCCAGGGCCGATACAGAGACAATAAGAGCGAGGGAGGTATGCTGCATTGATTCGACAGCCAGAGATGTAGGGTACAACAGCTAGAGGCAGGAGGAGGCTCATGGAGGGCTGGTGCTGTGTGTGTCTGTGTGTGTGTGTGTGTGTGTGTGTGTGTGTGAAGGGGGAGGTTGGCAGAGGACTAGGCTGCTGCTGCTGTTTGCTCTAAAAAGGATCCTTGTTGGTGGGATTCTAGTCTGTCTGCTAGAGAGCCAGAGAGGAAGTGAAACAGAGGTTAAAGGAAGAGAGAAACAAGAAGGGGTAGAGGAAGGAAAGAGTGCTTAAGAAGTAAAAATAGGGCAGAAGAGAGAGACAGAAAGCTGCTGAAAAATGTTTAAATGACTGACTGAAATATCAGTGAATGAGAAATAACTGGTTAAGGAAATTAACATCTCCTTTTCATGATTCACTGATGCAAATAGCACAGTCCACAGGAGCAGAGAGAGTAGAAGACAGAGAGAAGACAGTAAAGACAAGAATCAAAGGCTAAATCCACTGTATCTACAACTCTCTGGAGACTCCCCTGACACGTTAGATCCATCCTCTCCCCTTTGCTATCCTTCACCGCCACCCACCTCCCATATCTTGATTGCTTCATCTGTTTCCTCCCTTCTCCTACGTGCTAGACACGGCAGATTTTTTTTCTAGAAACGCCCGAAGCATTCGCACAGCCGTTTTTTTTTTAGCCTGCCAAAATGACAACGCATAATGTGTCAGTATTTTTGCCTTAGCAATAACAGCATTGATTTTGTGTTAATGGGGGTTTATATGGTAGCATTTATTGCTGTTGGATATTTAATTTATGATTTCTGTTCCTCTTACCAGACAGGGTTGGCGTTGACTGCATCATCGAACCACAGGATGTACAGACAGAACAACCCGACAATCAGGGCGTGCACAGTCGACACCAACCTGGGGTAGGAGACACACACAAAAGATCAAAGTAACGCGATGACATAGTAATAGGAGCTTACAGTCAGCAATAGGAACTAATGGGGAATCATTAAAAGAAAGCGGGTGCTCATGTCTCCGCTGTCTTGTTAAATGCCTGCTCATGCTTGCACACAGTATATAATTACATCCATGTTAATCCTGTGTCCACGTGAGTGTAACTTCTTTTTTTTTATCAGGCCTGACACAGCACACCCTTGACCTGTGGTGTTGTTATCTGGGCCAATGAAGAGATCCTCCAGAGGTCAGGTGGTCCTTATCTCTCATCTACCATGATCACAGTTCCTCCACTTTCACTGTGCAGCGTCCAGGGTACAGCTAGTCCACAGGCCGCAGCTGCTGGCTTGAGCCCCGGCCAAGACTGGCTCTACGGATCAACTACTGTATGAGAGCATGAGTCCATTATTACTGCTGAATCAGAGCGAAGTGTCTAAAAATGGAACAGCCAATGAGGAAGTTGGCATAACTGAGTGTCAATATAGAGGTCTGTGTAGGCTAAGTAAAGGATCTCGCAGCCACTCTCTGGTTCTTGTGTTTGTATTGAGAAGTTACTAATTATATGAATTTAAAAGAAGAGAACAGACAATATAGAAAAGACACATGGCGAACTGACAAACAAATAACAAATGTTAACAGTTTATACAGATGTGTTCAATACTAGACATTTGACCCTACTTTCTATTTGGGAAGGCTTTCTCCGTTCTCTACATGCACTTAAGTCGTAGTTATATAAACAACATACTGACACACTGAGAGCTGGCTGTTACGCAACGGTAGGCCACTCTGAAGTGAACCATCAGTGCCTGGCCTTAGACTTGGTTTGGATTATTCCATGGTCAGTACACCCCGCGTTTTCAAATATTGACAGTAAACTATAGTTGTATGAATGGGGGATTATCTGTGAGTACTGGCAGACAGCAATAGAGACAAACAAAATAGGCAGAAAGAAAAAACAGCCAATAACCAAGAGTCAGAGATGTTATGCAACCACGAGTGGTCGCCCCTCTGAACTTTATCCCTGAGGTTTCTGCTTAAAACATAAAACTGTTGTGTGCTCAACCAATTGTTCACGTCACAGCATTGCAATTTTATACAATAATCCTATTCTATGGAGGTGTGTGAATTTTTTTTAAGTTTTTGTTCAAGTGTGTGTGTGTGTGTGTGTGTGTGTCAAAGAAAAGGTAAATACATAACAATCATACGAAACAACAATATGCCGGGGGATGCACTTTCCCTAAAGTGCATCCCCCTCTACTGTTTGTTTACTCTCTCCTGTTGGACAGGACAGTCCAACAGGAGAGAGTAAAAAGTCTATCTTAGGTTACCACAAAGTAAGACAAACAGCGAGAGACAGCTAACCTGGCTCTGTCTAAAAAGGTAATACAATCATGTCATCTCATCGAACTCTCTGCAAGAAAACAAAATATAAAACTATTCCTTCAAACTTGCTGGCTGATTTTTATGGCTGGGTTGGCTCGATAAAGCTCATTTGATAATTAGGGACCCTATCTGTATCGCAATGCAACCGGTCAAACGTTAAAACACATTTTGTAGAGAGTAAGTCCAGCTTTTGTTTCCACATGGTAAAAAAATTAAACTGCCAGAGCATTTATAGGTTAGATAGAAGAGAAAAGGTCTGCCCACAGAGAGGGGGGGTAATGGGTTCCTGTTACACACCTGGAGTTCCACTCAGTGAGCTTGGTGGAAGGCAGCCGTCCATAACCTGGTGTGATGGTGAAGGAGAGCCGCGGGCTGACCACTGAGAAGAGAAGCTGGAAACCCACGAAGCTGCCCGCCACCACGGTCAACTCTCTCATCTCCATCACTCACCTAAACGCAACGGGGGAGGAGACAGGAAGGGGTGGGGGCAGAACACAGAGAGGGTGATGCACATGGACAGGTTCAATCGATGACTGTCAGTCATCCTGGGCAGTGCCAGAAGAGGAATTGAGGCGGCGGCGGCGGTGAGAGGGTGAAGCGGCACCCTGTGTGGTTCATCCAGTCCACATCGAGGAAAAGAAGAAAGGGAAAGAGACAGAAGGGGAAAAAAAATATAAGCCGAAGACATGGGCTGTCTAATTCAAGTGACAGGAGAGCTAGACAAGCAGGGCAGTTTATAAAAGGGGAAGAGAAGATGAAAGGCACAAGAGACGCACTAGAGTTAAGAACAAGAGATGGAAGAGTGGCAATACAGGAAAAAAGTTATTGGGTGTTGTGAATACACTATGTAGCACAGCATTAAGATTTGGAATAATAGGTCTTCATTATTATGCACATTTGGCAAGGGGATTACAGTGAGTTGTTTAGGACACACCAAAAATCCCTGAGAAGAAAACAAAGGCAGAGCGAGGAAAGAAAAGAGGATTGTCAAGATAAAGCGAAGGGTTCAGATCATGAGACAGAGGCTGTGGAGGACTGTGTAACACGTTTTTGTCTTCAGCAATGCCCTTTATTTTGCCCATACCCACGTTTAAAATAAGCTGTACATTAGACCTTTGGGGCCTCTGATTCATCTTTTGAGATTTAAAGGTTATCATTGGTATCAGGGGAGAAAGTGTTAGCCAGAGAGAGAGTCGTCAAAGCGGTGGACCAATACACATTTCAATTAATGAGAACTCACTCAGACCCCGGATGGAGACGTGCAAACTACTGACTGGAAACACGTACACATAGGAAGTGTACACACCAAGTGAACAGATCTGTTTACTTTCAGTCAGGTCAACAAACTAGAAGTCTGTCTTTTCGAATGACCGGCAATCAGTGGACATGGACTGAAATAGCACCCTGTTTGTAAAAGCAGGAATTGCTGTTGCAGGAAAATGAATCTTTTGAGTCCACAAAGTGGTTTTTCCAGTCACTCCAGATTGACGTTACAGCTCAGACAGTAATCTTATCGGTTTTCTGAGCTGCTTACGTTCAACAGCAAAAAATTCTGAATTCTGAGCCACTGGATATTTCGGGGTGAGGCCATAGCATCATCAACTCGCCGGCCTCATTTTACAGATAGATAAATTCTGGTACCCACTAGAATAAAACCAGAGACCAAAAAAAAGATCAAAAAGATCACTGGAAACACAGGTTGCTTAAGTGAATCCTCATAATGACCTCTAATTTGTTCTTTAACAGCAGCTATAATGACACACTGTGTTTGCACTGGTCTGGACTCTGGCCTGATAAATGCACTGGAATCCTGATTACGCCACAGAAATTATGCAAGACATTTAAAACCACTTATTCCTAGAAAGCTGACAATTAGTATTGTACAAGGTAAAGATTAGCACCAACGGCAGACACAAAAGTAGACATCTTATATAATGAAGCCATATTTTTTGTGAATGCTGTCTTGTTGCAAAGCAACCAAAGCACTTCACCCTCTGTGAAGCACGTGGCACGTTAGGCATGTAGCCTACAAGTTCTATTTTTACTCTAAAATGTCCAATGTCAGGCATGCATATTGTTCCGTGCACTACAAGAAAACATAGCGCAGGAACAAGCTAGTTAAGAACACAAAGCACCTCAAGACAAATTCAACAAGATGAACCCATCAATTTAAATAATACTATCGAGATTACAGCTTTGCTCAGAGTCACCAGAACAATGTTCCATTTGAGTGCTGGAAACATTCGAAACAACTGCAGAATAAACTTCAAAATGGATCCAAATAGATAGGTCGACAGCTTTCAAAATACACATTTCCCTCAAATCAAACCAGATGTAAGAAGTGCAACTCCTACTTGGCTGAGGCGGTCAGGCTTTCTTGGAGGAGCCACACCACACTCTCATTGTCCCCCCAGCAGCAACTATGCACATTCCTGGGCCACGTTGATCATATGCAGCATGTGCCTGAATAATTCATTGGCATTCTTCACCTGGCAGGCTGGCTCACACTGCCCCATGGGAAGACGCAGCACACAGACCCCCATCACTGCGGCTGGCAGCCCCGGGACAGGAGAGGTGCTCTGCCGTCCACGGTCGACCTTGTTCCGATGGACTATCCTGCTGCTGTCAGCAGACCATGACCCCGTGACATATCGACCAAAGATAAATAATAGCGGTTCAATTTCCCCCGTTCCTTTTGGAAACCTAAACCGGTCCTTATCTACCGCATTGCTACACAAGACCAATGGGGTTGTCTCGCTCTGTAGCTGCCCTAAAAGCACACTCCCCGGCCAGCCTGATCTCACCAACCTCTGCATGAAGATTGGGTCATGACATGAATACTGAGAAATGGCTGGTGATTATTGCCGTTTTAGTCTTGCAATAAATACATCTTCCCCTTTGTGATTTGTGTACCCTGCACGACTGCCATGAGCTGTACAAAGTAAAGGCTCTATGTCACAACAACTGGCCTCTCCCTGATAAGCCCAGTATGCTTTACACTACGTGCATATGCAGAGTAAAGCATTGCAGACTGTTAACGTTAACGGGAATGGCGAGCAACGCGTCAGATACCGTAAATATCTACAATACAAGCTAAGCAGGTGTTCCAGCACTAGTTGTAACAAGCAGCCGCGGACAAGACGCAACCTTGTGGATTTCGGGAGCCAAGTTGTTCGTTCAAGACTGCTACGTATGCCGTTGTTGTTGCTGCCGCCGCCGACAAGGCAACGGAGGAACATAGCTATTGTAGTCCCATGATATGGACAATAAAAAAATATCTGAATTGTGTCAGATAAACACACCATGCGTGAGTCAGCGCGTAATATTTGATGTGGTGGAAGCCGTAGGGAGGGTTGTGTTACCTGCTATCCGTCGCATAGGTCTGTGTAGGCGGATAAGCTCCCGTTCGGCCGCCGTCTTCTCCACTTTCTTACAACTTGACGTTAGCTAGCAAGTCGGCTAAAACGATACAGCCCGCTGGCTCTCGCTGTGCGACCCCAAGAAAGAAAGAGACAAAAAAAGAGAGAGGCTCCTCTGCTACGCGAACAATGCCGCGTCCCAACAACCATAACAGCCCGAAGTAAAATGGCCTTTCTCACCGCCTTGTTTTCTCACGGCCATGTGTTTCGAGTTATGAGTCCGACAGAAAAGTTTTTTACGCGTATCATTTTGGCGTTGACAGTATAGACCAACCGGTGACGTCGACACGTACCCTCCACTCCCCACACCACACCACACCACCCCTCGCTCGTGCACACGCCCCCGCGAAGTAGCGTTACTGTATAGATAAATACTGCACAGTCCACGATATCACCTACTCCCATGGGCTACACCCACGAGGAACAAAGGCCACACTGCAATATTATTGATGATAACAAATCAGTATTTAACATGAGCGCTACATCGAATCATTCTGCAAACCATGTCGCTCTGTTTTTCAAAATTTTAATATAGGCCTGCCTTTTCTGCTGTTTCTATGAGGCAACACAGTCCAAACAATCAATCTGATGCATCACCATCACACAACCACACATTGTAATGTAACTGAGAAAACCAATTACACACTTTGTGGTGTCTGTGGTTGATTACTTAGTACAAGCACGTTTTAGTCTGTCTCCTAAGTCCTAAGAGAATTCTTACAATGTACAGCATAACTTTAAAAAATAAATGTAAGTAGAAATGAAAGATTAGTCAATGAATTGATTTGTCAGAAAATTAATAAACATTCTGTGGTTTCATCTTCTCTTATTTGCTGCTTTTCTCTGTTTTATATGAGTGTAAACTGAGTCTCTGAAGGTTCTGGAGTGTTGGTGAGATCAAACAAGTAATTTCAGGGCATCAACTTACAAATACATTGCTGTGGCCCTGTAAGTAACAGTGAAACCCTCTCATCCGGCAGCACACAGGATAAACACAGAAACCATAGAGATTTATAGCATGATAAGGAGGTTCTTATGTTTGTCTTGCCTTAAAAACAGATAAAGATACTATTGGATCTCACCTATGCCAGCACACCACACAGACGACAAGGAAACACCTTCAGTCACCAGTACACATTGTAATGTAGGAAATGGACACACCTGGAAGAAAACGCGACTTTATGACTAACCTGAACACAGTGAGGGCAAAGGAATCACATCCAGATTGCTGTATGCAGAATGCAGAATACTGATGTTCAGAGTCTGCTAATAAGTTGTTTTTTATTTTAGAGTGGGTTGTTCTTTGTCTTTGGCTTGTCTGACTGCTTCTGAATCCCTCTGCTGGGTGAAACGTTGAGTCAAGGTTGTCTGTCTGGTTCTACCAGACATCCACACAGAGGAATGTCTTTCTCACACTCGCATACTGGCCTGTATAGAAATCTCCTGTCTTTATTTCACTTTCTGCATTTTTAGTGGGCAGCCTTGGGCTTACATTGTGTGGCACCAAGAGCCTGATAGGCCCCTTCCTGCAAGGTCAGAATAGACACAGCGACATTTGAAATAAGATTGTTACAAATGTTTTTTGAATTGCCTTGAAAATGATTCACTCAGTTTGGGTTCATTCTAGACAGAAAGAAAGAGAGAGTGAGAACTGGATCATACCCTCTATTAAAACAGTGAGTGAGTCAGAAACAAGTGTGGAGAAAAAGACATTGAAAAATGGAGTGCACGTTGACTGAGAGAGTGTTAGAGACAAAAAAATATGAAGGTAGAAATACTCACTCAGTGTACAACCCGATGCAACCTCAGAAATGAACATGCTGTTGGAGACATCCTAGGCATTATGGGTCGATTACAACCAGAAAGCACTATTAAAATTTGATTGTAGAAATTTAAAGAGAATTAGATTTTAACATGAAAATTCAGATTCGTTTTATACTTCCTTTCCAGTCCAGCGAGTATGTGAGAAAGCACACAGAGATATCCATAGAGATAGATGATATCTGTGTCGATTGAAAAAGTATGTCGAGACAGGATGAATCTAAAGCCTTCTCTAACAATGAAGAGCCTCGTCGATGACTTACTAAACATCAGCTGGTTATTAGAGCAAATCAGATGCCAATCACAGGAGCTGCACAGTGAAGTAAAGAAGGGTGGGGAAAATAATTAATTCAAATACTGTCAGATAATATGACAGGGCAAAACATGCAAGGATTTGTGCATGTTAAAGAAAACAAAGAAATAATTTGATACTTTGGGAAATAAGCTTATTCACTTTTGTGCCAATAGTTGATGGGAAGATGAATGCTACTTCTTCTCTATCTTAAGAAGTTAAAGCAAAGAGGTTAGCTTAGCTTAGCATAGCATAAAGATGGGAAACAAGAGGAAACAGCTAGCCTGGCTCAGGCTCAGCAGAGAGCTTTGTGTATGCATTAAAGAATCTAGATATAATCAGAGTTTTATTTTGTTACCTTTGCACAAAGCGGATATCTGTTTTCTTTCTTTATGCTAAGCTAAGCTAAGCAGCTGCTGGCTGTAGGTTCATATTTACTGTACAGCATTGTTGCAGCAGGGGGAATCCAAGGAGTTCCAGGATGGACATCAGAGTGACACCAACTAATGACAGAGATCATCACTGGATGCGCCATGTCATGCTGGTCAATCCAACTGACGCTTGTGCAGAGACCCTATAACCAAACCTCACATTGGGTGTATGAATTCCCACTGTTGAGGGGTTTGAGAGGAGGAAAAGCTTTTGACTCTGTGGGTGGTTGGGATTGCCAGCCGCAGTGAGGAGTTTCTAATTACCCAAGTGTTGCAACACAGAGAACCCAATGCGCCCAAAGTCTCCGAAGCTGGCTTTAAGGTGAGGACTGGAAGGAAGTGGAGGGCACAGGAGCAGTGGACCAGGCAGAATCTGTGCTACGTCACAAAGCACTCCTGGGATCTGTGGCAGTAGCTGCCTAAACCTGCCCCGCCAGCAGGTTTAGGCAGCATTTCAACAACCCACTACAACAAAGCCAAAGGCGTAGAGAAGTGAGACGTGGTCCAGAAGAAAGTGAGAGCTGGGGTCGAGTTGAATGTGCAAGCCAGATGGTGGGGATGTGGAAACAAGGTGCATGGACAAGTTGGGAGCAGGGGATGGACCTCATGGTCTAATTTGTGGAAGGCTGAACCCTTGCAGATTAAATTTCTCATCCAATCTGTGAACAATGTTCTGCCCAGCCCATCTAACCTCTTTTGTCCAGGTAAGGTCAAAGCATCAACATGTCACTTGTGCTAAGGGAAAGGAACACTGGAGCACATTCTCAGCAGCTGTCCTTGAAAGACCACCCAGGTAACTGTCACTAATGTGTCCAAGTACATCACTATTTGTAACTATCACAGTCGCGAGGGTGGTATCAATCTTCTCATCTAACTCTTGACAAGAAAGCCAATATGTGTCTTTCCCAAAATGTCGAACTGTTCCTTAAAGTTTATCATATTACTTGAATGTTATATTATTACATGCATTTTTCATGTGTTCCTTCCACTCCTGTGAATCTGAGGCAAATATTCACCGTTGTAGTGTGAAACTGGATGACTGGGTGTGAAATGGTTGGGGATTAATTTGATTTACTGCAGTTTGATATACAGGTAGAAAATGAATCAAAACTAGACAGTCTCTCTATTGAACTCATACATATAAAACTATATGAAGAGTATTTGAAACCCGATTGATTGAATTCATTTAGTCAGACTCACTAAACAAATTCTTAATTTATATTTTCAAGCATGGAAATTGAATGTCCCTGATGACTTACTGCAATTAACCTGTAATGATGATGATAATGAGAACAACAATGACACTGTTTATTATATTAGGAGAGTAATTTAATACAGCCAGCTACTTAATCTCACTGCAGGCCAGAGGGCTGCTCTCATCAAGGTGTAAGACAGAACGAAGGGCAGGCCACAGCAGGGCAATGTACAAATCCGCAAGCCAGCTGAGTCTTTGGGTCAGTGCCATCCCTTTTGGTTCTGTTTAGACCAAACATAATCTGCAATAATCTGGACCAGATCAGTTTTGGTTTTGATCTTTGATGTAAGGTAATCTGGTAAAACAATTGTTTGAGAGTGAGGAGAAGATGCAGTGAACCAAAAACATGAGGACAAAAATCTGGTGTGTTGTCTACTCTAAGGTAAACCGCAAATTTTTGCATGTCGGGTTAACTAGCGTGTTACCTGGAGTATAAACCTAAGACAGTATTACTATGTGCAGCAGCAATTCATAATGCATTCATTTGTGGGGTTACAGGTTAGCCCTGCTCATGATTAATACATCTGCTGTGTATGCACTGAGTGTAGCATAATGTCTGTCTTGTTCTATTGGAGAACAGGACAGGGATGTTTACTCCAGCAACCAAAGCCAAACTTGTTATCTAAGAGTTTCTCAATGGTTCATTCATTAGTCCTCATCTGCCTTTTGTCTTGTAATGTTAGAAGTGAAACATACGGTTGAAAACATGAAAGCATATATGTAATCTCTTGTGTGTCCAAGTATGTGAGGTACGCAGCGAAACAATGTCATGTTAAAGTGAAAAGATTATCTGATTTTACATTGTGTTGCTTTATTTCCAGATGTTCTTCATGGATCGACTGGTAATGATGTTGAGTCTTTGGGACAGGTAACTTTAGCCTCAGTCTTTTACCATGTTATCGATATTTAAGAACCCTTTACAGAGTTCCTGTTTTAAGATGAGTCATCTTAAAACATTAAAAAAATCAGTGTGCAGAACAAAGATACCCAAAAAAACCCAAACAATACTGACAATAAAATAATCCAAACGATACTTTGTTTTGTATTTCAGAAAAAATATTGTGAGGGGGTGGTAGCTGTGTTAGGGGGACTGAACTCATGGCCTAAATATTTCCAAAATCCTAGCTATGGTCCTGGAGTTTACACATACATTTTTTTCTGTATAAAACCTTTTCTGACCCTTTACCCTGCACTGTGAAACTGGGACTTTGATTCTGCTTCTAATGAAATAGGATTAAATAATCAGAGTCTTTGCTTGTTTGCCTCGGTAGAAATAGACATATGGGCAAAAGCAGAGCAGCAGTCACTGTCTTTTTCCTCCAGAGCAGACTCAGTCATGAGACGGAGCTCCAGACGCACAGGAAATGTCAACGGCTCTACCCCGAGGTCAGGGGCATTTGGAGCCTTGATTGGATCTTTTCTCAGATAACCTATAAAACACAATCAGGTACTGGGAGAAGGCCACAAAGGATAATGAAATTATCTGGATAGCACACATTAAACACCAATAGAAAAAAAGATAGGTGATAAAGCTTTAGTGAGAACTACATTTGACAAGACAGAATATACAGGAAAATGAGGACATACTGAAACAACTGTTCCAGGAAGACAAAATCTGAACGTTCAAGAACAGGAAATTCCATGTAAAATGCCCACAGCAGAAACCTAGATATTTTAATTTTGAAGTAGCTTGTGCAGCATGAACCTACGAATAAGATTTGTTCCATACTAATGACTGTATGTCTAGTGTTTGCCCTCAGGATATGTGACCAGATATATTCTGTATTTCAGAATATGGACATGGACACACATATTCTTGCATGCACATACCTGCACATGCAAGAGTATATCAGTGTGAGGGAGTAATACTAATGGTAGTTATGTATTGTATTTATATATTAACGCTGTGTTTTCCTCTATTCTCCATTTTATGGGGAGAATTGGGAATGGTGCATTTATTACCCAATAACATTGTAATCCCAAGAAAACACTTGGCAGAATAAATCATTATGCTGCCGTCTTTAGTCAATTACAGTAATTATTAACCTCCCTTGGGCCTTGTGAGTAATGTTATAACTTACCAAGGCTCAAAATATTTAATTATCTCAGGAGGAGACTAATTAGTTCTTTATTCCAGGTAGTGAGTCAAACGCTATTATTCAAACAAATAAACAAGCAATTTAAACGTGTCTTAAAGTGTAATAGTTGTGTTTCAACAACAGGAAAAGTGACTGTGTTTTATGCGTTTTTTCAACACAATATATATGATAATAAATTTAACATTTTCATTTCCTGAATGAACAGTCTGCAGTGACATCTTCCCAAAAATGTGTGTGATCGCTTCCAGATAATGCTGCAGCATGTATTGACATGGTTATTTGGCACAAGCAGATAAATGATTTGGTGTCCAAAGCAATCCATTTTTCTTGATTTTCAAATTTCAACTGCAGAACTCACCCTCCCAGATGTTAATTTATCAATTATAATGTGTCCTTAACAATTGGGATTGGGTTTAAAAATAAAATGTAAAGGGTGGAAAATCTTTTTATGTGTTTGTGCTTAATAGATGTCTTTCGGTTCAGGGAATCTCAAAAGTGAAAGTGCTGCTGCACCACCATGCACCAGTGATATAAAGTGCTTTTTAATTGCCCAAATAGTGGAGCTATTGATATCCCAGTTGAACATGAGGATCAGATGTTCTGTGAGCCTGCTATGAATATTTTTGCATGTACAGAATTTGTTATTCAGATGTATTTGTCACTTCTATTGTAAAAATGAGAGAATAAAGTTTAAAAAATTTACACTGTACAACTTACAGAGAACGTATATGCAATCATTTTCTCATTTAAATGAATATTCCTGCTTAAAGTAAATGGAAGTAACACTGCCAAAAATGTCTGAGTGAACAATGGAATGTATAAAAATGATTAGCCTGGAAACAGGGGCTGAACCATAAAACAAGAGCTACTAACTGCGTTACACTATATATATATATATATATATATATATATATATATATATATATATATATATATATATACTGTGTGAGTTCAAATAGTCCAAATGTGCACTGATCATGTAAGTAATGTTGTAAAATGTAAATAGCCATCTTATGGTGCACAGGAAACCCATCTCTGTGATTAATTATTTTGACCTCTTTTCATGTCATAAAATGTTAATATGAGAAAAGTAAACCTGCTCTCCCAAAAATGTCAAACTATGGCTTCAGCAAAAATTTCCCGCTTTCTGACCACCCTAAAATTTAAAAAGTATTAACAATTTATTTACGGCCCCTAGGAACGACAGTGTGATGGTGCAGCAATAACACTGTTGTTCCAGTGAAGATAGCGTGATAACAAAGTGACTGCAATTTTCAACCGTCAGTTGATTTGAAGTTGTTGTTATTCAGATGTTGAACACAAGATGGCGAACTTGAATCTATCTTCCAGAACTTCAGAGGGCCCAGAGAGGGGTGGCTTTGCTATTCATTCAATGGCTGTTACACCAGTACAATACTCTAAACAATGCATTTATTAGAAAGTGGAGAGAAACAGTGAGCAAGTAATAATAAAACTTTCAAATCCCACTGGACAGAACCCATCTCCTGCAAGGCTGAATTTTAACATTTAGCTTCATGCCACATTACATAATATTGGTGGTACTAATGTAAAGCAGTAAGACTCGAATGGGTAGCAGAGTAGCCTATGCCAGGTCTCAGTATGTGTGTGGGTGTGTGTGTGGAGGCGTCAGAAAGGGGGGTGCCATAAGTTTGTGCGATGCCATGCGCAGTCTATTCCATTCTACACCCACACAGCTAAACTAACTACTGTAACAACTAACAAAAAGCAGAAGAAACGCTATTCACGAGTAAACAAAGCATGTACACAGAAGCACACACACACATGCACACACGCACACACACACACACACACACACACACACACACACACACACACACACATATACATTCATATGCACCTGTCATTATTTACCCAGACTGGCAACTGTTGTCAGAATGATTTAACCCCACTTGTCCCCCCATCCCAGGAAGTTTGACGAGTGCCATCAGACAAGAAGAGCTCATCCTCCTTTCTCTTGACATGTGAACAGGTGGGGTCCCCTGTGTTATGACTCCTGCTGCCACATCTGGTGTGTGCACGCCTGTGTGTTATTGGGTGTGTGTTTGACGAATTCTGCCACATCTGGGAGGCAGTCCAGCTGTCTCTCTCCTCACCCGTCTGGACAGCGTCCTGCAGACACTTATCTGTCAGTCCGGGTTACCTGCAGCCCACCTCACTGTTAGAGGCAAGACACTACATGTGCATCCACACTGCCACATCTGCCCTGCGCATGTGTGTGTGTGTGTGTGTGTGTGTGTGTGTGTGTGTATGTGTCAGAGCGCGTAGGCATATATGTATGTGTGCAAGTGAGAATCTGTGTGTGTTAGTGCTTGCATGTGTGTGACACTGGGTACATGTATATCCTCAGGGCTGAGGCTCCAGTCTTCACACCTCTCAGTTAAAACCACACCCAGAAAGTCACACCAGGCACTGTAGCCAGTGAATATGGGTCAAAGACAAGAAGAAAGATTTTGAACCTCACCTTTAAAAATTGCGGCTAATGAATTAGCATTTTTAAACACACGACAGCACAAATGGGATCCTCCAATGACTTTCACTTATAACAGCAATCATTGTAGAGTGAGCTGGTGTTACAGCTTAAAAAGCTGAATCTGCATACTCCTAATATTTGTCTTGCATTCAACCTTAAGTAAACTTACAGTTCAGTTGCTTCACAATCTCACAGACACTGTCTATTCTGGATCTCGTTGTTCCAGTGCACCACCAAAAACGTATAAGTGAAATATTTAAAGTTTCAACCCCAAGGCATCACTGTTTTATGGCTGCACCATAACTTCAAACAGAAAACTGTAGATGTCTCGGGATCTTAACTAGAATATAAAATATTTAATCTTTTTGTATGAGTTTGAAATAGGCATTCATTTTGCAAAGATGGCAAGTTAAGAGGTTATTAATTTGGGGTCTGAAATTCTGTCTACGTGTCCAGGAAAATGAAAATAAGTTGACAGCCCATTCAAATTTGTTCTCAAGTAGGAGGTGCATTTACAAAAAAATAATATCAAGTGAGTAAATACATGCAACCATATGCATTTATTAAATTAGGATCTGTAAAAAATATATTTGAGGGAGAGTGGGGTCAGAATTTTTTTTCTTTTTGCTGAAGGATATCTGGCTTATTCTGGGAAAAGAGGGAAAGGGTATTTTTCCAGATGTATATTTTATATCGTTCTTCCCTAATCATAAAGGTGCATTTCAAAAATATGGAGGAGTCTATATATGCAGCCAGCTGTTACCAAGACATCCACAGCTTTGTTTAACCACATCTGTGTGTGTGTGTGTGTGTAAAACCAATTTGGGGGGAGGTGCAGTTGTTCTGTTAGTTAAAGAAAATGTGAATATGCTTTTACAAAGTGGAACATATAGTAAATCCCCTCTCCCTACCCCAATCATTTTTGGCCAGTCCCTTAACCTTCTTTTGATGAGAAAAATTGTCAACTATCAATTAGTCAATCAACATAAAATTAATTTGCAACTATTTTGATAACTGATTCGTCTTTTAAGTAATTTTCTAGAGCAAAGATTCACTGGTTGCTGCTTCTCAAATGAGAATATTTGCTTAGTTTTCCGTTTTAATAAAATCTTCGAGCTGTGTTGGTGGTCAGAAAAAACAAGCAATTTTAAGTTGTCCCATTGGGCTTGGAGGAAATGTGATGGGCATTTTCAGTATGTTCTGACATTTCACACGGCAAATAAAATATGGTCCGACTCATTGCTGATGAAAATAGTGGGTATTTGCCGCCCTTACAGAGACATGGGGGAGCTTAGAGGATATTGGACTGAGTCAAGAGGATTTCAAGATAACTAAACAAAATACAGTACGTTGCAGTACAGTGGTATGGATACATTAGACACCTAAATCTCTCATCTGCCTGTCCAATGTTTCAAAAGCCATAATTTGTAGGTGCCTGGATGTGTAAAATGGAGCTTGAGATAGTACTACTGTACTACACTGTATTCAGTGTGCCAGCGAGTACGTCTCTTTTTCCGTCTACGTGGAGTGTCGCCAGCTCTGTACCTCCAGATCAGTGCAACATGCATCTCTCCCTAAGCACTCCACCACTGAAGAATCTCCACTCTAATTAACTGAGATTACAGCAATTAGCAGACCATTAATCACACCCTTATTAGTTTAGCCAGGCAGAGAGAGGGGAAGAGTGAAGAGAGGGATGGAAAGACAGAAAGTGCAATCGGATGGGAAATAGAAGAGGAGGAAAAATAGAGGGGGAAGAGAGAGGTTCTCCTCTCGGCACTGGAGCCAGTCGTGATTTCACAATGCCCTGTGCTTCACATAGTTAGGAGCCAAACAATACCTCCCTGATAAATACGTGTCTGTACTGTATAGCATGTTTGGTTGTATTTTGTCCTTAAGTGTGTGTATGCTGTTGAACAACACTCATGGAGCCAACACACACTCACAGTTGCATGCAGACACACCTTCATGCAATTTCCAACCCGCCCCCACTGCAGACTTTACATGTGATAGGGGAAGTGTAGATTTAGTATGTAATGTGTTGAGTCCTAATGACAACTCTATGTGTGTATGTGTGTGTGTGTGTGTGTGTGTGTGTGTTATGCTATGGTGGTGGGTGGCAGAGTGTGAGTTTGGGTTGGCACGAGTACTGGTATGTTAAAGCATCAAGCGTGTGTGTGCGTGCATGTGTGTCTGAATGCATGGTGTTACAGCATCAGTGAGAATAAGAGTGTGTGTGTGTGTGTGTGTGTGTGTGTGTGTGTGTGTGTGTGTGAGCCAGGGGGACGAGGTTGTGTGTGTGTTAAGGAAGGAGTGAGAGTGGAGCGGCTTCAGTGGATGAATTTCTGTATACGTTCTATCTGATAACATCTTCTATCTCCTATTCTCGCCATCTCTCTTTTTCTCCCCTATGCTCCCCCACTCCACCCCGCAACTCGCCTCCCCTCGTCAGCAAGCGGGGTCAAATGTTATTCCCTCCTCGTTGTCACGGTTGCCAATCACCTCACATTCTGTAGCAACAGTTTCCAAGGCAACGGAGAGATCCGGTTGCCAGGCACCGAGAGCAATGCATGTGATTGTTACTTATTTATTTAATTCTATCTTTATCTATTTGTTCATTCTAAATGCGTCCGCACTTGCGTTCACGTGCGCGACCCTCCATGCGCCAGAAATACACACGTGTGCAAACACACACACACACACACACTGTTATCACTGTTCCGCTCGTACTCTTTCTCTTACACTCACATGCACATATACATAAAGTGTTATCTGTTTTTTTTCATCTGCAAACACACACACACACACACACACACACACACACACACACACACACACACACACACACACACACACACACACAGGCATGCTCACTCCCTTACTGATATGACCCTGGCGCTAACTAACTAACCCATCTACGTTGTCCACAGGTGTGAAACGTGCGCATTGGCTGACAAACAATGATTATCATAGCAATAAGGATCCTAATCTGAGCCCTACTCTCCTCCTGGCCTTCTGTTCCCTCCTCTCATCTGCCACGTCTCATAGGAGCTGCACAGTGATAAAGACAGGCCCTAATGAGAGGGCTCTTATTGCACTGTGATTTCCTCCCTCTGTCCCACAATCCTCCTCCTCCCCCCACTCTTTCTCCATATCCATCCTTCTATACCTGCAGCACCCTTTCTCTCTCCATCCATCTATCCATCAGATCCCTGCAGCCACTCCTGCAAGCATCAGACCTTTTGTTTGTCTGGATAAATATTACAGGGTAATTGTAATGGAGTGACCCATCGACGGGGAAATTACCGCTATTGCCGCATGGCCAAATCCAAGACATACTTATTCATTCAGAGTCTATTCTCTCTGTTTGCTTTAGTGCTGTGGTCATTACAGGCAGAAGTAAAGGGGAACAGCTTGGATAGAGGGAAGGGGGAGGAGTACGGCTGAGGAAGAAGATGGTGGGTCAGAGAAGAGGAGGAGAGGCTTCTGTTGACCAGGGTGATTCTGACAGGGGTTGTTTTTGATGTCGGCTTACTTACAGATGTGACGGGGCTGGAGTGTTTGTGTGCCATGTTTAGCTGTGTTCCTGTTGAGAGGCAGCTTGCTATTGTACAAAAAAAGACAATAGATTAATCATGTTCATCATCATCCGCCCTTTGGAAACTGAAGAATGAAGAAATATTGGTGATTTGAGTTTTGAGTATGTAGGCAGTGTTACTGATTATACAGTACTGTAGATACACAGTGTAGGCAGTTCACTTTCAACAATAGTCGATGGAAACAGATTTTGGAAATACTTCCTACAGATCATTACTCATATACTGTGTATTGATATGTTTAGCCATGCTAGCAGAATTGCAACATTAGTTTGTTGGTCAGTTCACTTTGTTCAAGTCCGAAATATCTCAACTACTGGACCAGGACATTCATGGTCCCTAGAGGATGAATCCTACTGACTTTGGTTCTCCAGCACCATCAGCAGGTTCAACTCTATTGGCTTTTACTGAAATATCTCAACAACTATTCTAATGGTCTCCATGACATTCATGGTGCCGAGAGGATAAACCCTAGAGACTCCCCTACTTTTTCTGAAGTCCAACCAGTGAGCCAAATTTGTCACTCATCCTGTGGAATATCTCAACATCTACTCAGTGGACTTGCAAATCATTTACCTTGACTTTCTTCTAGTGCCACTAAGAGGCTAATATTTGTGTGAAATGTTTCAAGAACTATTGGTTTGTAAGATGAATTGTGAAAACTTCGGTGATCCTCATGGCTTTTCATCTAGTGCAACCATGAGGCTAAAATTTTAATTCTTCCAATACGTGTTGTTTATTTGTTTCCCATCAGTGCTTCAGCTGCAGTTTGGGTTTAGTGCTCATATTAGCATGGTACCACGCTAAACTAATGCTGTTATTCAACTGGATGGTACCAGCTCGTCTCGCTTTTTTGCCCTGTCCTCCATTTTCCATTGCAGATAGTTCCCACTCAACGTAACTAGTCGTCATAGCATCGCTGCACAAAACTGCTGTGACATAACCTTCTGGGAGTATAATGAAGAAGACACCATTCAAGTTCATAACAAATTTAATAACAAACTGGACAAACCCATCAAGTTCTTATAGGAACTCCAGCACAGAGAAAGGAACAAAAAAAGAAGCACAACCATGAAAAGCAACAGTTTAGCAGGTCTGGGGCATGTCTGATCCAACAGCACAGACCTGTTAATAAATAAAATTAGGCTACACATTAATTAAAAGTTACTTTGCGGTCTACCAGTTTTACATGCTGACTGACATTAAAATGTTTCCAGTCGACAGCTCTTACCCTGTCAAGAGGCTGACTCGCTGATGGCCAGAGTCCGCTGAAGAAATCTAATTTTTCAGGATGAAATTGCTTTATTCAGTTTTTTAATGACCGGGTCAGTTTGTTTTAGAGAGGAGATGGCCGCAGTGGGAAATGGGCCAGTAGCAACCTCCTGAACATTCAACACTAAAGAAATCTAAACTAAAAGAAACCTAAACTAAAAACAGACTGAGCTCCTAAACTGAGCTAACGTTAGCAGGAGCAGCAGCAGCAGCCGGAGGTCAGCTGTAAACACACAACAGCACTAGCTGCTATTTTCAGGCGTGGATTTGTTGTTGATTCTCTCTGACCAATCAGTAGAGTGCAGTGTTTTCACGTCACCCTTTTGTATCGCCTCAGCTCACTTGGAACCTCGACGGAGGTGATACAAAAAAAGTACCATGGACCAGGTACCATTTTCCCCAATGGAAAATCAAAAATGGAAGAGTAATGTCGAGGTGAGTCGAACTGGTGCAATCGGGTGGAAAAGGTCTTTAAGATGTTTTAGAATTTAAGTACAGCCTTGCAGAGCTGCTAACATGACTTTTAGTCTCGTTACAAGTGTCTAGTGGAAATTGTGATTTAACACATGGACAATTTTGGCTTTATATGATAATGCAGCTACAATATACAATATGTTTAGCAATAGAATACAATGCAATCCAATACAAAAAATGAATTGTTTTGTAATAAATTGTTTTGGTTGCAAGTATTATTTTGATTGCTTAACTTGCCAAATACTTTGATTCTTTTTTTTAATAAAATGTCTGAAGAATATTCTGAAAAAGATCTGTTCCCACAGCGAAAGATGAGTTCTGTACAATGTGTTGTTTTGTGCAAACAACTTTAAACCCAAATAAATATAGTTTAATATCATATAATACAAAGAAAACAGGATCCTTTTCGAAAGGCTGGAAAGAGCACATTTTAAATTTTACCAATGCACTGATTATAAAATTGTTGCAGAATCATTTTCTGTACATAGTCTAAATAATGAATAATGAATAATGAATGGTTAATTGTTTCATCTTTATAAATAGTCATTTTCAAGGCCATTGTTGTGTTATAATTTGAGGAGTTTGTGCTATTGTGTCAGCACCTGTACATATAGTCTCAGATATAGAATCAGATATAGAAAAAACAAACTATGGAAGCAGGTAATCATTGTAGGCAGGGAAATCAATTGGATCTTTAATTACTGTATGGAAGAAGAGACAGACAAATTGCACACTTACACACACATGCACACACACACACACACACACACACACATACACACATTGACAGAGAGACAGTGGCGCTGATGTGAGTGGAGTCTCTAGGGAGTGGCGTGGAGAATCCTCTTGGCTGGGAATTTCCAGGGTTTAGCACAGAGACACAGTTTCTGTCAAAGGGCCCTTTTACATGGATGAGCCCCAGCATCACATTCGCCCACTGTGAAATAGAGGGATTTGAATAATCGTATTACACCCCATTACAATAACACTAATATGATCCAATGCCCTGCAAAAACTATACCAGAGTGGGGAAACTGACAATCCTGACCACCCCACAGGGTACCAGAGGCAGGGCAAGTCAACCACAAAAATAGCAGATATTTGAAGGGTTTTTATTTGTGTACTTAACCAACATTCCAGTTTTTAAAACAGTGACTGGTGATTTGACCCAGACAGGGATGGAAGACGTTATCAGATCCTTTACTTTAGTAAAAGTAGCGATACCACAGTAAAATACTCCTCTACAAATAAAAATCAAGTAAAAAATATTATTATCAAAATGCACTTAAAATAAAAGTACGTGTTATGAAGCAGAATGATACTGTATTATACTACATTATGTGTGCATTGTTACTGATGTATATGTTGCATTTTGCTGTTGTGGCTTGTTTAAACTATGGCATGTATAAACTGTTGGGCAGTATTTTTGGAAAAGCTGTCAGTCTTATAAAGACATTTCTGTCTATAGTTGAGTCCTAACTGTGTCAGTCTGCTGGTTGGTGCGGAGCAGGTAGTGCTCAGTGGGCTGTTCCAACTTTTTCACTGGAAACAAATGCCTGCTGAGGTCGAAAACGGCGCTTTGAGAGCAGCGAGAGTGAAGGTAAAGGTTTGGACTGCTGAACAATGATCTGAAACCAACTATAAAGCCGTGTAAAGTAATTCTATGCAGGTTCATCGGTACGAACGCACCCTTTCACGTTGTTTTCACATTGTCATTTGATACATAGTTATTATAAAGATATTGATTATTGCCACTTCTTGATAAGAAAGACACGTTTCGCACTAAACATCCTGTTTTAGAAGCATGTTTTATATGAAACATCTGATTGTTCAAAGTAACATATGTCACATAAATGTAGAGGATTAATATATATTTTCCTCTGATATGTGGTGGATTAGAATATAGTAGTAGCAGAAAATGAAAATACTCACTTAAATACAGAACTTGAGTAGACATATTTAGTTACTTTCTACCATCCATCAACGATGGATCCAGACAGCTTTTCATCACATATTTTCCTCATAGATAATGTACTTGTCTGCTGCTCCCAGTTTGTCCGTCTTATTGTCCCTGTCTCTGTTATTCTGTCTCCTTCTCTTCCCGCCCCTCCTCCAGGCAGCTTGGCGAACAGCTGAGAGTAGACTGAGATTTATCTCTGACTTTCTAAATGCGTTCCTGCCCGTGCCCCTACCTGCCTGCAAGCCTGTTTGCCCGCCAGCCTGTCTGGATATTGGATTTGCTCTTTGACTGTGACCTTATACACGGCGAGCCACAGGAGCTAGTGCGACTGCTGGACCTTCTGTCCTGTCGTGCAGAGTCGTGTCTTCCTGCCATCAGACAGACCCCCCTCCAACCAAACCCTCAGCATACCCCTACCTTCCAACCCCTCCACCATGTGCACTTATTGGATTCCCCTCTTTACCACGTGCTCTGATAAGGGCATCTGTCAAGCGGATGAACAATCAGAGCTAAAAAGGTGTGTGATGCACGCTTGGAAGGATCTTACTTCCTGCAGAGGCCAAGAGGATGCTGGGTGGAGGAACGGAGCGAGTCAGCAGCACAAGCGGGACTTTATCCTCACCAGGAATGCTCTTCACGTCAAGTTTGTGTCCGGAGGAGGGCATATATTAACATCCACTTGTTGTTGTTGATGATGATGATGGCTTCCGCTCAGCTACGCGTATTCTCAAGCAATAACATCGACATCTGTATTATCAACCCAAGAATACCCGTGGTCGAGACGGGAGCAAACTGTCACGCCACCTCACTCCCCTCCACCTTCTCTCCTCTTTCTTACTCCCCTTTCTCTGGTCGACGCTATACAGCAGGAGAGAGCTGGAGGGAAGGGTGGGGATTTCATCAGCTGCTGAAACTGTCCAGGTCCTGTAAGAAAAAAAGAGAAAGAACACAACTCTTTTGGGACGAATTCATTAAATAATTAGCTGCATCTAATGATTATTTTAATTATCAATTAATGGTGCAGATTCTTTTTTTCAATTATCAATTAATCATCTGAAAAATATCATAAAATAGTATAAAAAACGCCCAGTGCAACTACCCAGAGCCCAAGGTAAAGTCTAAAGATTAAAAAAAGAAAAACAAAGTTAATCAGTTTACAGTGATATATGACAAAGGAAAGCAGCATTTCCACACATTTGAGAGGTTGGAACTGGCATGTTTGGCATTTCTTGTCACTATTTTTGTTTAGAAAAGAATTGCAACGAGTAATTGATTATCAAAATAGTCCACAGTTAATTTTTCTGTTCATCTACTAATCGGGTAATTGTTGCAGCTTCAAGACAAGCAACACCACACCCTCACTGGGGAAAGATTGCTAAGCGTTGGCTGTAGACACCACATAGATATATAAATGTTACATTTGCTTTAGGGGAGGAAAATTACTGATGAATAACGAGGCAATTAATCTTAAAAGGGGGAGTAAATAATTTGCAAATTACGAGTTTTATCTCTCTAAATGGAGGGTGAGTGCTTTGTTCAAGATGCGTGTTCTGTGTTGTATAGAAGTCCTTGCCAACTGGTATTAATATCTCTTTATTAACTACAATGCGACAATGAAACTGCTGTTGTTTCTAGTGTCGTAAATATTCTCCACTCAGTATTTCTTTTGCCACACCAACTGTATCTGCCGTCGGCAGCAGGCAAGCAATGAGGGAAAAAGAAGAGAGAGAATGTGATGGACTGCTTTGCTTACATGAATAGTCATTTTGTCATCACGCTCGAGGGTGAGATAAAGTTTGGGATTTTTCTTTCTCTTTTCTTCAATGCTTGGAACCCCTGACTGAGTGCGAGTAAGGAAGTGGGAGATGTGAGCTTTTCCATCCCTGTCCCTGTGTTTATCAGCGAACGCCACAGTCGCACGCATACATCTGAGGGGGTGAGGGCTGCCCCCGCAGTGCTGCGAGCTCGAGGCCCCCATGCCGCACACATGAGAGAAATCAGGAGAAAGGGAAGGAGAAAAACAGAGCGAAAAGATGTAGAGGAGGAGGCAGTGAACGGGAGGAAGAGGCAGACTCGGAGGCGGTGCGCATGTGTGTTTTTATGTGTACAGGAGAAATGGAAAAGGACAGAAGAAGGCGACGTGACAGCATCCGAGTGAGAGAAAGAAACGGTGGCTAGGAGACACTGAAATAAAGGAAATGTCAGGGAACAGAAGGGGGGGAAAGAGAGGATGAGTGTGTAATTTCAAGAGAGACGAGAGAGAAGAAATGGATAGAGAGCAGGAGGGAGTGTGTTTGTGTGCGAGAGAGAAAACGAGACAGAGAGGGGGGTATCAGCTGGGTTCGGACTGTCATTCTACGACATGATTGGCTGTGTCAGGAAGAGATAAGCAGTCTTCACATCCCTCTGCCCTCGCATCTTCAAGGCCCCGGAATCAAACGGCGGAGAACACCGCCGCGCGCTCCTCTGCACTGAAAAGAGACTACATGAAAGGAGTGATTTCTGCTATTATTCTAAACACCTCTGCATGTGAAACACCACACTTTTTCAAAGAGATGGATGTGGGGAAAAGGATGAAAAGGCAGAAAGACAGAAAACGGCTGGTTTCGAAAAATGCTAGGATTCTTCATAGGAGGTTGTAGCCTGATAGCACCCTTGTGGTTTCTGAGGCCCTGAGATCTCAAATCCCTGTGTCTTTACAACTCTTTCTTCCTCTTCCTCTCACCATCAGCTCTCACATTAGACAGCATTAGGGAGGGAGATGGAGCGAGGAGGAGCAACTCCCCCACGTCTCAGTTCCTGTAGGACTTAACATCTCAGCTCTTAACTGTCCTGGTGGCCTGTCCAGCCGGTCTCCTCTGAGTCAGTCAACCACATCCCATGTGTCTTCTAAGAGAAATCCACATATTAATCCTTCACCCATTACTATAAGCTCTGACACTCTTGTATAGATCTGCAGGATTATGGAATAGGTAGGTATTATAAGGTATTACCAGGAATTAGGTTTTTTTAAGTAGCAGCTTAAACCTTCATGTCTGATGACGCAAAGGTCCAGTGAAAGGACTTTTTAAAACATGAATTCTATGGATGTGCTCTCCTGTAGAGGTGAGACTTAAAGGATGGTGTAAAAATTCAGATCACAGACCCTTTTATAAACCCACAGCTTGGACCTGCACATCGAGGATTGATTGTTGCAGATCTGAGCGTGCATCTGAGAGTATCGGGATAAGAGTAAGTGTTGTAATGTTTAGACCCTGTGAGGATAGAACACATAAACCAGGCTTGTCTAAAACAGACAGACTGTCTGCAAGGCTGCACAGGCATCACTGGCAATCTCTAGTGTGCTCCCAAACAGCTCCCCACTATGCGCCGCATCAATTATTCAACATATTTATCTATGCAATTTGACGGCCTCTCCCCTCTAAAGCTCTGAACAAATTGCGGAAGCAGCTAATATCGCTTCTGGGTCTGTGGCTCAAATCACCACGCTAGCAAACCCCAGTGGCTGAGCACAAGAGGCTGTAAACAATCACTTGACACTTAGCACTTATATTTTTTGATCTGTCGGGCTAAATGGAGACTGTGAACTTATGCACACCTCTACTCTGAGCCATGCGTACTGTAGGTAGGGCCTTCTTTTATGAAACAGACAATGGCAGTAAATGTGTGCACAAGAAACCTGTGGAGCTTTCACAATACTAACAAATCTAAGCATCCCTTCCCCCCATTGGTATAGATGCACACAAATGCATGTGCACGCTAACACGCACACACCCCTCTGCATTTTTTCCTTTCTCTTCCTTTCCACCAAACCGGCATTTAGCATGACACACGCCGAGGAGCTAGGGTAGCCAATTATCAAACAGATGTCAATGTATGTGTTACAATACTAAGGGGAGCCCAATTACCACACAGATGTTTTGTTTTTCCTCCTCTCGCTCCTTGCTTTCTTTTCCTTTTTTTTTTACCCAGCATCCTCTCTGCTCAAGGCCCTCTGAGAATGGCCCAGTCCCTCCCCCGCACCGCCCAAAAAAACACCCTCCACCAGTCACACTAACTGAGGTGCACATATGTATACACACACACGCAGCCTTTAGCAAGCCAAACGGAGAGCATGTGGATGTCAATCAACAGGGTGGAGGGGGGAATTGGGAAGGGAGTGTGTGTGTGTGAGTGTGTGTGTGAGTGTGTGTGTGGGTGGGTGGGGGGGGGGCAGTGTGTGTATGCGTGTGCGTGCGTGTGTGTGTCTGTCTGTACAAGTATGTGTTGGGTGGGAGGTGGGTAGCAAGTGAAGGAGTGTAGGGCCACGGATCAGAACCAAGGACAGCTCCCAGTGGAGAGATATGTGCCGCTTTGCTGCATTACTAAATGGAAGTCTCCCCTGTTCACACACACATACACACACAGAGAAAGTATGTACTCACACACACATGTGCATTGCGCAAAAGCACACATACACAAACAAATGGACATGCTTGTGTATGCACAGAAAAGGAACTGCTTACGTTCAGACACATTCAAGCGCACACATGCATATAAATGTGGAATCACATGCGTCCAAGCACTGAGTACAATTTAGTAATCAACTGTTAGCTCATTCCTATTTCCCCTCTTCATCCATCTCTCCTAATGGATTCCCAAGGCTTTAGCCAACCCCAATTTCCTCCTCCTCTCTTCTTTGCCTCTCTTTTTCCTCCCTTCCCCTCTTTATGGGGGGTAGAGAGCCTAAAAGACCGAGAGCCAGCACCGAGCCGAGCCCACATGAAACTGAGGAGATGGAACTTTATGTCTCTCTCTGCTGCTTGATCAATAGGAATTTAATGGACAAGGATTGAGTTCAGGGAGTTCATGCTTGCCAACGTGCCTGAGGGGCTGAGCACATGCACGCTGAGAGGCGGGCAGGGAGGCTCACGCGCGCACACACACACACACACACACACACACACACACACACACTCGAAATTGATCTTTCTCTATGGCAAACAGATGCACACACATAAGCACACAAGCTCACCGACAAAATTGCAAATTATGTAATATATGAATTCAATCGATTATAAGCTATAGGCAGAATTTGCTTTGATACAGATTAAAATCATAACTCACTGATTATTGAATTACACAACTCACTGGGGGGGGATCTATAGGAGAAAGCGTGAATATTTCATTGAAGCGAGCTGAAACCAATCAATTGAAGAGGCCATCACATCATACCCGCCCTTGTGTCAGAACAGCTCCTGCCTTACAAATGTAGAGCTAAAGTGCAGTGTTTAGCCCACATACATATACTGACACAAAACGTGTGCGTGAGATTGCTGTGGAACATAAGAGACAAGGCCTGCGAGTAGACCTATATCCACAAATATACCAGCCTGGTCTTAAGGTCCCACAACATCAAATAAAGCTCAGTTTCCTCAACACACAACTCTGATGAAATGCCTGGAGGATTTCTATTAAGGTGAATGTTAATTTATGTTCAAATCTGGCATCATTTGAAGCCCCCGCCCCCCACCACACCACACCACACCACACACACACACACACACACACACACCTTTTAAAGTTGTTTTTTGAAAGCTCTAACCTTTATTAGAAAGGAAAATGAAGGCTGCAATATAGTATAGGCCGGAAGGAGAAGTCGTTGCAAATGCAACAAGCAGAGTCACGTCAAACTCTTTAATCTGACTTCAGTCTTGCAGAGGTTTGAAACAAAAAAAAAAGAAAAGACAAAAAGCTTCGGAGCAAGTTAGAAAATACTACGTGAGGGTGAAAAGCATGAATAAACACAGTGAATACAGAGGAAGAAAGGCATGGTCTGGCGGGGTTGTGCCACGACACCACTGTTGGCTTTTTAATGCGACTCAAATACAGTGAGCGCCCCCCCCCCTCCTCCTCCACCCCGCTGCTTTCATAGCTATTCTGTACGGTGGTCAAACATTTGCAGAAGCCCACCTGACAAAACTGACAGCTTCTCACAGTGCACTGTAGCCATATTGGCCGCGTGCATTAATTCTATTACACAGCATTTAAGTCAAACGGATTATGAGAAGAATGGCAGCAGCAGCAGCAGCAGCAGCAGCATCTCTGGAGAATTTATTCCATACTCACCCCATTGTTGGAAGTCTGTCAATTCCTCCTCACGCACTCAAGTCGACGACAGTGCATTGGCAATATCTGGAAATCACACTGAGGGGGGAAACGCCCCCTCTCTAACTCTCTCTTTTTCTCTTTCTCCCTCCATCTCCAAAAAGCCTCTCCCTCGTAAAGGACAAAAAAAAATGAAGGTAAAAGGGGAGAGAGAAAAAAGATCCGAGAGGCAGACACTCTACACCCTTTATCCTCCCTTTAGATCCTGGAATCTCTGGCTCTGCTTCAGCCCTCATCTCTCTCTCTCCTCTCTCTCTCTCTCTCTCTCTCTCTCTCTCTCTCTCTCTCTCCTGTCCTCCCATTGTTGCGAATCAAGCGTGGTCAAAGGGGCGCGGCGGAGGCGACTCAACGATTCAGGATTCACACAGAAGAGAAGAAACAGATTCACACATCACGGTGATAGTGATGCACACTCATCAGGATGTACTGTAGTGACAGCTCATACTGGAAGATTTATTATCCATAGGTATAATAATAATAATAATTTTAATAATAATAATAATAATAATAATAATAATAATAATAATAATAATAATAATAAGTAAATAGGGTTTAAATTGCATGTACATTTAAATGTAAAATCTATTAACTAGGCTCCGTTTGTTTGGTCGCTGGACTTTGTGTAGCCTCAGTTTTCTCCTTTGTCTCAATGTCTTAATTCCATTAGGCTATAATAAGCACATTAAACAATAGTCTCTAACTAAAGCTTGGAAATTATTCAAATGTAACCTTCACCAAAGTGTTCAAATGATAAACCTGCACACCGGGAGACGCTCATTAGGCAGTGGCAGGCTGCCTGGAGAGCTCTACTTTGGAGCCGTTTGCCCTGAACATGACCGCGTTGCGCGTTAGGCTAATTAACTTTTCAAAATTACAGATGGTCCCGCATTTAAATTCTGGGCGGAATGATCGACATTTTCTGTTATTAATTCTGGGCCCCGCCTCCCTCGCTACAAAGTCATCACTGTGCATAAAATCAGGCCCATCTTGCCCCCCCCACCCCGTTTTCCTTTTAAAATTGTATTTTTTTTTCAGCAGCGCATAATAGGAGCTGATGGACAGACGGTAAGTGCATTACTGCCTGATACACAAGTAAAGGAAGTCTCACCGCCTGCCCATTCAAGACCACAATCTGTGTGTGTTTGTGTGTGTGTGTGTGTGTGTGTGTGTGTGTTTGTTTGTGTACTGTGGCCCACTGTGTGCATTGCAGCTCCCTGACAGCAACTTCTCAGTGACTGGCTCTATATCCATCCTAATCCAATCCCATGGGATTTCCAGCCGTTGAATTTCCACAGCAAGAGGACTGGCAGCTTCAGCGGGATCTCTGCTTCCCAAATCTCCCCAAACCTCGCCTTATCCGCGTGGGGATTACACAGCTCAGCTCCCTGGGTAGCAGTGGAAGTAGGGGTAGTATACTCCAGCAGCAGTAGTGGTGGTGGTGGTGTGGAAGTGGTGTTGCTCCATCATTGCATAATGGCTCAGTATAGCTGACGAGGTGGGCATACTGTGGGACTGCGCCACCATTCATCATGGTTTTATTATTTGTCAAACTGTATCAGGATGCAGGGTTTTACCGGGCTGACACTGAAGGTGGATTTATTTTATATCTTAGAAGGACCAGGCTGAAAGAGCTCACACACACACACACACACACACACACGCCCACACACACACACTCACACACACACACACACACACACACCATATCTGACCATCTATCACTATGCGGCTAATACAGCTGTAGTATTACATAATACTGCTGTATGCTGCTTGTCAATCACTCAATGGTTTGATTTGCCATCACGTGCATACTGTATGTGTGCACGATATGGACAAACTTGGAAGGGGATATGTTTCATCAGGCTCCTTCTTAAGCTGTTAATACAGATGCTGCAAATTGTCTCCTGCATGGGTAAGATTCTGAGGTCATTTTTGAGCCAAGACGACCCCGGTGGTCAGGTGGTGGTTTTTGGGGATCCGAATCAGAGACTGAGTTAAGAGCCCCAGACAGGACAGTTGTAAGTCCCACGCTCTTCCTGTTTCCTGGCTGTTTTGCTCTTTGGTTCTCTAATTTCTTCTCTCTGTCTTTCCTCTGTCTCCCCCCCCCACCCTCTTTTGCAGTCTGCTCAGATCCCTGTGGTATGAGCACATTTCTCATTCCCTCTCCTTCTCTCCCTCACCCTCGCTCCCTCAAGATTGCTGCTTTATTAAACAGACTCTCCCTATCTTTCATTTGCCACTCTCCCCGCCATGCTCCCACTCCCAGACTCTCTGTGTTTTTTTATGTATTCTCTCTTTTTGCCCCCTCCTCAACGTACGCATCACACCGGCTTTGCATGCATCGATGCACTGCTCAGCAGTCATTTCTCTATATACTTTTCAGCTGCATCTATACCCACCGTATCCTCTTTAGTACAGAAAAACAAAGGATACAGAAAGAAAGAAAGGCCTCTCGTTTCTCTCCTCTATACGTTCCATGCTCACTTCTCTCTTCGCCCTACCTCATCTCTCTACATCGCTCCAGCCCTATGTGCTCCTTCCATCTCTCTCCCTCTCCCCGTGCTCCCTCCATCTCTTTCAGACCCAGGGCAGCTATATTTAGCGGCAGGTTAACTGCTCCTGTCAAAGGTCTGATTTGTATTCTCTGCATGCAAGTCTGACTCGGGCCTCGCAGCAACACAAACAAAAGGCCCTAGTTTGAATATGCACTGAGCCCACTGGCTTAGGAATCAAAGCCCTCTCTCTGCCCCACTGCCAGTGGCACCACCTGCTATGGAAGAAGAGGGTGGGGGGAGAGGAGGTGAAGGGGATAGGGGGGGGTCGTGGGGACTCAAATTCAAGCTCAATTCACTCCAAACGCACACATTCATGCAGGGAGGAGCACCCTGGCTCAATGGGCCTACTTCACTCTGTTGCACCACACGCTCTGAATGTGAAATGTTTGAGTAAGAGAGGGGAATAAGGAAAGGGTCGCGCCCCTGTACCTTCCTCTCTGGACGACAAGAATGTGGGATGGCATGGGAGGGAGGGGCAGGACAGGAAAATAGAAAGGAGCCCTCATACAGGAGACAAATTGAGAATAGAAATCTCCCTTTCCTCAAAGTCTGCCCCAGGCTGAAGTGACAGGGGAGATTAAAGTGAAAGGCACATACATTTCACGGTACTGTACATATAAGGACACATGGGGAGTCCATGCCGTTGAGCTGAAGGAGAGGTGTGATGCACCCCGCTGCTTACGCCTCGCTTCTGCTGCCTGGTTCATCTGGTCCGGCAGCAGGCTGTGGGTGACAGCCTGAAATGGCACCACGCTACATCAAAAGATACAGTCACTCTGACCAGAGGCTCTGAGCTCCACGTATCCCACATACCAAAGCAATGCCAGCCTCAATTGACCCCCTTATTTACTGTTACTACAAAAGATTACCATTCTTATACGTCACATATGCAGTTTACAATAACTTTGACAGATTTAGGTTGAAATGTTTAGTACATTTGAAACAATGGGTCCTACATGTCAGAAAGAAGAAGACAAAAGCTAGGCTAGCAAGCTAGCCTGCGACTGTCGATTCTGAAGCAAACAACAATTGCTAGCAGAAGTTATCAGCTGTAGCTGCCTAATTAAGCTAATGTTAGTTCAGTGAGTTGATTGAAATGCCAGTTTCTGACTTTCTTTTTAATGATTCCTGCTGAACTCTCTGAAATAATCTAAAATATGTACATGATGTCTATGATATCGGGCTAGAAAACTGAGCCTAAAGCCAAATTTCCCTGGCAAGAACTTTGCACCCTCAACTGATGATCCACGAGGAGAAATGGAAATATATGAGTAGCACTGTTTTTTGGATTGCAGTGTATCTATTGTAGATTTATGCTTTATTCTTAAACAGTATTTGTTACTTTTACTGTTACAAAACAAAAGCCCATCTTGGCTTTTTGGAACCAGACACCAGATTTGGATGAAAGGGTGGTGCTAGCTAGCTTGGCTAGCAAGGTGCATCCCTAATTCATGTTAACTGTGATATTAACCGGGATGCTAATTTTGGCTCCTCACACTTTTGCTCTTGCATTTCTGGTTTTTGAAAAGTTTTAAAAACAATCTTTCAAATAATTTGTATAGGGCCTATCTCTCATATTACAGCCCCATGCCTGTTGCTGTAGGATGTGGAGGCCTGCTGTGCATAGATATGGCTGACAAGATACTATGATTGGGCAATTGTGTCTGGAGGAGGGTTTTGAAACACTTCATTTCACTTGAATGTTAATGATGTCACAAATTCAGATGCTGAAAAACTTTTAGTGTGTGTTCCCAAAATGATTTGTAACATAAGCTCTTTCACCACCATCATCCAGCCATTATCTTATTAGGTTACAACCTCAACAGGACACACGTTTATAATAGACACTCACATTCACACCTGGTCAGTTGAGTCAATTTTCGGCAATCAAATGAGAAGCGAATTGACTTCTTTCCTGTCACATCACATCAGAATACTCTGTATCTAATCGTTCCTGCAGTAATGCTACACAAGAAAAAAAGAAAGAAAGATTGTTTATTTTAGTGTCTGCCCCAAGAAAAAAAAATCAGTTCATAAATTGTCCCTAAAGGTGTTGTAATAAACATTAATTTGAGTTAGATTTTTGTCTAAATGCATTATGATCTAAGTCTGAGGTTTATGGCCATGTGGTTGGTAAATATTTTGAATGCAAACAGTGACAGTTGGTGTCCAGTCTGCTCAGTCGGGTACTGACATAGCCAAACAATATCAACAAACATGACCAATGATTGCGTGATTCAAAAAGGGACTTATCCAATCAAAACCAAAAAAACAATCTTCACATAACTGTTTTTGAATTGTATAGTACATCCGAGTGGTGTCTTTGACTCAGACAAGTGAAAATGTGGTTGGAAAAATAGGCAGGGCGCAGACATGTAATGAATATATTTCCTGGTCGGCAGAGACATATTTGAATATAATTTCAAATGAGCTGAGGTACACTTTGTATATTTTGCTCACTGAAATAGCTTTGCAAATAGACGAATTACCTGCTAAACAAATCAAGCATTTCCCTCCCTCAACTAGAGCGCTTCCACACATACCGTATGACGGTATATCTGACAGTATATCAGTCCAAGGCACTAAAGAGCAGCTCTGACTTTTCAGTTTGTTCCTGTTTGAATAATAAACATTCTCTTCCAGGAGAAGAAGACAATCAGTTTTCAATAATGCTTTAGTTTGCTGTTTTATTTATTTAGTACATATATGAGTAAAATACTTACAGGGTATCAATACCAGGACGTATATATCTAAGTACAGGGGAAAAACAGGTTTGGGAGTTAGGAGGTAAAAATGTTATATTTAAGAGGGAATATAAAAAAATTCCTACTGACCGGCCAGACAGAGGCTTTCTGTGCTCACGTGCATAGATATGTAGGTATGAATTTATTTATTTTTTCCGTAGACACTGTGTATACTTAGATGTACAGTTTATCTGGGGTGAGTACATGTGTAGATTACTATGAGTGTTTTGGTGCTGTATGCATAAGTCAGTGTGTGGATGGTTCTGCAGATACTGGGAGAATCATGCATCAGTACATTTATTTGAATTATTATTTGTGGCCCTTCTGTAAGGTCAGTGGGAGAAGTGTGTGTGTGTGTGTGTCTGTGTGTGTGTGTGTGTGTGACTTTCTGCTGTTGTAATGTAATACAGTCCATCTGCATGTGTGGTTTCTGTTCTGTTTTGTTCTGTTTTATAAAATACTGGGGGGCAGCGATGTAGTTTGGGGCTCAAAGTTGGATCCATCTGTTAATCAAAACTGATGTTATTGAAGAATAGACACACTTTTATGTCCTGTCATATCATCAGATCATAAACAAGTGTGCAGCTGAATACATATATACTTTTAATTACAAACTTACCCTTTGAGGTATGTGCTATATTAAAGTTGATAATTATTATTATTATTATTATTGTTATTGACTAAGTAAATGTGTCACATGTAATTCCTTTTCATGACATAACTATTGTAAAAGGACATATAGGCCTGTTGATCCCCTGTCTGTACCCTGTAATTATTCAATATGTACCGTGTAATTAAAGGACTGATGGTGTAATTTATTTCTAGGTCCCTCCTAACCAGTTCCTAAAAGCTATAATTTATAACAGCGCTGATTTTTTCAATATTTTTCATGTCAAACTAAGATTGGAGCCTCGTCCTTCAGCTACATGACAGGCCAAGCTTCCGCGCAATCGCAACGCCAGTGGCAACTTATAGTGACAGACAAATGTACCAATATTTACAACGTTTTACAGATGTTTCTATTCGGTAAGAGAAATCACAGCTCACCATCGCCGACTCGCCCTCCCTCCTTCCTGTCTTTCTGTGTCAGCCCGTCTGTCTGTCTAAAAGGCTGGAATGCATTGCCGAGCCCACAACCATAAACACTGAGCGATTTTCCCGTTTGCAGCCGTTTTAAGCAGACTGGGAGGTGTTTTCAGCTTTATGGATATTGACTCCTCCTCCTCTGATCTTTGATCCTGTCTGTCCAGCTTCAGGCTGGAGCCTCCCAGCTGACTGTAAAGCCAGTGACAGGTTCAGACAAGAAGCACTGACATAAAGCCGCACGTACATGTATTGTCCAGGTCTGTCAGTCAATCACTCAGTCTTTCAGTCAGTCACGCTTGGAATGAAAAGGTTTTTGTTGGCGACACTCAATGCTTCACACACAAATAGGATTATGATCTACTTGTTTTTCATTTATCCTGTTAAGTAGGGTGAAATAGTGCAAATATGACAGCTGCAGAGCGGTTTAACAGTCTCAGTGCGGTGCTTTGTCTTGACTGTACTTACACCCATCACCCTGGCCTCCTCTCAACGGCTCACTCAAGGGGAATGTCCTCATTGTCTATTAGCTCGGTGTGTGTCCATGTGTTTATGTGCGTGTGAAAGAGGTCCTGAGCCTGTCATCAGTCAGATTTACTACAGTGGCATTGGCAGGCAGGCGGGCAGGCAGGCAGGGGTTACACGGGTTGGGAAAGGATGCGAGGAGGCTTGGATTGGCTCAGTCCCCTAAGGTCCTGCTGTATGCGTGTGGATGAGCGTGCGTGTGCGTGTTTTTCAGGTCAGCACCTCGCCCACAGCCCACTGATGATGTTCATGCCTGATGATGTCATGGTATTGATCAGCAGGGCGTCTGTTGTGGGATTTGGTGTCAGTGTCTGAGAGAGAGGAAGAGAGGATGGGGTTGATAGGGTTAGGTGGAGAAAGATCTGAGACCGAAGAGAGGGAAAAAAGGATAGATAGATAGATAGATAGATAGATAGATAGATAGATAGATAGATAGATAGATAGATAGATAGATAGATAGATAGATAGATAGATAGATAGATAGATAGATAGATAGATAGATAGATAGATAGATAGATAAAAAGAAAGAGAGTGTGGGGAGGAAGATGCCCTCAGTGACTTACTGTTAAGCCCTGTTACCATCCAGTAGACACAGGGGACCAGTGCATGAAGGAAGATTACAAACCTTTATGCCAGCTCCGGCCATCGTTTAAACCTACTTCAACATCTCATGCAGTTTTGATCGATATGTTGCCAAGCATTAGGATCACATTAACAGTGTAAATATATAGCCTTACGAGATATTCTTATAAACATTCACTGCAGTCACCTCGCAGAAGGGGCCTGCCTAGCGCCGTCATCCTGCCAATAATTACTTTAATGAACGTCCTCCTGTGTGATGGTGGGATTTTATGAAGTGGGCAGAATCATAAAATATACAGCGGGTTGTTTTTATGGATCTGTGTCCTCTGGGTTTCCTTCCGATGCCTCGGTGTAGCGCAGCACCTCCATCACATTGACAGTCAGTCAGTGGGCTGAGCCGCGCCGAAGCTGTATTGTGTAGGCTTGTACAGTACAGTTAAGCTACAGCTGCTGCATCAGGGCTCATATGCTCTGATGTGTGCGATACAGAAGAAGAAGACAAGAACAAGAAGAAGAAGGAAATTTTTTCCCCCTCCTCCTCCTCTATCTCTCACAATCCGCTTCCTGGAACCTGCCCATGCAATTGGATTTAGTGTGAGCCTGGCTTGTCTCAACCCTCTCTCTCCACTGCTCCATGGCACTCCACTTCCCTCTTTACTGCCCTCCTTGGCTTGTCTCTGCATTCTAATTGGACGATAATGCAGCCAGTGTGGTCCACAACACTACATGACAGTGCAACAACAATAGTGCCCCTCCGACAGGCTCACTGCTGACTGCGTATCGAGTTGCTGCTGCTGGTGTGTGTGTGTGTGTGTGTGTGTGTGTGTGTGTGTGTGTGTAGGCTATACTGTGTCTGTTTACATATTTGTGCGAGCTGAGCGTGATACTGAGGTCTGGTGTTGCAGTTGCTGTTTGTGTTTAGATAAGGGAGCTGAAAGAGGGAGCAGGGATGGGGGATGGAGAGATAGACAGTTCATTGTTTACCTTTATCGATTGCACTCCCCTCTCCTCTCTTGCTCACTTTTCTATCTTTTCTGCTGCATACATTCAGTTGTATTTCTCCACCCATCCATTCTATCATCTATCCATCCCCTCTACAAACCCTCCTTTACACGTAACCCTTTGCACACTTATCGCTGCACACATTGCCCTGTGCTACTCCCTCTGCATCTGTTCCATGTTCAGCTGGGGAGTGGGGAGCTGGCCGAGTAATGGCTGTAGAAACGGCCTAATAACATTAGAGCTGCCATAAGGGTGGGGAGGGGTCAGGGAGGGTGAAAAAAGGGAGAAGGGGAGTGGGGGGCACTATGTATGAAGGGTGAGTGTTGGTGGGGGTCTAAGGGGTGGGTGCTGTGAAGGAGGGAGGGGGTGGGGGGTGGGGGTGGAGGGGCAGGTGCATCACTAATGGCTTTTTAAAAAGGTTACAGCATGTCGCTCCCTCTTCATAATGGGGCCCTGGCTGTGCTGGAAATGCAATTTCCGGGAAAGATAATGTAAGGAGTGAAGGGCTGTGTGGACGGGGGGTGGGAAGGGAGGATGGGCGCGTGGTGTGTACCTTTGCGCTTATGTTCAAGTGAAAGAGAGAGAAAGGAAGAGAGGGACGAAGACAGAGATGTGTGTGTGGGGGGCGGGGTGGGGGGAGGGGAGGGGAGGGGAGAGAACAGGGAGGTGAGAGGAGGGTGCAGACGTGAAAAACCGTGGGGGGTGGAGGAGCTTTACAGATTGTCTTGGATGCTCAGATAAAGGAGAAGAGACACAGTGAGAGGAAGAGAAAGGTGTAGAGGTGGAGGGAATGCAGCAAATAAGCTGGAGGAGATACAAGGGCTATCTGCCTGCATGTGTGAGCACATCAATAGTTAATGAAGACATTATCTGTGGACACTGCGCCCGTGTATCTAAACAAACATTATCCTTCAACCCTTCAACATCCTGCATGGTTGGTTAAAGCCAAGTATACTAATTAACCCCGCTCCACCACTGGATATGAGTCTCAACTTTGCCTGATTGAATCTTCCTGCTTTTCAATGGGTATCTGTAATTGCTAGTCATGTTAGGGGGACGATTTAAGTGTATACATTATGTTCTTGTCGGTGCTGCACACTTTGATGCTGTAGTAATACTTTCAATTTATTTCACACCCTCTGCACATAACACAAAAATCAATAACTCACGGTTATGTGTAATTTCATTGAGTCAGCCTGTAGTTCTGCCTGAACAATTATAATTTAACTAAATTAATATTGAGCTGACATCTGGTATCTAGGCATGAGAGTATGCTGTGAGTGACTGAGTGTGTGTGTGTGTGTGTGTGTGGAATAGAGAGGAAGAGAGAGAAAGAGAGAGAGGTGTGTGTTGCATTATTTTTCATGTTAAGAGAAAAGAGAGGAGAATAACAGGCATATAAGTGAGAAGCAGAAACATAATAAGTTGCTCTACACCTGCGCTGCATGTTCCATTCTATACAAATTCAATACAGGCAACACACACATATATACACACACTCACATGGTCTCCTCCCTGCCCCTCCCTTCCTTCCACGTCTCTGTCTGTCCCATCATGACTCATCCAGCTTGTCTCTCCTCCTCTCCTCCACTTAACCACGATGATGACATGTGCAACTTCCTCAATGGCGCGCCTTAGCTGACTGTGCCTCACTTCCAAACTGTCAGGGGAAACTGATGCTCCGAACCCACTGCACCTGCTTTTAGAAACAGGTCCCGTATCCTAGCAGAGAGAAGACAACACGGAGTGGGATGGAATTTGAGATTCGAGTAGGAATGCCCAATTGTCTGGTTGTTATAGATTTTCAGTGGTGCCTCCCTTTGCCTTTCCTCCTCATCTGCCACCTGATTGCTTGCACTGCTCTGAAAACATACACATGAATGAGAATATAAATCAGGTCCTACAACTAAATTTCAAATTTCAAATTAACTACATTAAAAGACTTTTAACAACGTGATGTGATCCATTAATCATTCCATGTTGGGTTTATCCCTTTCCCCCCCTTGTCCACAACTAACACGTTACTGAAAACGACTGATAGTAAATAAGACGACACACTGTACGTCGTCAAACGATAGGCCCTTCGTTGCAGACTGAGCCAGACAATAGCAGGGTCCTCATTTTTTAGCATGTCAATTTTAGGCTACTGCTGAAATGTCAACTGACGATTGCAGATCTATAGCTAGCTCGCTAATTAAGCACATGTTAGCTACATGTGCTGAAAATGCTGTCTCTAGCTAACTTTTACAGTTTTCCAGCTTAATTTACCTGTTTCAAAAGAAGAATCCTTTTAGTATGAATAAGTAGTATACATGATAAACGACTGAGGCTAATTCTACATATCCCAGGCCAAAAATTAGTATCCTTATTAGTGAGTGATCCATGTATGATTAACAATCATACATTAGGAATGTAAATGATTATTCTCTACTTCATCTGCAGTGTCCACATTTTGGTGATGAGGAGTTTATAGGTCCAAAAACTGCTGTACATCCTGATCATTTTCATTTTCCACATTTAATCTATTTAACTTTTCAGTTCGTTTTTTCCCCATGAGCTTCATATCTATATTTAGATTAAGATTCCCCTTAAACAGTCAAATTAAAGCTATTGTCTTCATTTAAAGAGGCTTTGTCTTTGTGATCCTCTTCTAAACATGACTACTTGAATGTCGCTTACTTCTTATTCTCTCTTCACTTTTCTCTGTGGCTTTATCCAGTTACATGCACCTTCATCCACAGTCTGTACACCACTCAGCACTGTGTTTTAAAGGCAAACGTGATCATTTGGTCTCACTGATCACGTTTGCCTTTAAAACCAAATGAGCACACCAGTTGAAATTAAAATTACCTAAAATTACCAGAAAACTCCTGCAATTGGAATGCGGAGAAGAACACCGTGCAATTAAAATTCCTAGCAAACTAACACAGGGAGTTGTGCTGCCCACGCTAATGAGGCCTGTATGGACAAAAAAGAAGAGGCAGAAAGACACTGCAGGTGGGATTTCACCAAGGAAACAGCGTCATCCTTTGAACCTCCCTGACTAGGATGTTTGGTGGTCGTTTAAATTCAGTCAAGCAGAGGTTTTTTAGGAATTGCAGGTGCATCTCTCTAAAGTCTGGAGAATTGAGCTGGCTGCAATTAGTGTCAGCTGTACTGTAAGGTTTCTTTGATCAGCTTTTCACTGTAATCCATGGATAGTGTTCGCTGTGTTTTATGGGTGTGAATTCCTAAAATGAGACAAAAAGACACTCACTGTGGAAATCAAGGATGCAGAGTGAAGGGTGTAGAGATGCTGATGTATAAGTAATTCTTTCCATTATCTGTGACATTAAGAAAATGGATCTCATTATGTCTCATTAGCGTACACAGGTGCAGATCGTCTCGCTGTGATCGTTTCTTTCATTTCGTGACACAGCTTGAGAAATCGCCTCATGTAAGATGTTTGAAAAGATGAATGCTGGGTTGGAATTGTCTCTCTGTAGCCCCTTCAAAACATATACAAGTACATGTCTGTGATGTGCATTGCCATCTTGTGGATTTAACCTGCAAATGCATAACCTCTTGAGAGTGACAGCAGTCATATAGACATTCCTAACAGCCATGTGTCACAAGACAGAAAGTGACGTTGACTATTGGTTTTATCTTTAAATCTCATGTGATGTAGTTTCATTTTGAGACTCCCTGACCTGCATGAGTTACAATTAAACTTTCTTATAATCCACATGTGAGGGTTACAAAGTTGCAAATTCATTTAAAGTATCTAAAAATAAATAATACGCTGAGATGTTTAAATTTCCCTTTAGATTGTCAAGATTGTCAAGATTGAAATCCATCTATGGTGTGTGGTGGGTAAGAACACATTGAACCACATGATGGCAGTACTAGAGTAGGTGCCATTATTGCCATAAAACTGGACCACTCGTGGTGGGTCACGACAGTGAGTAGTGGGACATTGAATATAAATTAAGCTGTATATGGTTTTTTACTTGTGCTTCACTACTCATTTCACATTTCGGAGAGAAGCATTGCTCTTTTTACTTACATACTTTAATTATATGACAGCTATGGATACAAGTTACTTTACAGATTTAAATTTTACATTAAAATGTACATGCTTCTGCACTTGTTAAGCTTAAACCAGTGCTTTCCAGACCTTTTGGCATGTGACCCCTTAAAAAAGGACAGTGGCTAGTTCAACAGCAATATATTTCCCCTCTCAAATGGTTTCGTTTACATACTAAGGGTCAAAGAGGCCAAATTATCCATTTCACAAAAAAGCAGGATATTAGAGAAAAGTCACAAAAAATAAATACAGATTTGTGTAGCAGAAATTTGTTTTTTTTCCTTTCCTCTCCTATTAATCATCCAACATCGATCATTACCCCTCGGATTTATTTTAGGACCCTTAGGGAGGGCCTAACTCCCTGGTTGAGAACTAAACTACCTTTACATGTATATAAAGTAGTTACAACTACAGTTCATTGTGAACTCAAATAGCTCAATATATAAGTAAAAAAAGTAAGTGCTATTAACAAGTCCTCTGATGCTTTAGGCTTGATGAACTCACCTGTGTTCTGATTGGACAGAAAATTCAGTGGTCAGTATAAAATCTCTCCTCTTAACAGAAAGAACACAGATACAAACAAACCCTCACACACTCATACTGTACACCTGTGTGTACATACAGACGGTAAACACACACACGTGCACACGAATCCCACCAAACCACTGTATGAATACTGTAACAAAACAAACAGTGCACACTGACACAGACAGCTCATCTTATTGCAGTATCCATTTATTGTTCTCATCACACAAATCTTTACAAAACAGAGGGTTTGCTGCAACAGGATCAAAGGAAATGTGTGTTCTCCCTCAGAGTTACAGATCTGAAGGAGACTGGTGCTTTTTATTCACATGCCAGTCAATTGCGGCGTGTTTGTTGTCTGATTTAACTAAAGACTAAAGTAACTACAGACTTTACAGGAAAAGTAAAGCTGTCGACGGTTGAACCAGAGGAGAACATATTCGGACCTGAAGAGTATCTGGCTCTTTCTGCAGGGTGTTTTTCTTTTAGTGCTTAATCAGTTGTATCCCATTCATGCATTTCTTGTACAAAAGCAGAGCTCACACAGTGATTCAGATACTGACTCACTGCATCTGTGATGAGTTACTGCGATTTTGCACAAATGAGAAGCACTTGTTATAGGTTGTCACTGGTTTGAAAGTACTAGACCTATTTTCTCTTAGATTTTTTCCATTAACATTATTTAAGGCATTTTTGCTTCATCGGGACAATAAATAATAGAAAGCAATGAGAAAAAATATGGAACAAAGGGATGTCATGCAGCAAAAGTCATGAGGCGGACTCAGATTCACAACTTTGTAGATACGTGGTATATGTGCCTTGGCTTTGTGAGCCACCAAAATGTCACAGTTCTTACAATTTGTTTTTATGAAACAGTTAAATCAAAGATGTTCACTAAATTTCTACTTCATCTTTCTCACGCAACAGAGGTTAACATCCACTGGATAATATGTAAGGGTAAATTAGCGCATACCCTTGATGGCTATACTGAACATATAACCACACGGTTGTGGCTCAGTAGAAATAATCAAACAACAATAAAGAACTTCATTGCTCATAGATTTGTATGGAGCACCCAAAATCCCAAAAGATGATAGCTTTCACACAAGTTTTTAAAGAAATAGTGGATGTGAATACAATTTTTCTCTTATTTTTTGCCTGATTGCCTGATATATATATTTTTTTTTCTACACTTAAGGGACTCTGTAATTGACCAGCCAAATCACACAGGTTTTAGGTTATAAGTTTTTAAGTTGCACTAAACAATATTTTCAGCTAGCAGACAAGGTTGGCTAATATTTGGTGGTAGAGGAGCAAAAAGAACAGATATTTTTTTCCGAGCTTGGCGGAAACAGAAACAGTGTTAACACGGAGTGAATACTGGATTTACATTCACTGGGTGGTCAGAAACACAACTCCAAATGTGAACTAATGTTACTCCGTTTCTACAAATAAGGAGCATTACGCTAACAAGTCAATCACAACATATTGGTTATAATATGTCAATGTTATGTTCACAGCTAGTTCCACTGACCCCAAGTTACCAAAAAAAGAATCAATTAATTAATTAAGGCTGCTTTAACATGTTGTATTTTTGCTAGCTTGCCCTTTACTAGCTTATTTGACCTTTGCATTTGGCTGCATGAGCTAACATAAAGACAATGAACATGTCTGAAGACTTGACAATAAAAGAGGGAAAAACTGATTCACATCCACCCTTTACGCTTATATGAGAATTCAAAAGAGAAAGAGCTTCACGTTCATAACCTAATAAACACACAGTAACTTATAAGCTATGAGCAAATAACTCTCCCAGTCTAACCTTGGTCCAGTGGGCACATGTAGTTTGATTCAAAGAGCGAGCCATCTGGGTGTTTTCCAGCCGATCCAGTGTTGGTTCAGAGTGGTTCAGCACCTTCATACACACTTTCATCATAATAAATACAAGATTCCCTCTTATCTCTACACTGAGTGTTGGTGATACTTGTGTGTAAAAATCAAACTCTCAATACAAAAAGAGCTATGTACAATATCATACAAACATGTTTCAGTGATAGAAAGTGGATTAAGGGGAACAGACATACATAACAACTAGTTTAGGGGATATATATGTGTGATGTGCATGTGTGTGCTTTTTGAATATGTTTGAATATTTGTGTGCTCTGTAAAACTGGTCTTTATTTTGTGTCTGTGTGTGTGTGTGTGTTTGTGTGTTGTCCAGCAGAGGGAAACATTTTACAGCACACTGATGGTAATATAGCCAAGATACCAACGCCACAGGGAAGAGAGCTAAATAAAAAAAAAATGAGTTGGGAGAGGAAGAGAAGGCAGAATAAAAAAAACACGGATTTGTGGGAGTGTGCAAATCAAAATCTGCAAAACTGTCACGCCACATGGTGCTCTTATGGTAACCAGACTATATATACACATGTCAATAAATAAATCTATTAATAAAATCTGAGAACGTAATCGCAACAAATACATGACTCCAGCTCAGGGTGAGTGATGCTGTTCCAGTGTGGAATAAAACATAACAAAAAAAGTCTGTTGGCATCACAGAAAGAGTTTTGTATGAAGGCTCCTTGTCTCAAAAGAATACAAAAAAACAAATGTTTGCTCCTGGATGCGATGCACTTTATTTGGCTCACTGTTGTGCCACCTGCAGTCGCGGAGCTTGGCTTTGTTTTATCAAATATGTTTGTATGTCACATCAGTTTCTGGAGACGGCAACCATCTGAGAGAAAAAAAAAAACATGAAGAAGATAGCCAAGAAGATGTTGTTACTTTCATCCTGTTTGCTTTTGTGTGGTGCTTCTGCTGAGAGATATGAAATGGATTCTTTGATCTGAGTAAACTTTATGCGGAGCTGACTACTCAGACTATAGTACATGTGGATGTGTGTGTGTGAGAGGGAGAGACCAAGTGAGAAAAAGTGTGTGTGTGTGTGTGTGTGTGTGACTTGGTAAAAAGATGTTTTTGTGGGTAAATCTCAGCAGCACACACATCCTTCAGCAGGTTTCTTTGGTCCAACACGGCAACCTCCTGACAGCAGACGTCAAAGTTGTGTCCTGGGAGTCATACAGGGAGTTCATCACCATGTTTAGCTTTCAGCACATACCTCCTTCAAACGGGTGAAAACGCATACCGCAAAAAAGAAGGAAAAAAAGCTGTGGACATTCTCAGTGGTCAGTCTGATATATTCTTCCTTACAGGTTACACCACTGAAGATGAATGTGAGTTTATATAAAAAAGTAACAACAAAAGTCTTTAATTAGAATCTTCAAAATGAAAAAAAAAGAAAGAGATGTACCTGACTCTGTACTGAATGTTCAGTTCTTCACTTTACTGGGGTGTCCAGCAAAGAGAAAGTCTTTGAAGAGTTTGCCTATCGGTTCCCCGGGGGTTGAGAGGGCAACAGAGGTGTGTGCGTGAGCTGTACTACGGGATGTCTAGACCTGCGTGGAATAAGAGCGGTGCAGCGTTGCGTACCGCCCAGCCGGATGGGCGGCGCAGTGCGGCGAGTGCTCCTCCGACTGGTCTAGACTTCGCTGGAAATGGAGCGAGACGGTATGAGGACATCGGGGGTGGCGGGGAACCGATAGGGCTGATGGTCATGTGATCTCAGTGAACGGAGATCCCCGCGGAGTCTGCAGGGGAAAGAGAGGAGTGAGAAAGAGAGAGGATGGGGCAGAGAGAAGGCGGAGGAGAGAGAAAAGTGAAGAAAAGAATAATCAAGAGCAATGCAAGGGATGAGGGGCGGGAAGGAGGAGAAAACAGATGCATAGAGCCAAAACAGAAATAAGGCAACAGATGACGGGGATAGTGAGGAGTGACAATGACAGGCAGAGAAGATTTATAGTCGGTTAGAATGGTTGGACGTAGGTGTTGTAAGGTGGGCAGGAGGAGGAGAGTGCAGGATGCTGGAGGAGAGTGAGGGACAAGGGAGCAGATTGAGAGGAGAGGTGGGAGACAGAGGAAAAGAGGCAGTCAGGTGAGGGTTAGTGACGGTGACAGACCACAGAGGACGCAAGACATTTTCCTAAAATACTTGGACGTGGTCTCGTGCTACACTGCTGCTCCACCCCTGAGAGAATATCTTTAGAAAATGCAGCACTGTTGGAGAGAAGATAAAACCTGAGGGGGAGCACTGAAATCGCTACGACTTCTGAATTCATAGTTTTCCTCCAGCCAACTGCTTTGAATTATATCAGAATAGTAAAAGACACCTCAAGTGTGTCAGCCAAACTGCTGACTCACCTCAAAGATATGTGATGCCCTAAATCCCCGATAAGAAGCAAATGTGTAAAGCTGTAGTTTTGGTGTAAAGTAGCGCCTCTTTCCAAAGCACACACTAGAATTTGTTCCATCCTCTGGCTGAAATCAGTAGAACAAATCTCTGACTTCACTGCGTTCTTATCAGCCTACATCAAGGCTTGGAGATTTAAAGGATTCACTTGGGTGTGTGTTTGTTGAGACTTGGGGTGCAAGTGGGGCTTGGAGCATGCATGTTTGAGGATTTGTTCGCTTTGGGGAAAAGGAGGACAACGGATTCAGGTAAGAGACAAGGGGTGTGTATCTCAGCCCCTCTTTTGTGAGCGCAGCCGTGCCTCACACCCACCCCCGCCTCTTACCTGAGGGCCACTTAACTTTTCGAGTGGACTCTCCACACAGGGCAGCGTCACCATTGGCATGCCCAGCACGGACTCGGGGCGTTGGGGTCGTGGTGGAGGAAGACTGTGCAGCATCTGCTGGAAGTTGTTAATCACGCAAGTCACCTGGAGATAGAGACCAGGAGAAAGAGTTAGAGAGGAGCAGAGAGAAAGAACTGACCCCCCTCTGCTCATGTCAAATGCATAGAGCTCTTACACTATCTCAAGAGTTTGGAAGGTGGCATCTGCTATTTTAGCCTTTTCAAAACAAAAGTCCATTCCTTACTAAATGTGCAAGCAATTGATTTCATCTGCTGTACCATTACCTGCATTCACTATGGATCAACTGGTGAGGATATGCCTGAGACGCGTAGCCTCAGAATCAGTGTTTTGGCACCGTATCATGTATAGAGCCATCAAGTTCTATAAGACCCTTTTACAGGTTTCTTAGTTTAAAATAGACCTACTGGATGCATTTAAAAAGTCAGTATGAGATGGACTATTCAGCAAACTCAAATACTAGAGCTTTAGCATTGGCATTAGCTTACGCTAGCTAACCACCGTTGATGAAATTTGTTAGGTACACGTGTCATTTCACCCCATAATTTCACCGTCATCTGCCACTGTTATTATAAACCACATGTCGTGAGAATGGAAAGACTGACTAGAGTAGCAATGGCAATGGCAATTAGTAAAATCGACAATTATCCTCCACTTACCTCTCTTTTCTTGCTAAAAGGTTTAAAAGAACAATCCAGGGGTTTAGTACTACATCTGTTAGACATTGCCTGCATGGTAAATAGGTTATTTTCTCAGATGTTTTGCTTTGTAGTCTAATCTCTTCTCACCAAAAAAACTGCGATGGCTCCCCCAGTGAAGAATCCCGCCAGGATGTCAGCCCAGTGGTTGCGGTACTCCGCCACCCTGACCACACCTACTAGCATGGCCAGACAGAGCAGGGTCAGGCTGATGGTGGGCTTGGTCAGCCGCGTGCCTTTGGTCTTAAACACCAGTGTCACGTACATCTGCAGAGAGGCGTACAGGAGGGCGAGCACAGTAGGGTACAACAAACACAGGACGCATCACAAGACACACAAGCATGTATGCATCATTACAACCTGACTAGGCTTTTCAGAGACCAGGCAATGAGGTGTAGAAAACAGAATTTGTTCCACTTACTGGCAGGTTAAAGGTTAGCCAGGCTGAAAATGATCTCAACAAAGTAGGTTTACAGCCACTATGAGCTCAAGAGAAACTGTGTCTCTGTTTTTAGGCATGTTCATATGGGACACAAATGGAATTTTAGAGGCAGTGAAATTGCATAATATAAAGTCAGTGCAAAATTAGGGTGGATGTGGACATTTTTCTGATCTAGTAGGCAAGAATTAATCAAGGCTTGTAGATTACCCACTCAGTGCCCTTTGACAACTCTTTTGTTTGCTTTAAAAGAAAAGTTTTAAATTGAAATCCAGCATGCTCTGACCTACCACTGTGTACACTGCAGAGTAGACGCTGAGCGCTGCGTCCTTGGACGGGAAGGATTTACGTGCAGACATGACAATCAGCGGGTTGCCTGTGCAGGCACGGCGCTCTGCGATGTACTGCATGGTGGACTGGCAGCCCAACGCTGTGTAGTTTGGTCGGCAGGCAGACAGGAAGTGAGGCGTCTGGTTTCCTGTCACCACCTGGCCGGCATTGGCAAAGATAGTGGTGGTGAACAGGCCAAAGGCATAGACACCTGGGAAGGAGATGAGTATTGGGGAGGGGGGGGTGTTAGGTATTGTGGAAAAGGCGAGCGAGACAGAAAGGAGAAAAAAGTTCAAAGATATGGAGAAAATCACATTAGATGTTTGAGAGAGAGCAATATTAAAACTCCTAAAAGCACTACCAGATAAAACGGGTGATAATAAGCTGTTTCTCCCTAAAATAGCTCCAACACATTATTATCAGCTGACGTGTGAAATTGCAACAGGAAGCCTCCACCTCAGTTGATTCAGCTCAAGATGCAAATTTGCAGGCTACTTAATATTCACAAGTGTCTTCCCGCCATGATCCTCAATATGTTACCACAGAGATTATATCGCAGTTTATCATCTAATTAACAGCCACATGTACAAGCTCTGAAGTGCAGCAGGTCACGTTCTTACAAGTCACGTTCTTTCCTGTGATTTTAATTTTTTGTTGTTCTGTTTCTCAGTCTCCTTGTCAAAACCACACACCCAGGCACAAAAATGCCCTGTCCCAGGCCCTTTCCTTTCTTAGGCCCGCAGAGGGGCTGTGTAATACAAAACAGCATGTTCACCTAGGAAGCGTACTATGCGTCTCAGTAGGGGGTTGAAGTAGCAGCAGTCTGCGGTGACGATGGTCTTCTCCTGGGTTCCCTCCGCCTTGGTGAAGAAGGCACACAGCTCCCCAACGAGAATCTGTCCACACAAAGAAAACAGAACCAGTGGTTGAAAATGTTTAGTGTCCTTTTAGTGTCTTTTCTTTTTTTCTTTTTTTTTGGGAAAGATTTCCACAGCTGAGTGCAGCAGCAGTGGCATTTTTCGCTACAGCCGGGAACAACTTTGGCAACTGAGGCAGTATGATGACTGGATCTGCCGAGGGAATGTAGGAGATGAGCGAATACATTGACAAGAAGAAGGCGCAGAGGTTGGCGTGCTGGGCTGTCGACAGAGGGTCCGCCGGGCCCCAAGGGAACGATCATGACGAACACATGCGCTCTCCTTAAGCAACTAACTGAGCTTCAGTCGGCTGTGAGGTATTTATAAAATGATAACTGATAATTTCCTGCTTTGTGTCGCAGGGTTTGGTGATCCCGTGAGAATCGCGATCCACTAATAATGAGCTGGTAGAAGTGTGACTTTCAGACTCATATTGTTCTGAGGATGTTGAGCTTCTGTCGTTGCTGGGGAGTTTGGACGGTTATTCATTACTGCTGTTTATATTCATCCAATTCGCCCATCTGTCCCACTTGAGGAGGACTTTACCTGTGCTTTGGCAACATAAAGGATGCATATAGGGGACTTCAAAACCACCCATAAGGTGAGTCAGACCACAACGTGGTCCCCCTGGTTCCTCTCTACAAACAGCGGCTTACAGCATGCTTTGACTGAACATCATGGGACATCTTCATGGGTAGCAGAGAATTTAAATGGCACAGACCATACACAGAGATAAGACAGGAAAGGAAAGGAAAAAAAAACATTGCAAGAAATCAAGGGGATGATCTGACCTTTGCAAATTAATTAAACACATTCAAAGGCAGGTTTGATGCATCACACTTCAATGCTGCACAGAATTTGATTAAACAACCACTTGGCTGTTGAGGAAGTTTGTCGAACTTCTAAAAGGATTACTATAAGAAAGGCAGCTGGTCCTGATAGATTAACTGGTAGGGTACTAGAGGAGTGTAGGGAAGGGCTTAGTTTTGTTTACAGTCACTTGTTTCAAATGTCAGCTGATAAACACCATGTTCCCAGGGCCTTTGCTTAGAGAAGGCAGAGGATCACAGACGATGTGCTGCATAGACTTTAATGTCATTTTATCTACATTTTAAACTATTAGACCACATATTTTAATGGAAAGGCTGATACAGCTCGAGGTGAAGAGTAGAATCATCAGATGGGTGGAGTCCTTTTTAACTGAGCGATCAGAGTGTTAAGAGTAAGTGCAGCAGTGTCCCCCCTCCTTTTTTTTAACCACTGGGGACCTCACAAGGGAGTGCTATCGCTCCAATTACATTTACTTTTCACGTCTGGTGCACACTAGAGGATTTTCAGCATGGCTTACACATTTTATAGCATAGTAACTACACCGAGTACAGCTCACTCTCATTGGCTACTGTGAGTTTCTGCTAAATATTTATTTGCTGTTCCTCTCACATTAGAGGATTTCCATTCGAAATTAGGGAGACTCTGATCCTGTCCGTAACCTTAACATTATAGCTGTAAGCCCCTCACACTACGGGATCATTTGGATTATTGGTTTGATCACTGAAGGTGAAAGAAAGTATCGTGGATGAGATGATTGTTGTCAGGTCAGTTTTCTTCACAAAGAAATTATCTTTGATTTCAGAGCAAGCAGGACAGACCAACAAATAGCTATTAATGTTGACTGTATTAGAGTTGTACATTAATATAAATATCTAGGGACTGTAATCGATGTAAAACTCTCATGGGACTTCAACACAGGTGTCATTTAAAGGAAAGGATTATTACAATTATACTTCACCTGTAAGCTTGGACAGGACAGTTTGGATGTACGTTTTTTTCGTTCATTTTTGAAGAGTAGACTAATTTTCTGCTTTATTGCTTGATATTTCCCACTGTCTGTAGTTAACAGGAAAAATACTTAAAAAGATTTTTAAGATAAAATGCTAAAGATGCCCCGTGCGTAGTGCTTCTCTCCTGGGTGCCAGCTGGCGCAGAGCAAACCACATTAAACCATTATATTTTTTGGTTTAGTAACATTGTTAATATAGTAAGATTACGTATCAACAACAGCACACAGTATGACACTGCTTGCGAGCCCCGAGTGGTAAGGAAAGGGCAGGCAACAGCTCTTTATAGAAAATTCACTTGACCACAATGAGAAAACTCTAGTATGATCAACCCTGTGAGGCTCAGAGTTTTTAGCATTGCTAATGATCTGGTTGGCTGTGGTCGGCTAGAGATGTAAACTCATTACAGTCTGGACATTTCTGTGATCAATAAATAGCAGCCATTGTTGCTGGTTGCCCGCAGTTTTACTGCTCTGAGGTTTTGGTCAGGTGATTGTGTTCGATTCACTCCCTGTGAGTCTTAACAGCGGTGCCACTCCAGACTGATGAGCCTTTAATGGACTGCGGTGTGAGACTCATCTATATGAGAGCTTTCAGCACTCAGAGACACAAGCACAGACTAAAACTTAGCTCCCTCGATGAATAACTATCTATGACAGAGATACACTTAATCCTAAATCATCCTGACAGTTTCCGTACTCTGCTGTGACAACAGAGGGACCCACGCTAACGCAGTATTCCCCAAACCATCAACCTGGTTCTTATGTCTGCCATATTTGACATAATCTCCCATTCATCCCCCATAGTGACAATGGCTGAAGCACTGCTGTGTGAGAAGAGAAAGCAGGAGGAAATGAACGAACTATAGAGATAATCAGAGAGAGAAACAGAGAAAGAAAAGGCATTGCACGACTAAGACAAAAGAGATAAAATGATCATGTTTCAGTGGAGTCTCAAGCTTCTGGGCATTTCCAAGTGGGTCCAGCCGAGTCAAATTAGTTAATAGCATGCAGTGGCCCAGTCTGAGCAGCACTGCTGTGAAGTGCGTGCCCACCCGACTGCTTTCTCCCATTAGTGAAATACAACCCTACTGGGTGTTCCATGGCAACCCTCTAAACACTAATAGGACCATGAAATCAAAGCTGAGTGGGTTTAATCTGCGGCTTCAAATCAGAGATGTTAGGGGCACCGTCACACTATGGACAACCATTTATGGTGCAATTAAAAGACAGCATGGCGGCAGTTTCCATGGGGACTGTCGGACCATGGAGGGTTTTAGCATGAGTATACCACAAAATGGGAGATAATGGGAGTGTGCTGTCGCTCATGGACAAGTGCTCTTGAACACTTTGCCTTGGGCAAAGCTGTCAAACAGTGGGTGGTTGGCCTTTTTGGAAGCACATAGTAGAACTACTACAGCCTTTTTGTCCAGTAATAGGAGGAGAATTTTAACACAAATGCAATGAATGCTGTTAAACCAATAAGCTAAAAATGTTTAACAACTGAGGATTAAACTCATGATTATGAGTTCTGGATGTGATTGGGTAATTCAATTGCACCTGATTTTGACCAATGTAGCTAATTACCCTGATGTAATGATAAATAGTGATTGATAATCGATGATGAGATTTTACAGTGTAAACATGGAGTGAACTCCCACATTTCACAACGACAGAACACACGTAAATAGAAAGGTATCACTTTGAATCAAAGCTAAAGATTTAAACTCACAGCTACATTGCCCCCAACACTTCTGAAGCCAAACCTATGCCCTTCAAAATAAGAGTAGGAGAGCGTGTGAGGGATTAAGAGAAAGAGTGAGGTGTGTGTGTCTTGGGGATTTATTTTGTAAATTTGATTTACCAAAACATACTGCCTTGGTAAGTCATTACCTCAGTTAAGTCCACTTCATTCCTAAGTAAAAGTGCCATGATTTTAACTTGTCACAGTGAACACTTGTGAGCTATATTTGGTATGTGTTGAATTTGTTTTTGTATGTGTGATTGTGAGAAAAGTTATTCTTTGTTTTAAGGGTGGGGGTGTTACGGCTGTATGTGTTTCCCTGTTCTGTGTCCATGTTCTCTTCTGTCCTCTAGTTCTGCTCCCGGAGTCTTCCAGTTGATTACTGAACGAGGTCCACCTGGCCTTGGAAGGCGGTCTTTAAAAGCTCTTGTGCATGTGTCAAAAGAAAGGCTTTTTGATTTGGGACTCAGCTAGGGCATTTTGTGTTATGTTCTTATGTCTTTGTGTTGGAGTGGGGCATAACACAAGACAACACGAGAGGAAAAGTTGAAGAGTAAGGAAAGTCATACAGGACAGTATGGGAAAGGTAGTGATGTGGTTAGGGGTTAATACGGCAGGAATTAATTATTCATGCGTGAATGGCATCCATGTGAATCATGCAGCGAGTTATTTCAACCAACGTCTCTAAATTATCTCTCTCCACTGCAGTGGGACTCGCTCCAGCTCCCTGACTCGGCCAAGGATTCATAGTTAAATATGACGAGGTTGTCGCTGCAGTTTAGGGACGAGCGGATTATAATTCCTTGAAATTAAACTGCTCATCCAGTCTACACACTGCAGTAGTGTGGTGATGTGGCCAAAAAACGTGCCGTTCCAGGACCTTTCCAGGATTTCCAGAAATAGCAGGATGAGGACTCTGCTGAGTGTACACAAGGACATGTATTACATGCATAGTCATATGCATCATTCATGTAGAGAACAAGAGAAAGGAGTGACGGAATGAAACATTAATACACACATGAGACAAGATTAACTCTGTGTGCGTGCACAAACGACGTCATGAGTACAGAACCCTTTTTTGTCCGCACAAGGAAGCTGGAGGATTCTGCTCTGTGTGTGTAAGTAATCAGATCTCCATTTGTGTCAGTGGGTATTTGTCAAATGTGCGGTGCATTTAGACAGGCCCTGTTTATGAATACGTGTCTATTAGAAGAGAATAACAAGGGATGTTTTACTCAGAGCGATGAGATGAATGAAGAGCATTATGGAGATGATGGAGGAGCTGTGGGAGTAGGGGAATGAAGAGAGCAAGACGAGAACAGGGATAGATGAATATATTGTTGTGTTATGTTTATATAATTATTTTACATTAAATTTTAACAAACAATTATTAAGTAGATATGCTATTTCAGAAGCTGGAGAAAAAAAAGGTCAGCATAGATGCTCATTCTGTACATAAAGATGATTATCGCAACAAGCGTTTTGAAAGATACTGATGAATCTGGAAGATCTAATTGCGGTGTAAAAGCGGGTTTACTAGCTTGTTTCTTGTATTTTAAACACTGTCTGAAGCTGCTAGTTAGTCACAGGACAGGAGTGAATGCAAAGAGACAAACAGCCCGCCGTGCTATCCTTGTGTGGTAATGATGCCAATAAAGCCACAAGGACAAATCAAGCATCTAGGAATAAGCCTGAATGATGGCACGGCAGCGGAGAATGGAGATGCAGATTGCTTCCATTAGTGCTCCCTTCTGCAAATAGCAGCTAACCGCGTTCAGCCTGTGTTACTGATTAAATAAGGTGGCAAAAACAACAAACAGAAGACAGCGGATGGAAATATAATGCATGCTTGACTCAGAGCCATTACATAAAATGGAGCAATGCTGCAAAGAGCTCTGAGTTCTACTACTCCACTTTTGTTGTTTTTACATCTTTTGATAGCTTAAAAATAACCTTGATTATTTCTTGGTGTACTTTGTAATGTGAGGCTAATAATTCATAATGTTCCAAGACTGCTTGACTTTGTGAAGATGGTTTCCTTGAAAATGTACAAAGTGTCATCCGTCCATGTCTGAAAAGTGTTTATAGCTCAAACAGACACAGAGAAAGGATTTAGCAGAAACAAGCAATATGACATTCAGACTTTCCTTGGCATCTAATGTAATGAAAGCATGCCGCAGCTCTTGTATTGTACAGACCAAACCAAAAGACCCCTTTCTGTGTCACACAGATCTGCAGCCATAAGACCTAATACTTCTGACAAGATTGGGACGGTTATTCATGTGTGAAGTACAAAGAGATGCCGAGCTGTCACTAGCATCCCATTATCTGTCATCATCTACAGTGACCTCACCGCTCTTTGCGATGCAGTGTACATTGCAGTGCTAATGGATGATAGGAAAGACACTGCACTTGTCTGAGTACATCAGGATCAACATCACCTTTACTCACATGTGGTTCTCACCAGGATTTTGACCACATGGATTGGGTGCTAAGGAGACTGAGTGAAAATATGGACAGAATACGGACAACAGCATGTACACTGATCCACTGACATGATGGAGAACGATGGCTGGGAAAAGAACATGATCTTATTCACGGATGGACAGGCAAACACACAACACATAAATGCAAACACAAATACATTCACAAAGGCATAGAGCATTTAACACAAAGCTTGCCGCATCTACATAAACAGAGGCGTATGCGAAAGCACACCCATTCATGCACACAGATCACTAAATCATAGACCCAGAGCGATGCCGTACCTTCCACTGAGCAAACAGTGATTGCTCATCGTAACCATTGTTAGCCTGCTGAGAAATTTGTCCCGTTGCCCAAACACTTGTTTGTAGTATTATGATGATGTAGTCTAGGTTTGTTCCAGCTTACAGAAGCAAAACCTTTTCATCATTGTGTTGCAACATCACTAATCCCTCTCTTTCTCCCCAATCTCCCTTTTTGTCTTTCACCTTTTTACTGTTTTTTTCCTACTGGAAGGAAAAGTAGGTTATGGGTTCTTTGTCTTTCCCCTTCCATTTTTATCCAGTTCAATTGCATGCTCCACTTTTCCAAATCTGCTCAGTTACATTCCTTAAAAATCTGCGTCAGTGGGACTGCAAGCTGTTTTATACCTCACTATCACTATCATTATGTATTTATCATTGTGTTTATCTTCTATCCCTCCATCATTGTCCTTTTATATCTTAAAATCATCAACTATTTTGAAAACCTTTTGATCACAGAGTGGATCTCAGACAGATGTACCTCAATGCACCTTCAGTGACAGGACCAGAGATGAACATCATGAACTTCCTGGAAATTCAATTCGATCAAAGACACCTTCCCCAAATTTCATTAAAGTTATAATCCTCACGATTCTCATGAAATCAGTTCAGTTTTTGGTCAGTATTCTTTCAGCAACAGCTTTTCGACGTATATTCTCGAATCAGCTGTCCATATCATCGATTTTATTGTTTGTGGCTGATTCTGAGCCACATTTCCGAGCTGGATTCAAATTGCCCCCACACACACACGATGCCGACGATTCACAGGAAAACGATACATGTATACAATCCAGCATTACTGTTTTATCTCTTTGAGATCAGCCTACCTGTTTACTGTTGAATCTCCCACAGACTTTTCAGAGCTGCTAACACTAATCCAACATTTCCTATAATGCTGTAACTTCAAGTTAAAATCATGGAACATTAGATGGCTTTTGTAGTATTTACAGTAGTAACAGGAAATCCAATGTATTTCTCACTGAGGTTAGAGCTGACTCAAATTGTCAACAATCAACAATGCGTCTACGAAATAAAAAAAAACTGTCATTTAAAATGTTTAAATAGTGCAGTTGGTACTGGAACAAGGAGCAGCGACACTGAGTTGTTGAAGGTGAAGAGCTTTAGGCGACAGGCTGCACACCTCAAATTCCGCGGCAAGGTAACCAACTTTACAGTTCCATGATGCTGTGTGGAAAACCACTCTCCCTGCGCAGCATGAAATGAGACGGACCAATTTTTGACTGACTTCTTCATTAAAACAACACGACATGTCTTGAGCCGCACTATAAACAGACACACCAGTTGCTCTTCTGTTGTATTTCTGAGCTGTTTGCTGTAGTATCAAAGCGCACTTGCTGTTATCACCAGCGGCAGCAAGTGTTGCCAAATCAACCAGGACTGAAATCTTATAAATCTTATATTATAACTTTAACGCTACCATGCAACGGTTGTAGCCGAATACAAACTGTGACCTTGAGGTGCTTTGAGTGAATGAATGAATGCAGGATGGCTTAATCAGACTTCTATCTCCAAATCAAAAGGTGGCAAGCAACATACCAAAACGGCTGCGTTGGACGGCTTTTCCTTCACAGCTACTGTAATAACCTCAGGTCAACACAACAAGATGGCCACGTGCTCTGGTATAATCACTAACACATATCAAGACTATTTTTTAAAAATTACTGTAATTGTAAAAGTAATTTTTGTTTTACTCAGAATATTCAAATGAATATGAAAGAATGTCATCACAAAACTACCATAAACATTTTGTGATTAATCATCTGCAGCTCCGTGTTTAAAATTAAACTTTAATTTAATTTAAATATTTAAAATCATGGAGAAACCTTCCACTTCCCACTCATTCATAAATCTGTTTGATCACCTTTGCTTTATAAATGCTTTATCATTTTCTGTAGAGAGCGTGTGTGACAGCTACACACAAAAAATCACAGATTTGGTCCAAAGCAAAGATGTAAGAATAGAGGGTGGCGAGCTGGGATGCACCCCTGTTGTGAATGCAGATTGGGCCCTGGCATTCGTCAGAGATGTCCGAGGTGCTGAGTGAAGCATGGCAGTCCACCAGCCGAGCAGGACCCCTGGGGTGCCTCTCCACTCTGCCTGACTGAAAAATGGATCAAAGCTAAGAAGCAGAAATGACAAATACTGTTCGGTCTTATCTCATTTCACAGGAATGGGTGACTTCTGCCCAAACCAATAGATAGGCAAGGGGAAGGCAAACGCATGCTCTCTCTCTGTCTATCTCTCTCGCTCTGTTCACTGTGTAGTCAATCAGGGTGATGCAACAAATGCCTCGCGGCCCGCCAGCAAAATGGTACATGGAGCACTGAACAAAACCACAGCGAGAGTGAAGGAGAGGAACTGGTTAAGGTGACATGAAAAATAAAATGTGGCAGAGGGAAGAAGGAGACCGTTTGATGAGGAAAATATTAAAATGGTCTGTTGATGCAATCCTATGCTGGCTTGGGTAATATTATCATGAGCAGTTAGATCAGAGAGGTAATCGTGTTCCAGGCAGAGTGGGAACTGCGCAGACTGTGGTAAATTATACTTCTGTATGGATATCAGCAGCACCGATAGTTGGAGCAGATAGAGGCACTTTTAATGCGTAGTGAAGAAAACAACACATACCTCTTCCTTCCATGAATAGAATCCCTATCAGTTTCTCTTTGGGTTTTCTCTCTGAGATGTGATTACATCTTTTCTCTTCTTTTTTTTTTATACGATGGGCTGCAAGCACATTTATTATCTCTCTTTCTCCTCCAATAACAACTTTAACCCTCCATCTACACATCATCTCCCCTCTTATCGCGTGTTTTGCTCATTTCCCTTTCCATCGCAGAATGAAGAACAGAAGTCATAGGGCCGAGGCGAGAAAGCCGTCACCCAGGCACATATGCTCATATGGCAGCCAGTGTCACAGCAACCAACGCCGCCCTCTCCCACCATGGAGCCCCCCCTGCCATCTGTCTCATTAACCTGGGTTAGTAGCATAATGGCCTGGATTGAGGTGTGTGCAGGTCTGTGTTTGTATTCCCTTACATACTTAAACACAAACACAACAGAAGTCATACGGTAGGATTCAAGGTGGCAAACAGTGTAAAAGCAAAAAATATTTGGCTCTAGAAACTTGGCGATGTGAGGACTACTCGCAGGGCTAGTTGGTAAACAAATAGCAAACCTTTATAAAATTATTGGTTTTACAAATGATAGTAAAAAAATAATTACAAATGGTTTATAAATTATTAAGTTATAAGCTATCGATGACAACAATCTTTGGGTTGCTGGGTCATGAAGAAATTAAGAAAATCTTGATCAGTAATAGTAAAGTTAGAGTCAGTGATACTAAAGTCATTATTGCTGTAATTAAGATAATTAAGATGTTGATCTTGTTAATGATTCATAACTGAATTTACATTTATTAAGCATCAGTAGAGGTATAATTTGTGGTATTGACTAATTTACTGCTTCCGGCTAAATTAATCTTGCCTAGTCTTTTTTTGCAGTAGTGTCTTAAAGAGGTGTAGTTTACAATGGTGTTTAGCGTGCATTAGTGTATTTGTGCGTGCTCAAACTAATGAGTGAGTCAAAACAGAGGCCGACATACCTGAGACATCGTCACACAAACTGCTGGAAACTCAGGTAAACTCCCACTGCAATGTTACGTTCATTATTTCAGCTTAACAAATCTTCACAAAAAAATGCAAATCATTTCAAATTTGCTTTGTAACTTCGCAATATTTCTTGCAGGCTAAAATCAAGACTTTCACATAATACACAGGATAGTAATCTTGTAATATCATGTTAGCTGGTGAAGTAATGTGGCATGACAAACTATAGTGTCAGCAACTGGTTGGTGTTAGCCGACAAGATAAACATTATCTAACTTGAGCCAACTAAAACAAACAAAATCACAATGTATCTCACATCCTTAACAGTATTGTTAGTTTACCTGTCCAATAAGATGAAAGTCAACTCCGTGTCAGTTTTTATATCCAAAGTAAAGCACACTTTTCTCTATGACTAAAACTCCTTTCCGATGTTGACTGTTTTTTCACCTGACGTCAATCTGTTTCTCAATAAGCCTTTGTGTTGGAGTCTGTATTGTGCTGGGAGCCAGTTGTTTTTTGGTGCTGGCGGACCCTATTTCGTTGGCTGCAGTGTAGTCGATCGCTGTCCAGTTCAGAATCAGTAGGCAAGAGGCTCGGAGTGCGCATGAACAACACGGCCCACGTAAACTGATTGGATTGGATACCAGAGAAGCCGGCGAATGGTTCATTTTTATGTGAGGTTACAAATAAATTTCTTTAGAAAACTACATACAGCCCCTTCAATTACAAATGGATCTAATCTGCCCTTGAATGTAGTGGGCTTCACCTGGTTTTCAACTAGATGAGTCAGACTACAACTGAAACCTGCCGTTTTTCCTATTTTTTAAGATAATTTCTGTTTCTTTAACTGTTTGTGCCTTTTAATGACGGTCAGGGGAAGGACAGATGGTGTTGTATGATGTACAGATTAAGCCCTTGAGACATTATTATTATGATATTGGGCTATATAAACAAAATTGACTTGACTACCTAAGTATGACTACAGTCATACACAAGAGGTCTTTTCTTCATCTAAGGAACAGAGCAGGAAGTGGGACATAGAAACTGAATTTTGATGTCTTCCTGTGCAGTTGAAAATTGATTCACTCCCGTCAAGGATTATAGAGCAGACAAGCTGAGAAGCTCCATCAGTTCACAGATGACATGTGTTAATTGGAAGGTGAGACAAACAACAGGTGTGAGGAGATTTCAGAAAGGGCAAGGAATAAAGAGTTAGAAAAGGCAGAGGAGGTGTTGATGAGAGCGGAGACAATCTTAGAATACCCAATGATGTTGGAAGGGATAAACATGATGGGAAAATGGTATTAAGTGCTATCTCTCTAATAAAAGAATGTCTGTGTATTTGTATATTGATTATGGAACCGTTCCACCCAGTCAACTTCAAACGGGGCGGGTGTGTCGTTGCAGACCCAAGGGAGTTTGGTGCAGTTTGAACACGTTCAGAATGAATAAATATGATTGAGAACAGTGCAGAGCTTTTACTTTTCGAAGTGAAAGCTCTCAATTCAACTCAAAATAAACGTTACTGCAAAAAAAAATCTTGCGCTTTTATTTTGTCGGCACAGTCACTTAAGAGGAAATTATTATGTGAGTAACTGCTACTGTCATGACTGAGATCTAATTTAGCACGAGCCGCTACCAAATTATTTATGTATTTATTTATTTATGTATTTAATTGTAAATAATAATTTGGCCCGCAGGCTGCCTACGCCAGCTACTGCTGTAGGTGAAACTAACGTGAGACACACATTTTGAACAAAAAGCACCCAGTGAACACCGGGTACTGCACCAGACAGACTAAAAGTAGTAAATAAATAAGGCAAGACTAAACACAGACGAGGCTAAAATGGCACTGGGAAGAGAGGAATGGTGATGAACAGAACGTGAAGGCGAAAAGGTCAGTGTGGATGAGAGGAATGCAGAAGGTTGTGGAGAATATAGAAGCAACAGAGGTTAAAAGGGAGAGAAAGACAAAAAACAAAACTGATCAAAGGAAGGATTTACAGAGAAGATGAACACACATTTGCGCGCACACTGTCAGATTGAATCTGCACTAGATAAGTTAATTCATCCCCGACTTAACTGGCTTACAAGCTCCATTAGGCAAACTTTCAAGATGCCCTTAAAGTGAACTCAAGTGTGTGGTTGTGCAGAGAATTTTCAGTGTCATTGCAGATGCAGCAGTTGCCTTGGGGTAAAATAACGCGGTATTCTACGAGCATTAATTTATTAACCACAAGTTCACTGGTTTTCTTCTCTAAACAAACACATGAATTTGGAGTTATTTCAAAGCAAACACGTAAATGAAATGAATGAATGAAGCGAGATTCAGCACAAAATCAGAATTTGCAAAAGCTCGAAATTTTGCCCAGTCCTTGTTAGCCTATATTTCCGCAAATAATCAAACCGAAAGGATGCCTGTAAATTTGATCAATTATATAAAATAATCACATCATGGACAAACATTTTTGACAAACATCTTCTCTGTGTTTCTCACCCCCATCCTGTAAAAGACTCTTTTTCAAGATTCTCCTTTGACAACGAGTCAGATGAAAACAATAAAAAAGTCGTTTAGGGACAGTGTTTTCAACCAACGCTAATATTAGCTTAATCACAATGATGTCACTGGGTCTTGGAGTCCACCTGTTCCTCACTGCAGCAAGGTGAGAGGGTAAACCAGTGGAGCTCAGCAACAAGGAGATTTTCAGGGGTGTTGAATTACTCTTTAACATAAGCTGAAGGATTACAATCATCGCCACTCTATTAGGTAAATCTGGTTGACACTTCGTCTAATACAACAGCTGAGCACTAAATCCTACCCTCACTGATAGTTCACTAACAAGGTCCACGCCAATATCAGGTATAGAAGTTTAGTTTATTGAGAAGTATTTATGGTGGAGGGGTCGAAGGAAGAGGGATGAAGGGGTCGAGAATGGGAGGGATGAAGGAGGTTGTTTAGGGTTTGGTGGCCGGAGCGGCAGGAACCCGGGGTTGAGACTCAGGGTGGGGGCTCGTCTCGATAAGCGGCGTGCTTATGAACCCCCCTTGTGGTTCCTGTTGTGGAAAAGACAAAATGATTAATTGGCAGAAATAAGGATTTTAGCTTGCATGTCTTTCGGGAGGAAACCGGAGAACCCGGGGGAAACCCACGCAAACACGGGGAGAACATGCAAACTCCGCGACAGAAAGGCCCGGCTGAGCTAAGTCTAACCCGAACCTTCTTGCTGTGAGGCCGCAGTGCTGTCCACTGGGCCACCGTGCTGCCCGTGAAAGAGGTGAAAACGGGGTTTGGGTGGGGGGGGATGTGAGAACTGAGAAACAGGAGAGAAAGAGGTTAGACAGGCTTATATACGTGAGTGCATGTGATTGGATTGGAGGAACACAGGTGGATGAATGAAGCGTGGATGGTTGATTGGAGGAATTGGATGAGGCGCAGGTGGTCGAATTAGGGAGAGAGGCGTGGTCCTGTTCCTGAACTTAGTTATATAATTATATAACACCATAAATGGAGTCAATAAAATATTAGAAACATCCCTCCATAAAACAACAAACTACAGTTGGCAACATTATCAGAAATATGAATCAACACCTGCATAACAGATTTCACAAAAAACTAAACATTCTAACCTTCATGAAGGATTTATTGCAGGCATTTTGCATTAGACTGTAGTAGCTTATAGGTGTACTTAATAAACCCCTTGGTTTTGTAGACACTTCAAAAACCAACTGCAGACACACACCCATTGAGATATTGGTCAAAACTAAAATGTACTAACAATCAAGAATATACATAAGTTATAAAAAGGCATCTATTCTTGGTGGAAACTTGTTTAAGTCCAAGCATTAGATTGACTTCCTGTGCTGAAACTTCAAAAGGTGATTGATGGTTTTAATTAGATGTTTGGGGCCCTACTGGGAGCTGAGTGAGAGCTTGCCCTTTTTGGGACTTGAAGGACCCTGGCTATGACCCAAACAAACCAGTGGCAGATTACCTGTAGTGACTCAGCCAGGCAAGGTCTCCCTATTTATAATGTCAGTTTCGAATAATCAAGTCCTTGTTTTTTAAAGTATTTTTCCTGACCTTTTTCACCTTCCTTTAAGGTAAGACAGTTAAGAGAGACAGGAAATGTGGCAGCAAAGGGCCGCGGGATGGAGTTGAACCAGCAGTAACGTGGTGCTCATATATTACTGTACATCTCTGCCGTTAAGCCACTGTATCACCAAACACCAGGCTCTGATTTTCTGCTGCACTGGACAACAACAAATCAGGCTCCTCAGGAACCAGAGGCCAATGGCAACGTGCATTTACACCAGGTGCTATCATATGGGGTTACTGCTGTGATTTACTTTTCTACTTGTTACACACACCACAACCTCTGTCAGCACAGGTTAGGGCAGACTAGCTGGTGAAAGTAATGTGCTCTGACCCAGATCAAGCCCTAGCTGGGGCTAAAAAGTATTTTAGCCCAGCTATAGGAGCAGCCTTAAAGCTCTGCTTGGTTTGGATTAGTGAGCTTCGGTTGGCGCTAAAGACTGCAACTGCTGCATTTATCAGCAATATTAAACAATAATAAAGATGGTGCAGGTTTTCAATTTAACTGTAAGAAATGAAACCTGTATGCAAATTAATAGGGTTGTCTAAGGCCCTGCCTGCCTTATTAATATCTTTGAACCTTCTCCTTGACTTGAAAAAAAACCTGCAATACCCTCTCCCCACTAAGGAAATAAATAAACTATTACAGTAAGCAATCCCACAAGGGAAGAATGAAATAAAGTTTAATCTGGGATGAGAACGTTTTTTTTTAAATTCCCCCGCTCTCCGAAAAAATACCTTCAACTAAAATAAGTAATATGAATCCCCTTTGACTCTGCTCCCCTCTCTAATTTTCCTACAGTCCCTAAATCAATACCGCACTTGCACAGACCAAAATACATCATCTTTATTAGTGATGTGAAGCTAATCCTATCATGCACAGTATTTTGGTCTGCTATGAGTGTAAACATAGGCAAGTCCTAATATAACTTTATGTAAAATTGTTCCAGGGTGTATTGTGGCTGTGAGGCAAACTGTACACAGGGGTCCCACATTATAATAACCCACAACCCTTCTCTATAACAGCGACTGCTGAACACAAACAGAACCTGTGTCTGTTTTGTGCTGTAATGGCAAAATAGTGTTGTCTTTGCAGTAAGCGCGGACTGTGATAATGTCTGTGCATGTCATCCGGTCAGGTTATTTGTCTACTCTGTGTTGTGGCTGTAGGCTGGTTCTTGTCTGTGGTGTTCTCTGCATTTTTTTTTTTGTGGTCTGTTGGGGGATGTGAGCTGTTAAGGTTTGTGTCTGCGCCCGGAGTCAGCGCCAGGTGTTATGCATTTCACGCTCACTGCCTTCCGTCTCACTTGGGGCTCAACAGCTACCCTCTCTCTCTCGCTCTCTCTCTCACACACACACACACACACACACACACACACACACAGTACATGCCCCCCTTTAAATTGCCTGCCTTTGTGCTCATTGTCTCTTTTTTCCACCTATCATCTCCAGTTTTTCTTTTCAGACAGCATCTGCTGCCTGCCATTATCGCTCTGTCTCCACTCCAACTTTTGCACGGTTTCTTTCTGTTGCTTTCTCTATTGTTAGTTTCTTTGGCTGATACTCTATCTGCCTCACTTTCCCTGCTTTTGACTCTTTCTTCCTCTAATGACTTGTCTGCCTGTTCCCATTGCATATCTGTGATGTCCGATTTGATTCTTGCCTCCGTTTTGTCTCTCCACACACACATACACTTGACCCTCGAGGATGGTCGGGGGTTACCTCCATGCAGCTTGCCAATCTGCTCACTATATCAGGGGTGCAGCGCACACACCAGAAATGATTCATCACAAGACTGAAAAACTCACAAATCATAAAAAGTAGAACACGAAGAAAACTCTCTCATATACTGATACAGGAAACAATTCAAACACACCACCTCAACTTTGACAACTTCTTACTTTCTATTAAAGCTTTCCCTTTTCTCCTTTTTCAACATCCAGTAGACGCACACCCACTTACACACTTTCACACAGTCACCTCAAACACACCTCCCTCTATCTCTTGACCTTTGCTTCCATGCTTATAAATACACTTCACTCTTACCGTGAGGGTGGGGATGGCTGTGACGAGCGAGTAGATGAGCACGGGGGGGATCTTGCTGGTGTCGTCCGGACCGGGATAGGGCTTGGAGAAGGTCTTGTCGTAGCAGAAGAAGCCCTGGATGTGCACGGGGAAGGTGTCCGTGTACTCGAAGTAGTAAGCCAACAGCACCGTCCCAGCCATGATCACCAGCTGGAAATAGAACATTATCCCTTCGTTAGGAAGTGAGAGTACTAGAGGTGAAGACGAGGGGGAGAGGCGGAGGAGGTGGAAGAGGATGATGAGGAGGAGAGGGAGAGGGAAGAGTCAAGTCCCTGTTCCCCTCGGTCACAGGGAGATGCATAGGAAATACGGTCCGAAAGAGATGGATCCGAGAGAGAGAGAGAGTGAGAGAGAGAGAGACAAAAACAAAGAAGAAAAGAATATTTGCAGGAGGAAGCTTCTCTCTTCAGAAGATGAGAACAAAAAAAACAGAATAAAAGAGGGTTCCGCGGCAGCACAAGCAGCAAAAACAAAGAATTGCATAGGGAGCGAGCGAGCGAATGAGAGAGCAATAGAGTGAGCGGGATAGAGAGACAGGAAAGGAGGTGGGAGGGAGAGAAAAGGGGGAGCAGCCTTTATGCTGCCAGCACTCATGAAATCTACTACAGTTGAGCTGTGGGTGTATATGTAGATACTGTGTGTGTGTGTGTGTGTGTGTGTGTGTGTGTGTGTGTGTGTGTGTGTGTGTGCACTGCATGAATATGTGGTAATAGTATGTGCACAGGAGACTCAAGTGTGTTTTTGCAAACATGTGGTTCTGACTTACTTACACAAACTTACACATTCCAGTTTGTTATAAGTGCACCCAAGTGAGTAGATAACATTAAAGAAGGCAGTTTTAAATGTGGAGCGTGCAGTGTAGCCCACTGTACACTACCTGCTCAGCACCAGATGTTAGCTACACAAAATTAGCAACTAGCCGGTGAACATAGTGGAGCATTTAGCAGCTGATGAACCATCTATGTTTCTAATGCGTTGACTCTTTAATATTAGGCCTATCCCCAAGTGGACAGAAACTTTACAACAGTACACTTTGCAACATTAGTATTCATTTGGAGTCATGCTGCTGTAACCCTGATGAAGTTAAGTCCAAGTCTGATATGATTTTATGGCACCGAAGAGGAATTTTCACTCAGGTTCCCCTTTTGTTCCAGTGTTCTTTTGAACGGCATTTGAGACAACAGTCCTTAACAAACAAATGTGAAAATTGTAAAAATGGGATGTAATAAAATAGTGTTGCACATGAGGACAGAGAGGAGAGGCTGAGAGTGGCAGTTTGAAGCCCTCTGGGGTTGCTCTGGGATGTTCAGCTCAAAGTCACATCACTCTGAACAGAGACATAGCTCCCCCCAACACTCACATATGGCATACCACAAGCATACAGTACATGTACTGTATATTACTGTATATAAGGGTAACCAAACAAGCACCAGTCCACACATAGAGAAACATACACAGACATTCACAGACATAGAAAAACATGCACATCTATACATACCACATGTGCGCGTTCACACACACTCTGGTGTACTTATTTATAAACAATAGGTGTTTTTTGTATTTTCTCTGTTTCTTTATTTGCATCAAATCAGCCTTCATCTGTGCCTCCCTTGAGAGGCAAGTGTTTTGCTATCTGCGGTTGTCATGGTGAAGAAATGACTGAGGAATCAGGTTTATAATATTCTGTATTTTTAGCGCTTTAGCATCAAAAACGTCTTCGTAGAGCTCCGTCCTATTGTTAGGTCATTCTCAATATGATACTTTCTTACCAAAAATAGAGCAGAAATCTTGAGTAGCAATTATTGCTTGTTCCTCTCTTTGTGGTTGCATTTTTGTGTATGTGTGTGAGGTGAGGGGCTGTGTACACACCTGATGTGAGCTCTTTGGTGGGTTTGCTTTGGGCAAGAGGGGGTGTTTAATATGTGTGACTCATGAAGCCTTACCTTGTTTTCCAGTTTGATGCCGTAGTGCTCCTCCCCTGCATTTACCCAGCACATTGTGGCTGGCTCTGACTCATGCCTGTGATTGCTAAACCAAAGGAACACCAGTAATTCATAGTGCCGCCTTATAATCATCAGCATACTTACAGTTCGGCTGTTAACATAAACATGCCTCCTCAATTTTCTCTGCAAACCATGAAAAGGACAAAAATTCAAGAACGGTGGAGATGCCATTTTGCCTTGAGCGCCTGCAAATTTGCAAGTCAGAGTTCATAGCATTGAACTTTAACCTGCAAACCCACATGTCCATCTTTTGGTGAGTCATCGTCTGTGATTTTGCTTTTGTCTCATCCCCCCAGATCTCACTGTGCTAGCAAACTACGCAAAGAAGCATATTCCCCTGCCCTCTCTTTAGCACCCCTGAACTCTTGTCTTCCCACCATCACCTAGAGATTCCTGCATCTTTTTCCCTTTCCTCTTTTTTCTCTTTTGACCTCTCATCAAAAAGAATAGAAAAAGGGACAGACTTCAGATTTTAGAACCCATCCTTCCCTGACCTATTTTTGAGCAGAAATGGAAAGGCAGATCAATCGCAAAAAAGAGCTGAGGCTTGTCAAGATGAAAGGTCACATTAAGACAGTTCAAGTAGGGTGCTGTCGCAGAGAGACATGAGGCTGCCTGTTACGAGCGTAAAAAGCGTGTGAAGATGTGAAGAGACTGGGGATTGTCTATCCTTCATAAGATGCCATGATTTCCCTCCGAGCCTTTGCTTTGACGCTTTGAAAATATACTTAATACCTGTCAGATTATCGAGGCATTACCTCACTTCAACTCATTATGTGCAGACATAAAACCGACTCAATTATTTCAGGTATCAGGATACTTTGAACAAGCTTCGGTTCCTTCCACATGCTGCGGATATGTGCAACAAGTCCTGCAGGAAATTAGTTTTTCATTGATTTCTGTGAGGCAGTATGAGAAGTGCTCATCAGAGATAAGAAGTGGGTTTATCTGATCTTCATGACTGATCTATTATGAATGAAAAGACAACACTCAGTAACACTCAGTGATTAAGTGCATGTACTTGAGGTGCATTTATTTTTTATTTTAAAAACTTTATTTTATCCCACAGTATTGGAGAGAGATACGTTACACTTTTTATTCCACTGCAGGTATGCATCTATGAAAAGTTACAATTACAATTACAGAAAATGTGATGCTTTCCACAGCACCCCCAAAAGATAAATATGCAATTATTTGGGTAGTAGGTGTTGAAAGTGGGTCTACATCTGATTTACTGTAAATCAGTTTTAATCAGTCTTTAATCAGTCAGAGCTGCACATTTTAATTTACAAAATACAGAGCTGCCATGCGTAAAGTTGTAAATTCAAATTTGTAGCAACACGAAAAGTAACTTTGTGATTCTAGCCTGTCAAGTTTTAGATTTCTCCACATGCTGTACTAAGAGCAATTCGACTAACTACTTTATAATACTACTTTATGAAATAGACCAAAACCAAAAACACAAAATCAAAGGTATTAGATTAAAGTATCTGTGAAGGCTTTCAGTTATAAAGGTCATAGTTATCCAATGAAGGTTGAGGTCAAAGGCAACTGGAATGGAATTGATGTTTTGTGTGTGTGTTTTTATCTGGTCAAACGTAAACTGCAATAAGCATGTTAAGTTAACTAGCTTTCTACCAACAATAGTAACAGAGCAGTTTTTCCAAAGCAAAGGAGCGCATCATCAGCAAACTGCATTAGTTTAGTGAGGTTGGAGGTTATGTTACGTACGCTACGACACCCACTATTTAGTATTTCCTCAATGTGTGGAAGCCGTGGATGCTATCAGACTTTAAGCTATCATCAGCAGCTTTATTCTACACTTTATTGGATTTGGGGAAGTGAGGAGGCTAAATTTTTGCCTGCGACTTGGAGCTTTAACCTTAGTCTTTCAGCACAATGTCATATATGTAGCCATCAGGTGAATTTAACAGCTTTTTTACATGGTTCTTGTTTAAAACTAGTCAGCTTGAAACATCAAATTCAGCTGGACACAGAGCACCAGCAGCTGCTGTGCCATTCATTATAATCTTTGACAAAAAAACGCTGAACATAAAATAAGTTAGTAACCTGAGGTTAGTAATGTTTAGCTCAGCACTGGCCATCTAACATTAGCTTGCTTCTTGCTTTAACTACGACCTACCGGAAGTTAGGAACGACTGACATTCATTATGAAAAGATGAACAAGCATTTGTTTACATGCCAAACTTGTGGTAGTCGATCATTTATGTCCCGCTGGCTGCCATCACGTTAATTATTACCGTTGGCTGCAAACAGGCTACAGGTTCATTGTTGATCATGTAACGTTACAGTTTATTTTAACGTTACACTGGTTTGAGAGTCTGGGGGATGTGTTGGCTTACAGTAGTTTATAAGCTGTCATTAGTTGTAGATGCATTGTACATTAGGCTACACGGTTGTGCTCTCAAAAAAACAGGTTACAGATTTATTGTTGATCATGTAATGATACAGTTTTATTTAGATAACGTTACACTGGGTTTGAGAGTCTGCGGTTGGTGTTGATTTACAGTAGTTAATAAGCTATCCTTAATTGCATTGCACATTACATGGTTGTGCTCTGTAAGTGAAAAACAGGTTACAGTTACAAAATCCCTTATACCTAAGCAGTTTTATAAGCAGCCTGGTTTGAACATAACAGGTGATACAACATTCATTATAACCACGAGTGACTTGAGACTAGACTTGGACTCTAGCTCAAAGATGTGAGACTTGACTTGGACTCTAGCTCAAAGATTTGAGACTTGACTTGGACTCCAGCTCAGTGACTTGAGACTTGACTTGGACTCTAGCTCAAAGACTTGAGAGCATCTCTTCCAGATACAAACACTTATGTGTATGCAAAATTTGCAAAATACAGCACTACAGTATGGTACATAATCAGAGTCAAACAACAGGAATTTTGTAAGGATTTCTCCACCAATAATAACATTTTATTTATGTGAAAAATTACCTCTTCTCAGATGACAGTCCTGCTCTACCTGATATCTACACGTATGACAATGGAAATGTCACTTTGTTTTTCTCTTTCATCTGATCCATGCTTCCTCTTGCCTTTCAGCCTCTCCTTGTTCTCCTGTCCCTCCATTATGATTTTACCTCCCAAAAAGTCCCCCCTGGGCTGTTTCTGTCGTTCGTCATTTCTCACTCATCCCACTTCCTCCACTTCTCTCCCTGCCCTCCAACATACACTGGTTTATTTACTGCTAAATATTTCATATCTGTATTAGAATCTTACATTTTTGGGGGTTTCTTATGGGAATTTCCCTATTCATCACGTGACTGGGACTGGAAAGGAGACACAAGATGTAGGCAGTACGAGACTCATAATAACAAAGGGTCCATTTTTATATATAAATAAGCAATTCAAATATGAATAAATTCTATTTATCTTTTTTAATAATTTTTTTATCCTTTCCTTTCTGCTCTGACTGGTTGTTGGACCGTTGCAGACACCTGACTATAACAAATGAATCAATGGTGAACACACGAATGGGATGGGACAGAGTCATTCTTTCAAGATTGTGACTGGGCAGGTTATTTTTTAAATAGGTCATGGGATTGGTACAAGACAAGACTACATTTGTGGGAATGGGACAGCAGTGAAAAGCCTCACACTCTATTTCTGAATTTCAACATCAACTGCTGGACTGACACACCGTGATCAGCCCAAGACATTGCACAGATAGATGAAAGCATTTTGGAAACACTGTAGGAATTAGTCCAGGGAACAGCAACAGTCAACGTGCATGTGAAGGACCTACCACAGTAAGCTCAGTGCAGCTCTTAAATTATGATCACTCTCCCTCCCTCCCTTAACCTGCATAAAAAACATGCCACCATTGCACACATCCAAATCATACCCCTTTTCTTCACAAACAGGGATAGACAGCTTTACAACGTTAGCCATATTTGATGAACTGTATTAATACTTTATTAACATGAAGGGAAGTTTCTGTGATGATGAATGTGTATCTAAATATAGTGCTGTGACTATTACCTGGGTGAGAGACAGATCTGTATTGATATTACTGTAGTCTGTGCGTTCTCAGCGCCTTATGATTCTGCTTCTTTAAATCTATGCCTCATATACAGAAAATGTCAAGGTGTGATAGCACTTTAGAGGTTTGGTGAGATGTTTTTTGCTGAATTTATGAATTTCACATTTACTGTTCTGTTAGTTTTACTAAAAAGGCATACCGGTATTTCAGATCTTGTAAGCACATCACAGACAGAAGTGTGTAGCTTTTACTGTCATTACTGCAACTGTCGTTTGGGGATGACACCGTTAATACTCCACAGTGCTCCTGTCTTTGTTTGTAGTTTCATATTGATTAGCCACAGAACTGTGCCTTTCTATTGGTTAAACTGAGGCAGGGCTAGCAGCTTGTCTTGTCTAGCTCATGGATGTTTCATAAAAACAAGCCAATTGTGACACACAGAAATGTGTGGTCACATTATGTTATGATCTTATTGTCAAAAGTCTGTGTAATTTCTATGTGTTTATTGTTGTAGCAGAGCCTAATTTCACTAATCTGATGTACACTTATGTTAGGAGAGTAATGCCACAAGGGGGCCTCACCTCCCTAGAGAGACAGCTTGGTGTTGCTTGCACCGGTACATTGAGTGATTGAGTTTCAATGAACATTAACACTCGTGAAAATTAATTATTTTTTTTCATGAAGTCACCTGTCTGTTATTAGGAAAAACACAACTGTGGATGTGTAGGTAACACATGATCTTTTACCCAACTTTTATATTTATTTTATTCATGTCATCAGTGCAGTGTCACATCTGTCTGTCAGATTTCTCCGCCGTGGCTGCCTGAAGCTAGACTTTTCCTGTCCTCGTGACTGTAAATTCCACTAACCACAAGAAAACAAAAAGGGGAAAAGAGCACAACGAGTGTTACTTCGTGACTATAACAACACTGTTGACACAATGTACAGATAACCTGCAACCCCTGCTGGAGCAAGAGAACTATACAACGATCAGTATTTAATGTTTAATTAATCCTTGGCAGGAGAGAGTGGCGTTAATTAATGTTTTGTGTTTTATAAAAGCACTGAATACTTCTCTGATAAACGCATGTGCAAAACAGTAATGTTAGTTTGAAAGTTGGAACACTTGCTTGACCTGCATTGTTTTTTCATTATTTTTAAATAGCCTATAGCCTACACGATACAGGATCCTCTGGTCTGAGAGGCTGCAGTGTTTTCAGTTCGGCTGGCTGTTGGATCCTCATGTTAATTATTGTTTCAGTAAAGTGGATTAATTTCTAAAATGCACTGCTGAACAGGTACTTTTAAGGATGCGGTGCAGTGGTTGAAAGTAATTATAACTTAACAAGTAACGTGACTATTTACTTTTAATACTGAGAAATAAGTAAAGTAATATTGTTACTTTTTTGACTGAGTATTAAGTAAAAAGTAACTCATTACAATTTCTGAGTAATTTGCCCACAACTGCAGCTAGTATGCCGTAGAAACTGATATGCTGCGAAAACAGAGTGCAGCTTTCTGCCCCCCTAGTTGCGTGCGCATCTCGGTGATGACGTTGCACAGAAACCTATCAATGGGTTAAGCTACAAAAGATCTGGATCCTACGCTTCCCATAATGCAACCTGATAGTGTCTCTTGTTATAGCTAATTTATACTTCTGCGTCAAATCCACATGGAGGGGAATTCTGAGGCGCACCTCCATGAAAATGTAACTACATGTTGCGCCAATGCAGACTGCAAGAACTGTGACTGGTCCACTTTGTAGCATCGCATTTCCTCCTATGCATTCCAGGATGTCCTTCTTCTTCTGCCTCAGTTGGTTCAAGGGTCTTACATATCATCCCCAAAATCAAAATTGATAATAAATTCCAAATTATTTGCACAGCCGTGCCCAGATTTAACCTGTCAGGGATTGAACATACAACCCCCTGGGTATAAGTTCACTTCACTAACTATTAGGCTACCACTGAACAACACAATCAGCTTTCTCAACAGTAATCTAGTTTGATAACAGTTAAATTGGGCCTTCAAGATAACACAGTAAAGATAAAGTTAAAATGTTTTGCACCTTTACAAGACAGATCTGCACAAGATATGAAAAAGCCACGAAGCTCAGACAAGGGTCTCCGTGTCTAACAGTCCATCTGTGTTGTTCTCCTTCTCTGGAGGTCCGGTCGTGTCCCTGGATGCTGTTGAAGCCGTGTTGCCTGAAAGAGCAGTTTTGTGTTTTACGGACAGAGGGTTTAGAGCAGAAGGACGGCGAGGCACAGGGGTCCATTGTCAGACACATGCTGTCCATTAAGAAGCCTGCCATCAACACACGCTACACTGCACCTGGTCAGCATGACAGGAGTCCTGGGGGAGGAGGAGGAAGCCCAGAGGATGAAGGGGAATGGAAAAGAATGGAAGGAGGGAGGGAAGAAGGGATGAGAAAGGCTAAAACGAGAGAAAATCAGAGACAGAGGAAGGACGGAAAGAGGCGAGAGTGAAGAGGCAGTGCAATGAAAGAGGATGGGATGGAAGACAGAAATATCAGAGTGTAATTTTGTAGTATAGATAAAAGAAGAGAGAACAGGTGCAAAGCTCAGCAGTGGCTGAAAACTTTACCACCTGTTCCTCTGTTCCATTTTCTTGTTCGCTTATGTCCTCTTTTCTTGACTGTTATTTCTACTCTGCATCCCACAGCTCAAAGTCCACAGTGTTGTCAGCGTCACAGGCGATGACCTTCCTCTATTTTTGGAGCAGCAAAGGCTTTGACATAACTAGATTTGATCACATATTTGGCTGTCTTGTGCCAGTTGGGGCACTTAAACAGTTATTTTTGCTTGTTTTAAATGTTCTTTCCGGTTCATTACAATTTGTTTGTTTAATCCCAAAACTAGTGTAGAAAAGACATGTTGTGGGTTTATGGAAGGTTACGTGCCAAAAATATTTCTTAGCCCAGAGGAATAAGACAAGCAGGATGATTTAGGGAAGTTAAGGAAGTATGTTTTATGTTTGTGCATGTGTGCAAACACATGTGCTTTATTGGTCTGTACTAAACATGACAGTAAGGCTCCGCAATAAAGTTGCTCAGTGTCAAAGCAGAGAGACACTACACACTCTGACAGATTGCACACCACAAAAACACGATTATTGGACAACTGGTGTATCTGGATTCCTCTACTACATGTTCCAGAAAACATATTTGATATTAGAAGACTATGACCTTGTATTGTTTTCTAGTGAGTTGGAGTTGAGTTGGTGTTTCCTCATAGGTTTAAAGCCAAAAACCTCCTACCAAACAACACTCGCAGCCCAACCACCAAACCCACCCACCCACACACCGCACTCCCACTCCCACTCCCACTCCCACACTTCCACTCCTTTGAGTCTCTTCTCTACCTTTCGTCAAACAAAAGTAAATGCCCTGACACAATTCTACAAACAGGAACATTTCTGTCATCCATGTGGGTTCTTTTGTGTGAACTGGAAACTGACAGGCGGTCAGTGCTAATTACAGCTTCGCAGCAGGAGTTGGAATGGCTCAGTGGTCTGTGCTGATCTCTAATCTGTCATTCTAAACACAAGAGAGGCTCCCCGCTGAGACTGGGACTGAAAGGACTGGGAGACAGAAACAAAAGAAAACTTCAAAAACCCAGTTCTTGAAGCAGACATGGCCGTAGCGACCCATCTCTGTGTGAATTAACCGCAAAAATGATGTGTCAAACTGGTTCCAGCCATAGTAGCATTTTCATTTCATTTTCTAAAAGCTGGTTTACACAGAAAAATGTTACAATAAAAAAAGGAATATCCCTTCTTTTAGCTGCTGTAATTCATATTTTCTATTAACACACTGACACCATAATGTGAAAGAGGTCACTTGACACGAGGGAGGATTATCACCTGAATTTGCAGAACCCCTAAGTTCCACTGAGCTTTTTAGCATCTTTTAGGTCGTTGTTTTGGTTTTACAGCCCAAGACTTTACTGTACTGGTTCCGTTTCATTAGTTTCCAGACGAAGGAGGGAACTGTTTACAGTGAAGAGGACTAAAAAAAGGATTTAAAGTTTTGGTTTTAGCTGTTTTGAACTACTTTGGAGTTAACATGAACTGGCACTTTTGTTAATGTTTAGATGCACATTAAAGATTTTGAATTGCAAATCCTCTGCAGCGGCATTGACTTTGGTCTAATCAATGTTTCATATTCGTGCAGTTGTTGTAGTAAAGTACATGTAAGTATACAAGTGAGTAACAGCTAATCATTCAGAAGCTATTCATTGATCTGTAGACGCCATCGATTTTGTGTGAACATAAGCTGTGGCTCCATTAAAAGTTTCTGATTTATGTTGATGGGATGAAATTTAGCTCCTAAAAACACGATGTCTGATATTGCAGTACCGCTTATCCTACGTACAGGGTCGCGCGTGGGTTGGGGGGTGGGGTGGGTGTTAGGGGGTAAGTCTGGAGCCTATCCCAGCTGACATTGGCCGAAAGGCGGGGTACACCCTTGACAGGTCGAACTTGGCTTACCATCAACACTGTAATTCACTTTTTCAGCCCATAAGAACCTATAATAGGGTTTTTCATTGCATTTGTACAGTCATGTATAAGATCTGTGAACCTCACATACTGGCTTTGTTTTATGCATTAATTGTCTCTCCCTCTCTCTATTGACATCTTGCTCAAATGATGACAGCTACATTAAGACAATAATGTTTGGAGCTTGCTTGTGGACCCAATCTATAGTCGTACTTTGACAGAGGAGAACATGATGAATAGGCTTTGTAGGCTGAATAGATGGTGTATGCGAGAAAATTACCCTGAGAGGTTCGCCAGTTGTTTGTAAATGAATGAGAATGAGAGAGCGTGAGAGGAGTATTTTATAGTCCATAAGAGTTTAGGATGGAGTGAAAAATGAGTAATAGGGGATGGACTAAGAAAGCTGCAGAAACGGTGGTGCATTCAGAGAGCCGCTGTAGCGGCAGAGGAGGAGGTGTACAGGGAGTGAGAAGGTGGGGAGGGGGTGATGAGAGTGGGGTGAGATGAGTTGAGTAAATGAAAAGGAAGGGAGGAGAGGAGAGCTGGCGATGGAGAGTTTCGGCCTGCATACTTTCAGCAGTGTTTCTCTGACCGTGTGTGTGTTTGTGTGTGTGTGTGTGTGTTTCACAGGTAGGTGAGGTGAGAACAGACATGGATAGAGCAGAAGAGAAAAAGAGAGTGGAAGCTTTTGAGCTTTTGTACTGCATTTTACGTGGGAAAAAAGGGCTAAAGGGAAAGGAGAGTCCAACGGGAACAAGAGAAAGGAGATGGGTGGAGGATCGCTTTAATCATCCTCCAGTCAAGTTCTCTTTTCCCTATGTTAAAAGCACCTCTCTTGTTACTCTCATTTCATTTCCTGCCAGCCATCATGTACGCTGCTTTACAATGGTCTTTTAACAGTTACAGCACAATATAATACACACTGTTGGAGATCCACCTCTCTGCGTGTCTTCAGCTCAGATACACACCCTTGCAGTGCACAGAGCACCACGGGGAAACGCTTAGCATGCACATTACAGAGATCACACTGCAGAAAAACAGCTATTACTGGCCCACAACCTGCCCCAAGCCCCAAACCCCTTTGTCTGCCAAGGCATACAGTGTATTGTGTATTATTCACTCCTCATTAATGAGTGATGGCAGGGAAGTAGTAGAGTACAGAACAGCAGGTAAAACAGCAAGGGTTGTTTTACTTTCTTTGATGATAGCAAATTATCTGTACTGTTTTTCAAGCTAAATACCAACATGGATGAAAGTAGAGCTAGTCCATGTCACACCCCAAGACTTTGAGACATGACCTGCAAGTCAAAGTCTTTCCAGGCTGTCAATGTATGAAAATAAGATTATAGCACATGGCTTTTTTAATGGGTGGCATTAAATGCCCAGTTATCCGAGGAAGGTTAAAATCAAGGGCAGTTGGACTGGTTAAGGATACTCGAAGATATTTCACAGATCCTTCTTCAGATCTGAACTGTGGAAGCCTATACAGTCCCATCGACAACTATGACCTGGATGACTGAGAACCTTCACAGACTTAATGTCGAGTTGCAAGTAATGAATCATGCGTCAAATGGGTCAATGAGAAATTTTACAACAAAGATGTAACTTTACAAAAAGCCCCATGATGAGTTTGTCTGTTTGGAAAATTGTAGTGATTCTGTACATCACTGCTCCTGACCATATATCTGAGTGGTCACATTAAAACCAGGATCAGTCCTGATCATGAATATGACAAATAATTTAGCAAAAGCTGTGCTAATTGGGGATAAGACCTGAAACTGCTTTATGAAAATAAGCACAACTTGAAGGGAAGCTTAACTAGGAGCTCTTCAGTAGATCAGTAGGCCATAACACAACAGGTTCTGACTGAAGTTCATTTAAAGATTTTTTGTTGTCATTTTACAGTTGACTCACTATATTTAATATTACAACTAAGTAATACATTTTACAAACTGTTCTGTACCAGTAACACTTAATGTTTCTTCTAAATTTTTCCACGACAACTCTTTTCCACGCTCTCCGTGATGACAGCGGTGCTGAATGCACACAACTGAACCAACCACCCCAACAAGGCTTTCATGTTCAATGTCAGGAGGATACAGATTTATGGATGGAAAAAAGATAACATTAGTCATTTCTTTGTAACATTACAAAGGATTAGTACATATCGAGAGGGGGCACATGACAAACAAGTAAAGTAGTAAATTCAAAGCCCTGATAGGAAACTCATACTTAGTAAGATTATGAAGCGTTGTGTCCTGGCTGCCACAAAACACATGTACCGTTTTCCACAGGTAACAGCTTTGTTACGGTAATCTTGGTCTTTTCAGCAGTTAATCATTAAGCTGTGGGAGCAATTTTGTGAAAACATTTTATTAGATATTTTTATCATAAGTACTTCACACTGTAGGTGGCCGTCCCCCCTGACATCTTGCTAAGAAATGAAAGTAGGTTATTTCTAATAATTAGTACAATCGGCAAGTGAAAACACCTGAATAATGATCCTAATATTTTACGAAAATGAAAAGGCGCCCTTTAAATAACCAAATACAGGAACTAGCATATAAATAAGTCAGAATCGTTTTCTTAACAATGCAGTTATAATGGGTTATCATACCAACTATTTCCACAGTCTCACTTTGTCAGAATTTTAACACCTTGTCTGTTTTGTTATTTTATTTCTCTCTAACTGGTTAAAAAAAAGATTTCATTTGGTTCTCATCTTGTAGTACAGATTGACATTCTGTCATCCAACTGCAGCTAAACCATCACACTCACAAAATAAGGTGACAAGATCAGCTGAGTTAAGACAGGAAAAATATTTACAAAGTGAAGAGACAAGCCAAGTTGAAAGATAAAAAGCCACATTTAGAAAAGACAAATTCACTCTGCTCAGTATTCGTCAGAGTGTCTGTTAGGCTTGTTTTGCATCACAGCATCAATTCAAAGCTGCCACACAGCATCATACAGTAAGATCCTGCTTATGAAGCACACCAGCTGGAAATTTATGTCATTTTGAAGATGTTTGTGCGTCTACCCCATATCTCCGTATGTTCGGACAATGTGTAAGTGTTTGTGTGTGGAGGGGTCTTTGTTGGGTATACTTCCCGTGACAGGTGTGAAGCTACTAGAGTGTTACCCACCATTACACACGCCGGCCTATTTATAAAGACGGAGGAGGCAGCCAAAGACACGCTGATGTGTTCTCTGTCTAATCTCTGCATGTCGCTCAGGTGTTAATGAGGCTTGTGAGACTTTGTGTGTGTGTGTGTGTGTGTGTGTGCGCTCCAGACAACATTCATGAGAGAATTTCTATTTTTTGTGTCAAAGTTAATTAAGTGAGGAAAATAAGCAATGCAAAAAACAAAGTGACAGATATGTCAAAACTCCTGTCGATAAATCAGGTTCAAAACTATGTGAAACACTCAAGAGCTCAGAGCAAGCTGCAAACAGTGTGTCTTGCGAGGGATCTTCAGCTGTGTTACAGCAGTGCCCTCTGGTGGAGAAAATGATCCGATTTTTCTCTATCACTGTGCTTTCCTTCTTAAATTCAATTACAATTATCAACCAAACATTATATGTTTGTTGTTGTTATGTATGTCAGATTAAACCTTCTTTAAACACCATGAGACTAACAGCCTACAATCTAGCATTAAATATGACAATTACAAACTTCAAATTTCTGCAAAATGTGTTGAGGTTTGTGGTCAAAACTAAGGGCCAATCAGCTCTCAGACAACAGCCAGGCATTTCCCATCATGCTGTTTTTGTAGTCAGTGGAGAGCAGCTGGGGCACCTGGCCAAAAAATATTTTTTCTCAGACTTACATAGAGAAAGAATGTAAAGCTATGTGTGTGTGCAACACTTGAGTTGTAGTTCCACGGTTTAGCCACTATGTCATACCAGCCCATTGTCTTCCTGGGGGCTTGGCTTGCTCCTGTGGGGCCACTTTTTTGGCTTCATGCGCCACTGAGCAGCTTTCACTGGAATACATGGAGCCCTGCCTCCAACACTGTATCCAGTCCTCTTTATACATCCATTCAGCCACCTCATGGTCAAGCTTTTAAACACTCTGGACACTATTTAAATGAGGTGCATTTAAGGCGTGTCTAAATCCTCTTTTGATAGTTTAAAGGCAGCAAAAATGATCGGCGTGTTATTTACTCTCCTAATTCTTTTCTGCTTTAAAACGTTTTGGTCCTGCCTTAGCCACTTATCAGTTACTTTAGTTTCAGTCAGTAGATGCACCAGAAATAGAGGGAGAAATGTAGAGAAATGTAGAGAAATGTAGCCTAGTAAACCAAAATCTGGTTTGCAAAAAAGGAAAGAGACAGGAAAGACAAAGGAAACATTGTCAATCTGTAACCCAGTTTTTAACCAAGAAAGAAGGCTTTATACTGTTAGTGGTTTTAACCTGTTGACTTAATGTCCACAGTAAAATAAGCTAGCTTGCTACAGACTAGTGTTAGCCTACATTTCATCAACATTTAATCAGTGCAAGGAAATGTTTAGCAAGATATTCATATTAAATAATTGTCCCTGCCCCTTTTAGCAGACTAACAACAGATGTCAGCAGCACCCCAGCCTCCCTGTCCCAGTGAAGAAGGGGAGCAACACTGTGTTAATGACATGCATGTTAGGATCATTCCAGGGAGTCTGTGGAGATTTCTCAGGTACACTTACTCTTTTCACCGTAACAAAAAATAAAATGAAATATTTATTAATGACAGAAATTCAAACACATGATTTTCTCACATAATTATTATGAAATAAAATAAAAACAACCTTCGGTCTGTACTGGATGCTGGACAGTTGGAAACACTGAGTAGCTTACCTCGTAAGTTAGACTATATTAAAACAATCCCATTTGATAACATTCATTTAGATTTAATTATGACATCTATAGATAGGTGTTAATGTTAAGAGTTTTTTTCCTCTTATTTTTACAATAAAAGATATTGAGACTGTAAAATATTACCATAAGGACATTTTTTTATGGTGGCTTTTAATCTTGCATCAAATGGGGAACTGCATACTGTATGCAGACTTGCATGTACAAATCACCAACAATAAATATTGTGCTAGTACTAGTTTTGAACCACAAGATGCAAGAAAGTTGCAAGCCTTTAATTTGAGTTATGTGAAGCTTTTGATGGGAAAGTTAGGTCCTAAAGATGTGGTGATGACAGCTGTGAGCAGTGGGCCCAATTTGAATTTTTTGTCATGGGCCCCACAATTCCTGGCGGTGCCCCAGATTAAACCAATCAGAGTGTTTTCGCCTATTCCCTTTAAAAGCCAAGGGCGCCTTCACCTGGAGCGTTGCTATTTAAAAATGGGGATTAATGGTTTACTATAAAAACTGCAATAAAAAAAAAAATAAATAAAAAAAGTGTAAGGCAGACTCACAGCAGAGAGAGAGAGAGCTCACATGGTCAAGCGAGAGAGAGGTCGATGTGATGTAAAGACTTGCTTTGATCACAAAGCCTTATGTTTCTCCACAGTTCTGTGGTTTATCAGCGAAGTGTTTGAACTACACTGCAGACTGGTGTCTTTCTTAACAGTGTCGGGCAGACAGGTAGATCCACATTACATCCGCTCGTCTCCTCTATGAAAAGTCTAAATCTTTACTGCACTGCATTTTTGTAACCTAGGAAGCACTGGTTCGATTCACTCAAGTGACATCTCTGTCTTCCAGGTGATTTCTTCATTGTGTGTTGAATTGATGTGTGTTTACTTTAATGATTAGAGAGGCTGCTGCCAGTGGATCCTGACCGATCCTATCGGTGTGTCGGGAGATTTAAATAATCAATGAAGTTATGCTCCTGTACCACATGAGTAAATGCACACAGCGGCTCTCTTAATGGGCAGCATCTTACTAAATGAATAATGCGCCCTTTAAATAGCAGGAAAATACAGCACTGCTGACTTTTTAGACCAGGTTTGCGATGGTCAGTGGCGCAGTCGCTTTCTGCTGCTTTGCATATATCAATGCCCCATCAGTGCGCCTGACCACACCTCATTTTAAGACACTCCCATAGGCGCACAGATGGGTGCAAGTACTTACACAGTTTAGGTGCTGGACATGAAAATGACTACGCCGACTGGAAAGTTGCAATGACATTTGCGTCGTGCTTGGCACCGCTCTGCAACGGGTGCAAGATAGGGCCCTCAGGCTGACATACTCATTTAAGGGACAGTATGGAAATTACTGGGGAGTGATTCAATCTTACATTTTACTTTATAAAAAAGAAGCAAGTCTCTCTCTAGTGTTATCAATATTTTATTTAGATCCTCCACTTGACTTTGAATTCACTACATTAGCGTGGACAGCTCCATTAATTAATCTAATTCATTTCACACAGTCTGACCTTGTGTGCCTCTGCAAATTCCATTTTGTCTGTTTAAAGATTTTAGGACTGTTTAAGGACATTTATTTTGTTTCTGTTGGATAAATAAGGACTTTTATTTGGCTTGAAAATGTTTATTGGTCTTTAAAGATGCATTTTCTGTTGTGCAGAAATGTGCAGAAAAGGAGCAGGAATGGAGAGTTTAACTGTATTATTATGTATTTAACAATAAACCTTCTCACCCCCTAATAATTTTTGCGCAGTCCCTAATATGATAACATTGTAAAGGCCAAATTGCAAAACTGTACTGATAAAAATCCCAAATGCCCTAAAGATGGTAAGGCAGAGGGATAAAGCTGGAGCGTAAATGGTGCAAATAAATTTTAAAAAGAGGTCAAAAGGTGACATGAAAAAGCTCACATGCAGAGAGAATGGCTGTAAAAAGTATTTACAGTGGTGGATGGGGGCTTTATGTTCACCCCTCCACTGGTCTGGATCAGAGGCTCTTCACAATAGAAAGCTGCTTTCTCCATTACACCTCTTCACTGAAGCACGCAGGAGATTAGCTTTAAACAGATATTACTTTTTAACCTACATTTTGCTTGTGTGTCCCCAGATGGCAGAGAATAATCTTTACTACTTGCTTATCTTTAATCTTTAATACTTTTAAGGATGAAAAGTTTGATCCATTGAAACAGCAAACTAATATTGTAGAAAACTACAATGTGTAAATAAAATAAAATAATTCATTTTTGATCACCAGGTGAAAAGGTTAAAGAATTCATCTTATTGTATCATCAGCCTTTACAGAACGGTGTGGAGGGGAGTTGATGGCATAGATGTTTACACATTGAACAGGAGAAAGCTGATGTCGATATTTTGCAGCTTTGAATGTCCGGTGGAAATCTGCACAAAATCAGAGAAAAAAAAGATGAGCGCTGGCGGGGGAAACGCACTGAAAATCGAGGAATGATAGAGCAAAATGGAGGAGACATGCAGAACAAGATGGCTGAGTGGGTAGCACTGACAGAAAGGTTGTGACTTGTGATTAGGGCAGGGAGGATGAAAGGAGTCAGAAGAAAGAAAGCAGAGATGGAGAAAGAGTCTGGCTGATTGGTTTCCATGGTAACTGCTGATGAGGTGTGGGGCTAAATAAAAGAGCAGGTCCTTCTGGCTTGGTATGGATCACATCTCTCTCTCTCACACACACGCGCACACAAATGCTGAGGGCGTGGAGGGACATGGTGGGTAGGCAGTACCACACCTTTCCTCGTCACAAGGCGAAGATGATTCAGCTCCACTTTTCATTTACCATTAGCCTATTAGACATAGCTGCTTTTTTTTGCAGAGAGTTAGAAGATGATCTGTGGTGGAACAGACATCCAGAGCAATTTGGGGCTCAGCATCTTGCCCAGTGACACTTTGACCAAATCAAACCGCCATTGGAGCCAGCAAGCGGTAACCTAGCTAAGCATAAAGATCGAAAACAGGGGAAAGGCCAGTCATGAAATAGTCCAACACATAATCCCAGGTTAAAGCACAACTTGTTGATATATAACGTATTAATTAGTGAGTTTTAGAGGTGCTGGTAGGCAAATTTTGTTACCTTTGTACAGAGCCAGGCTCACTGTTTCCAGTACCATACAGACATGCAAGTGGTATCAAGATGCTTAAGACGCTTATTCCTAAAACTTTATTTATCCTGTGTGTATCCCTTTGTTTTTACATTCACTTATAATGGTGGTCGTGAGCAGCGGCTCCCCAACTTTCCTCACACAGATTTGTTAGTCCACTCCAGAAGGCCTTGTGGCCAAAAGCCCATTTCTCAAATATTAACTTATTATTCATAGTTCACTGACATTGTGATACATATGAGAGTCGTGAATAATTGATTCGTTTTTAATGTAGTTTTCCGTTCATGAGTCATATGGAACTGATCTAGCATAAGAACAAGGGGTTCACTGATGTACCCATCGCAGGACTATAGACTGACCAACTTTCTCACTCACATTCATCGTTATGGGCAGCTTCCAGAAACTCGGACAAGTAAACTCTAGGGCTGACCCCGAATAGTCGAACATTCGATGCTTCGATGGGCGGAGCCTGATTCGACTGTCAGTCTCACAGTCAAAGATTGAAACAATGCAGTGAAACAATGATCTTGCCATTTTGACGATATGGGGGTGCTCAACGTCTGATTTTACATAGAACCACCAGTTTTCTCCCAATAAGTTAATACACAATACGTTAATTACAATATACATTTAAACATACAATACTGTAAACAAACATGTAAAAAGAATAAAGCTTTCAGTAAATGTTTTTAAAGTGCGTGAAAAAATCCCAAATTTTAACCCTAACCCTGGGTCGTCTGCGCATGCATAGCCACAGTGTGTATGTGTGCAGTGGCAGAAGAGGAACACCTGCTGAAGAGACGGAGCCCCAGCTTCACCGGTTGTCCGAGTTGTCCGAGTTGTCCGCACCTCGTGGGACTGTCGGATGATTTATCACTGTCGATGAACCACACAAAGAATTATAGCGTTTTTAAATAGCCAGCTACTTGAAATAGACCAGTGACGTGCCTGCAGTTGTTGTCACAGCATGCACGCAAAACTCTGCATGCGAGAAGGCTCAATAATAAAAAGTGTAAGTTGAATGAACAGAGACTGCAGCTCTGCAGCTTCTCAAGATCTCAAGAGCGGAGCTACCATGTGTTACCCCCCCACCCCCGGCTCGCAATTACCATTCATAAAAAGTAGACTATAGGCAGGACTTAATGATTCTGATCTGACTATGTAAATCCTTAGTTGGGGACAGGCCTAGTAAACTCCTGGATATCACAGAACTGAAAAGCCCAGGAATCCCACCTCAATCCTTCTTGCTACAGTGTTGACAGCACCAACCACTAAAGCACCTCACAGTAAATAATCAATGTAATCTGATTTAAGGCTGCAGAATGGCTCAGCAATTCACAGGAGGATGCTCCAGGGTTTGAATCTTGGATGCATGGAAGACATGTAGGAAACATTATGTATGTGATTGGTATTCTCTGAACTGCCACTGGTGTCACGGTTGTGGACGTGTTTGTGGACTTGCAACAGCCTGGCAACCTATCCATTATTTCCATGTGGATGGATGGTTGGATGGCTGGTTGGATGAATGCTAAAAGTGTATGTGTTTAACAGTGTGTATGCATGCTCAGGAAACCTTATAAAGCAATGAAAACAGTCCAATTATATTTCTGGATGGCAGAAGTAGTACAAAGTATTAAAAAATACTGAGAAGCAGCTTAATGGAGATTAACGGTGCAAAATAAATCATATCTGCTGTTTGAATGCCTGCCTGTACCTCACATTGTGTTCTCAGCTCAGATGCCAAAATCTACCATTTCCATTTTCACCTCTTCAGTTTGTCATGATTTTCTCTCCCAGTAACACATCATTGTTTCAGATATAGAACCTCAAACCATTTTTTACTCTCAAGATCCTATTTTCAAGTGTGTCTGAAAAACTATACTCTGCCATCAACATCATGGTACTTAAGGTCTTTTTAAGCATAAAGTGACTTCAGGGTGGGTCATGATATACAAGACAACTCATGGAAATAATACTGGTTAAAAGATGGGTCATATTGTTCTAATATGAAGGCATCTTCTAATAGTATATTCCAGATTTAAGCAGTAGAAAGAATGGTAATTGGACCCTTACAAAGGAACATGAAAGAGCGAAAACTCTGTGATGTTGCTGTCTGCTTGGCAACAGCATTAGTAATGAGATCAACTCCTTCAAAACCAGATCACACTCTGACTCAGCCGCCTGATTTCCCACACCAGTGTAGTGTGCCAGATTATATCTGAATGCAGAACAATATATTCGGACTGTTTACACCTGGCATTAAAATGTGTTCTGCCTGTCTACAGTAAATTAGATCGCCCTCCCTGCTGAGCGCTTAATACTATTTTCACTCTTTGGAAAATTGGCAAATAACACAAAACAATAACTATAGTCAATAGCAGACATGAAGGCAGTTTTATTATACTGTGGCATGAATGATACGTAGTCTTAGTACCTCATTTCTACATGTAGCCCGACTATCAGTGATGAATGTTAAGACATAATGTGCAGCATAACATCTTCAACATGAATCATCAACTGGTGAGGATTCTGACTGGGGCATAGCTTTAGCGTCAGACTTTTAGCACAATATCAAGTATGTAACCATCTTGTGCTTATTCAAGACCATTTTACAGGGATCTCAGCTGAAAACAAGTCATGAAGCTAACGCTAGCTTAATTAGCTTGCTAGCCAGAGCTGATACAATTTGCCAGCAGCAGGTGTCATTTCATCCAATTTGGAAAACAGTAAGGAACCTTGATGACGCTTCATAATATTATACTTTCTCTACTCCATTATATAGGCAGTTGTTTAAATCATTGACTTGTAATTGATTATTTAAATCAATATATGCATATATATTACAATAATATATGCAGGAGCAATAAACTTTTATACCTGCTCCTTCTCTGGCTGCTGTCATCTCTAGAAGCAGACGAAAACCTTGTTCACTGCCCTCCATTACAGGTAACAGCTGCTGGTCTCTTTCCCTGGCCCTGATTGCTTGCTAGGGTTCTCCTTCCCAGTACAAATAGATAAAAAAATACTCTCTCCCCGTCTATCATACACACACAGACACACACACACACACACACGCATAGATGTAGAGTTAGCGAGGGAATTGACTGAGACCTGAGGGCTGAGAGCTTATGTGTGGGAGGCATATGGCGGAGTGGCCTAATGGAGAGCTTTTACAGTGTATTATAACCACAGGGACCAGTGTTTCACAGACAGGCTCACATGGGCGGGGCAGGTTAGTCTGACTATTGTATCCTGGGCCGTCCTTTGGGGCCAGGCACACACACCAAGATACAGTGCAGTAGGTTGACAGATTTAGGTGTAGGTTGTGAAGATTTGCTGAGGTGTTCAGGTAAAGGGCAGCATAAAATACATCAACATCCCTCTCAGTTCATGATATGTTTACTTGCAGCCAACTACAAAATGGGGTGCAGGAACGGCTCCTTCACCCAATATGTTTTTCCCCAAAAGATATTTAGAGTGCAAAGTGAAAAGAATTAATATTGATTGAAGTCCTATTACTATTCTTTACTAACAATAATGCTCTAAATTTTGGATGTACAGTTCTTATAATTTGGTGGCTTTGAGGGTGTAAACATGCACTATTAAAACTGTGCCAAATTAACTGTTAGCAATTCTTATTTGTAATGTGCCGATAGATATACAGATAAATATCACTGGATAGTTTTCTTCAAATATTACTGAGTGGATTTAAGGATGTTTGAAATAATGACATCCACAGTAAATGTCACATTGAGTCTAAAAATTTGTGTATTGTGTCTGTGTGGTCAGATTTGAATGAGTTGTTAAATTATAATGCAAATGGCAGCAGTCGTCAGCCATAATCAGCAGCCAAACTAACCTCCCGTTGTTTTTTAAGAACACCAGCATGCTATAATACTTCATTCATGTAAAGAGATGATAATGCAAAGAGACATCAGATACAGTCAGATACGGTTTCCTATGCACATCCATTGTCAGTATAAAAGTGAATCCAAACATGATGTAACATCTGCATCACATCACGATGCACCTGCAATGCATCTGTTACAGAACAGTGCTCTGAATGCACGGGCTACTGCAGCTGAAAAGCTGATGGTTGGCTTACTTGAAGCCACTCAGCTTCTGGACTGCTTGGTTTGTCGAATTACAAATAGTCAAATAGTCTAACTACCTCATGCTTTTCTCCACCTCAGTTACAATTTGGTGAAGGCCATGAGGCTTCCGTTGCCCTCTGAGTCATCTGTCTGACTGCTCTCACAAACAAAATGTGGAGCATGTTTTCCACAGGGGAAGAAGTGGTGTGTGTGTGTGTGTGTGTGCTGCGTGAGTGTGAGAGCATGTGTGTGTGTCCGCACTGTGTTGGTGTGTTTCTCTAAGCATTCTCGGTCTGCCACAGACAATGACCTTTGGCATGATCTGTACAACACAGCTCCAAAGCTCAAAGTACAGCTGCTGAAAATCCACTCTGTCTCTGCTGTGACATCCGTAACCACCTCAATGAATCATGCAGTTCACAAATATGCTGGAAAACTCTCCACACCCCGAAGAACAACTGTAACCACTTTGCAAAGCCCTGGCTGCCCCTGGTGCTTGAATAGGGCAGGTTGTGTGACACCGAGTGGGAATGTCAGCTGCAGAGCGCGTGTTTGCTGAGCTGTCCCAAACTCTACTGTTCAGCCTGAAATATTTACCACTGAGGATTAGATTGTAGAGATGTGAGGAGAGGAAAGTGCATCAAGTTGTGGGGGGGGGTTGGATGGTGAGTCAAATCTCAGAGACACAAAGGTTTCTCCTCGCTGACAGGACAGGCAATCGCTGAGATAAATCACAAAACGAATTCCAGAGAAACACGAACAAAGATATGATCAAGACTTGAGGGAACTGCAAGGTCCTGTCCAGAAATACCTCCAGGCTTTTCACTCATTAACAGAATAAAGGTACTTGGTGTGGAGATGTTGTATCCCCTTAATTTTTGTCAATTGTCTTGTATTTGAAAAATCTCCTGGGAAAATTTTGATTGTTGATTGTGATTTTTCACAGAGAGCTTGTTCATGTGTCTTACCTCCACAAACAGGAAGCAGGGGACGATGGAGCTGCTGCTCTTCACACCCGGCTTCTCCTCCACTGCCATCTCTGTCTCTGTTTCTCTGAACGTCCCTCTGTCCAGCTCTCTGTCTCCTGATCTTGAAGGAAAGAGAGTTAGTCAGGTTAGTCCACTGGCAAATCTGATGTCAAGTGCAGAGTGAGATTCAATCAGGACAAATGAGCTTTAGATAGATTTGGGGCATTCCTTGCTATCTTATCTTTCTTTTGCACGATCACACAACACACAACTGTTTTTTTATTTGTTTATTTATATGCTACAGCACCATGAATATTTAATACATACATGCATAAAACTTGAGCTTATCACTGTGGGCCATTTGCATTGAACAGTTTAATATGGTAGTCACTGAATTTGCTTTACTTTAAGGTTGGCATTCATAAGTGCTGCATTACTGCCCCCTGCTGGACCGTCCCTCGCACCCATCTATTCAAGCATTTCCATGTGTAATAAAGGCTCGAGTAATTTTTAAATAAAAACTCATCAAACAGCAAGTATGGGGTATTAAACAACATTTTACTATCATTGTAGTAGCTTGGCTACCCCCATCACTGCAAGCTGACAGACTCAGTCACTAACTGAACAATACTGACCATTAGCATTATACCGTGTACCATTAGCCGTGTTTTGTATTTTTATGCGTATTTTGAAATGTCGCGCTAGAAAAGGTTGTTTCTTATTCAGATTTAAACAAATTTCCTCTTAAGATCAATTAGCATTTTTGATTTTGATACTCTTTGAGGTTTATTGGTGGTTGTCAAATTGTTGGTTTTGTTTCTACTTCTTCTACTCTGTTTATTACAGCCACGCGTAACGTAGCCTATAATAACTTCTGACAAAGCTACACTGTAGCCTAGTTTACTCCCTCCAAACCAGTGTATGGAAATGCAGCTATTTTGCGTATCCTTTTCTTTGTTTGCGTCATTTTAAAACAATTGCTTAAAATTTGCTTCACAAGTACATGGAAACATGACTACTGACTCCTGATTAACTGCATGCCATTTCTGTTTTGTGGAGCAGTTTATATTCCAGAACATAAAACTGGATCATGCAACACACAAAAATATGATAGCTTCCTTCTGGTAGGTGGAGATTGTTACCTTTTTTTAAGATAGTTTTTTGGCCCTTTTTTATAGTCTTTATTGACAGGACAGTGGATAGAGAGGAAATGAGGGAGAGAGAGATGGGGGCTACATGGAGCAAAGGGCCACAGGCCAGATTTGAACCTGGGTCACTGCAATAGATACTAAGCCTTTTATGGGCGTGTACTCTAACAACTGAGCTACCTGCGTCGGAAAACAAAAACTGTGGGCATTATGTAGTTTCCAGCGGCCACTAGTGGTGCCGTTTTAAGATTGCAACCAGGTATGTGCTCGTATGCGTGCTTGCTTGAAGTCATGAGTGAGCAGAACCCGAAACACAACCGCTTTCACACAGAAAACCTGCAATAAACACAGGAACAACAGCATGCAGGCTGTGGCTCTTCACTCAGACATGTTCAGGCTCGGTTACTTCAATGTTCCCGTCTCTGAGGCGGATCGACACCGGCGCCGTTACTTCATTCAGTGCAGCGAGACACATATCGGCACAGTACTCGCGAAAAAAGGCAAAGTGAGAGCGGCTGTAGACAGGTGGGGAGCCAGCTTCACACAACATGGTGGAAACTCAGGTAAACTCCCACTGCAACGTTACAGTAATAGTTTTATCAGCTGCAGGTTGAACTAATCTACGCTCGTTACATGATCACGGTACATTTACTGCATTTAGCCGACGTGCTACATCGTTAGCTCGCCTGCTGCTTTCAGTAACTATGTTTACTATCTGTGAATCTGTCACCGGAGGCTCAGCAATGTGAGCACAGCTACATGTATTGGATGATAATGAAACGGGTAGTGAGCTGGACTGAATATTATAAGACTGTGTCACACTTTATAACTGTTAGACCGCAGTAAGTAACTTTACTGTAACTAGTGTTAATGGATGGCTCTTCCTTCCTCTGGGTTGTATATTATGTGGGTCATGTTAGTTACAGCGACTGAGAGGTGGAGAAGCTGTGTACCTATCAGTAAAAGGCAATAAATCTAAATTGAACGTTACGAAGCAAACAGCGTCGGGTGCGAGCTAATGTAGCGTTAGCTAGCTGCTCGTGGCTGCATCACTATGGGATAGTAAACAAATCGCTCCACATTAGCTTTTTACCGTTACATCATTTCTTGCAGGCTTGACAAGTGGCGTTAATGTTAGAGTCTGTGTTGTGCTGGGAGCAGGTCTTTCTTAGTGTTAGCAGACTCCATGTCCTAAGTTGCAGTGTCGTCGCTGCTGAGTGCAAAGTTTCGGGAGCGCGCATGCAGGTGTCAGTCACTGGATTTCGCGGAAAATCCGACCCGGAGCCTTCGAATGGGAATAGGAATACCTGCCTTCAGAGTTAATAGCCAAACCCGGCAGGTGGATCATTTTAATGTCAGATTACAACCCCTTTACACACAGGCAATAAAAAAAGGATTAATTTTAGTAGAAAAACTACATACAGCCCCTTTAATGTCAAGCTACACCTTTAAGCTGCAACATACCTCATTTGGGAAGAGACAACTATAACTTTATAATGTTTTTTCTATATACATTGAAAGTAAAATTTCAAAAGAGAAAAAAACACATATAAAACACATGGACAAAGACGCACAAAGGACGAGGGTTTCAACATTGTATAAAAGGGACGAACTCCAAGAAAGATGTACAATGTGATCCCAGTGAGTAGGAGTTAGCCAGATTTAGTGTTGGTCCTCAGGTCTTTATCTATCACACTGCAGGACTTCAAAAACTACACAAAGTTCTTTTTTCAGAGGCTTGACATGGACCTGAATCATCTGTTATCAAGTTGGACACATTTTAAACAAACATACAATATACAGAGAGGAGAGGACAGGTAGGAAAAAAAAAAAAAAATTTGTTTCTGAAAAGTTGTCAGGTTGACCTCTATTCTGCTGGTGAGTGGTGTGTTATGTGCCAGAGAGCTTTCTTCCTCCTAATTCCTTGTACGCTGGTGGAAAGTATAGGCCTGAGGGATGAATAAGGCATGAAGCCAAGCTCTTAGCAGCCCTCAGAACAACGCGATGTGCCAACCAAGACTGCTTTTAGAGAAGGTTGGTTGGGCTCTGTGCGTGTGCGGGTGCACTGTGTGTGTGAGTGTGTGTGTAAAACTTGTCAAAAAAAGTAGCTGTCAGGGTGAACAAGCTGAAGCCTAAGGTAATGGAAACCAACAGTGAGAGTAAGAGAAATAGAGACAGAGGGAGGAATCGTTCCTGTTTCTTCTCCATAGAGGCTGATGGGAAGTGTTACTTGTGTTTCATTCTCTCAGTGGGAGGCAGCACAAAGAGGCTCCCACAGTTTGGGCCACCGGCTGAGAAAGTACACGCATGAGTTGTGACTTGGCTGTGGCAGATCTCCTGAAAACAAACTATGTTTTGGAAGAAACCACTCGGGTGGCCACAAATGAGGCGGTGAAGAGTTCGATGATTAATAAAGCTAATGATAAGTGGGACACCAAGCAAGGGATGCTTTCATCAAAAGAATGGAAATTATAAAGCTTGTTACATTCCCATTGGTGTATGTAGACTTCTGAGCTGTCCCACGCACATCTAGTGTAGGTGAATATTTCTCCGAAGCGTTCTCTGAGTGCTGATTTGGGTGACAAGTTTTCAGCTTAATTAGTATGAGAAAATCTGGCCACTGCTCCATATGCAGACTTGAAAAATGAGCTTGAGGCTTATACACATCTTCTTAATGTTACTGTCAACCTTTGATTTTGTTACTCAGAGCTCCGTCAGTGATGCAGTGTTTATATAATCAAAAATATTTTATAATAACAATCTAGCAAATCAAAATTTGAAAACGATGCAGTCGATGTCAAAGGGGTCGCTCATAGGGATGAACCTACAGAGAACTGTCACCTGAAGCCGCTCGGCTTTACGGAGTTTCAGCTCATTGTTCACCTGTCCTGCCCACAACTTTAGTGTTTGGTTCTCTGTCACCTCTCTCATAGCCTTGTTTTTAGCATCACCTGGCAGTCGTTTTCAGCAAAAACCTGCAGTTCACCTGCTCAGCACCAAACAGCAGACAAACACAGTTAGAGACTAGCTAGTGAACATGTTAGAGCATTTAGCTGCTAAAAAGACAGATATTTCCATCAGGATTTGGTGGGGACCAAAAAGAGAGGTTAATAAAAGAGAGTGAATATTGGACTATAGGTGATACGTCAATGTCATGTTCAAGACTTTTTCGGCTGCCCAAGTAGCCCCTCCCCCCAACAAAAAATCAGTATAGCCAGTATAGCCACTCCATGCATCACTCTAGTGGTCACATCCTCATAGCTGAAGCTAGAGGGGTTCACACACCCTCCAACTCTAAACAAAACCCAGGTGAGTCCTTACTAGTGGCTAATGTTAGGAAGTTGCTAGGTAAAAACAAAACAGGCAATTTTGGACTTACTGGAACTTGCATTTCTCCAGTTTTGGTAGAGGCTAAATGTTCTATCCACATTCCCAGCCCCTACGCTAAGCTAACACGTCCCAGTCCAGTCTTTCCACTGAATACAGAAAGAGGTAATCAACTTTACATTAGCTCACATTTTACATTAGTAAGTAACATGTTACTGCCAAACGCTGGTTAAAATGCACTGATTTGTGTTCATGTGTGTATCTGTGGAAGGAGGGGGCAGTCCAGCTGGTTTTGATCTGATTAGAGGGGGCCAAGTGAAAACAGGCCTAATCTGATAGTCCATCTATCAATCAGAGCAAATAAAATCAATCTGTCAGAGATGGGGGGATAGGGGGGATGTGTAATATGAGGGGGGAAACAAAGAAAAATAGATTAGAGCCAATGAGACAGTTGAGACACACACCAACAGCACACCAATCAGATTAAAACATGAGGGAACTGAAAGCAAAATGGTGGAGATGGGGAGCAAGGCAAGCTGCAGAGGGGAAAGTTGAGTTAGCAATGTCACACACACACACACACACACACACACACACACACACACACACACACACACACACACACACATGAACAGCAGGGCATTTGAATCCCCTGCTTCTCTGAGGATTTCAGTCAAGGGGTAGAGACCCAGGCAGCCATATGTCCTCTCTCGTGCCTCTGCAGTCCACCACCCTGCCCCAGGACATACAGTACACACGCCTGTTCATGTGCACAGACACACACACACACACACACACACACACACACACACACACACACACACACACACATACACACGCATACGCAAAGGCTAATTGGGCACAGCAATCTGATCTGGATCATGCTTGTTTTTAGTTATTTCTGGCTTGCCAAACATTGCTCTTGAAGATTATAACATCATTGTATCCTTTTATGCATAAATCCACATTTGTGCAGCAGCAACAGAAGAGAAGGTGCAGCAGCAATGCAGCGTTAAAATGCCAACTGTCAGTGAGCCATTCTTCTATTTCTGTGTGCTACATCCAGAGAGATAATTCTGCCATAACCTAAATATCCAAGACTTTGACTGCAGAAAAAATTTCCAGTGTGGAGAGCGATGGAACTAGGCTTTCTTTCTTTGACCATTTACCTGCAGCCCAGTGCTGTCACTGTTGATCTGAGCAAAGCCTCGCATCCCTCAGCTCTCATGTTGCTTTGGATTTTTTTGTTGTGTGTGTGTGCTGTGTGGTCATTCTTCCCCTGCCACTGTCACACCAATTTCTTTTAACTCAGACCCCATGCATCATTAGACTCGCACATATATTCTACATGCAGCACAGGAAACCATACTTCTTGTGCAAACAGGGAAACACACAGGTTAAACCACAAACAATGCACTTGTCCTGACACCTAAGTTGAGTCACAAACAAACATCCCACTCCAATGAATGGATGGCAATCCCTGCTAATAATCAAGCAAAGTCAAGAAGGATAGTAAAACCATGATTGGATTTACCCTGTGCTGGGTAATTAGGGCTTGTGTTTGGGGAATACCAGTGCAAAACACAGAATACCACAGAGAGACACTCCCCCCACCACAACAAACACACCCACAGGCACACTCAGACCCGGGTAGAAGCACCTAACAACAGATCTACTTAACGCCCAGAAAATGCAAAACAGTGACTTCCACAAACAGCCTGCTCTGCATTGGCCCCCCAGGGCAGACCCGGCTGCTCACATCACCCCGGCATTCCTTCGCCACTTACCTCGGACACCTCTGACGGTTGCCGTGGCACCAGATTCCTATGCGGTGGCCATGTCAGATCAGATGATGGTAAAGTGGTGTGAAAATCTCCTTCCACCCAGCTGTCTGTCTCTCCTCTTTTCCTCCCCTTCGTCTTCCCTTCCCTCTGCTCTCCCCGGCTCCCTCCTGGTCCACAGCGAAACGTGAGAGACGGCGGCGGCAGCGACAGTGGCAGCTGGCAGCGTCTGTGTCTCCAAATCTTCCACACATACACGCACACACTTTTAATTAGCTTGTTCCAGCAACCAGCGATGACTAATAAAATAAGTGGCTGAAATTACCTCCTGTGCAGTGTACGGTCCAATGAGGAGACACTGAGGAGAAGGAGAGAGTGCAAGAACATGTGTGTGAGGGAGTTAGAGTGTATCTGTGTGTGTGTGTGAGAGAGAGACAGAGTGAGAGGGAGGAAGGGAGGGCATGCATTATGTGTGTCAGCTCATTTGTATTCAAAGCTTGTTTTCCCTCTCCATCCCTCCCCTTCTCTCTCCCTCTGTCCATCCCTCCCCTTATCTCCCTCCATCCATCCATTCCTCCCTCCTCTCTCCCCCTTCCCCTCGCTCCCTTTCCTCTTCTTTGTGAATGGATGTAGAGGACATGAACCTGACCCAAACATTGAAGGAAAAAAGGAGGCTGTGTGTGTGAGTGCGTGTGTGTGTGTGTGTGTGTGTGTATGTATGTGTGTGTGTGTGTGTAAGGATGCTCGCCTGCCTGCTTCCAGCTCAGCACACTCTGGATGTGGGTTAATGATATATGGCTATTGATTGAGCACTCCTGGAGCACATGTAACATCGCAGGTCAGAGCTGGTAACAGAGAAAGAGCAGTTGGCAAGCCTACCGGTGCACATGTGTGTATGTCAGTGTTAAAGGTGAATTAAAGTTTGGAGTTATGCAGGAAAAAGATCCCCCATCTGCATGTTGCACCTTTGGGCAAGATACTGAACCCTAAATTGAGAGCCCCTTCCTCTGCCGTCAGTGTATGACTGGGGTGAATGTGATGTAGTGTAAAAGTGCTTTGAGTGGTCAGAGAGACTAGAAAGGTGCTGTACAAGTACAGACCATTTACATCTCTGGTCCTGATGAGATTTAGAGGAGACAGAGTAAGCTATTAAAACAATACATCACCATCTGCTGTAAAACTGCTGTTTAAAACTATGCCAGTTCTGACGCACTACTTCTCTGTAGAGAGGTCGAGGCAATCCAGTACTGACAGCCGCAGAGATGAGACTACGGCCTAGAGCAGCAATGACAAAACAAAGCAGGAGGTTGCAGTGAATTTATACTGTAGGAATGCTTTTAAATCAAAATAGCTGTCGTGGCTGTAAGGGATGGCAGTGTCGGTCAGTGGTCGACTGATGTGGGCTTTCACCCGTGTTGATAGGTTGGTGCACCACTAATGTCCAGTTTCAAGTCTTTACCACTTTTGGATGGTTTGGCACAACATTTTGTGCAGACAGTCATTGTTCCCAGGAGGAATCCTAATAACGTTGGTGATCCTCTGACTCTTCCTCTTGGTTTGAGTGAAACGTCTCAACAACCACATATCTGCTATGTAAGCATGCTGACATTAGCGTTTAGCTCAAAGCACCGTTGTGCCCAGGGTAAAGCCTGGTTGAGCTGCTAACGTGGCTGCAGACTCTTGGTCCATCCGTCCATCGTCAACCGCTTGTCCTGTGTACAGGGTCGCGGCGGGGCTGTAGCCAATCCCAGCTGCCATTGGGCGAAAGGCGGGGTACACCCTGGACAGGTCGCCAGTCCATCGCAGGGCCACACATAGACATGCAAACACTCACACTCATAATCACAGCTAAGGATAATTTAAAGACACCAGTTAACCTAGCCTGCATGTCTTTGGATGGTGGGAGGAAGCCGGAGCACCCGGAGAGAACCCATACGGACACGGGGAGAACATGCAAATTCCACACAGAAAGGCCGGGGCAACCGGGGTTTGAACCCATGACCTGTGAGGCGACACTGCTAACCACTGCTCCACCGCACCCCCCAAGAGGTGAGCTTAAGAGGTGCTGTTAGTTAAATGTTATTTATTCATTTATTTATTTATTTATTTTTTAAAACCTCTCCTACCCAGCAGCCTGGTATAGAGTATAAGAAGCTGGATACCATGTTGTACCAGACAGATTTTACTTTAACAAGAGAGTATTAATATACTTCTTTGTCTGTTTTATTATTTATTTAAATATGTATTGGGGGCGGCATGGTGGTGCTGTGGTTAGCACTGTCACCTCACAGCAAGAAGGTCGTGGATGGATGGATGGATGGATGGATGGATGGATGGATGGATGGATGGATGGATGGATGGATTTGTTTGTCGCACAAATAGACATCACAGAGAAAGGACAATACTTGCAAGAGAATGAGGATGTTGGGTGGGGACAACAGGAAATAGCAGAAGAAAATGGCAGGTGAATTTTGGACAAATGTAGGCTAGGTCCCTGTTTCCAGTGTTTATGCTAAGCTAAGCTAACCTTATTTAGTGTAAAGACATGAGAGCGGGATCAATCTTCTCATTTAACACTGGACAACAAAGTAAAGAAGTGTATTTCGAAAAAATGTCGAACAACACCTTGGTTAATTCAGTGATCTTTAGCGTGGCTATGTCTGATCTTGACCTACATCACATTGATTTTCCTTTCATGTATGAAGAAGTCGTGAAAAATAACATGTTAAAAAACATCAAAGCAAAGATGTTTCTCACTTAAAATACAAAGTCAGATCTTATCACCTTTTGCAAGAACAAGTTATTTGATCTACCCCGTCAGCAATACACTGTCTTATACTCTTTTATAATGCGCATATTAACAGGAGGACTGGTGGACTCCTGCAGCTCAGAGAGACCCTGACGTGCTAAATGAATCAAGAGGTTAACCTCAGGCTTTTCTGTTAGCCAGGCTGCTGGTGGCTTCTGCTTTGCCCACTCTGCATTAATATACCATGACTTCAGAGACATTAGTAGCCACTAGCCTTTTTATGTGCACACACCTTCTGATCTATATTTTATGAATGATAATACATCAAATAAGAGGCAACAAACACTAGTAAAGGCCAGTTACTTATTTTTTGTAGTGGTGAAATGGTTGATTAGGTAAGCGGTCTCGAGAAGGAAAAACACCAATACAAGACACGGACAAATCCGCGTGGCTGAAATGTAAAAATCACCTAAAAGCCTGACTAATTCACAACCCTTTGTCTTTGCGGAGTTGGGGAGGAATCCAATCAAAGCTTTATGGAATTTTTGGGGCCCTGTCCCTAAATAATGTGCCAGTGAAATTCATCACCGTCCTCTGTCATTCCTCCAAATCACCACCTCACTAGGTCCCACTTCCCCTCCTCCAATGCTGAGTGTGCTGTCCCGCATCGTATGGGTCTCAGTGGGATTGTCATGCTGGTAAAAGAGATATGGCCTGAGCACAGTGGAAATGAGAAATCTGCCCGTCATGGAGCCGTTATGGTTTACAACACATTGGATGCCTGTCCCTTGGGTCTACTCTCCTCCCGGCCATATACCCTTCTCCATCTCCCTGTCCATCCCCCTCTCTGGCTGCTCGCACCATCATCAAGCCTACAATGGAAACATCCCAAACTCTGTCCTTGACTGATCGAAAGAATGGGAGCGAGGAGCAGAGAAGGACGCAGTAGGGCAAAAGAAAGAGGTTGGATCTCAAGAAAATCTTGCTGAGCTGTGTGTGACGTGTGAATTTGTTGTTACCAGGGAAACTTTGCCTTTGCATACAGAAGCATGCACAGAAAACACATTTAGTCGATGGAACGTAAGTTATGTGGACTGTTTGCAATAACACATTTATTTATTTATGCACATTGCACAACCATAAACCAGCAATGCTTGCAAACTGTGCACTGCATGCATGCATGCATACAAGCACCCACAGGACCCTTTGTACGGTAAGATGCTTTCCTTTACGTTTACTGCATGCACTGAAGGTGCCGCATTTAAATTATTCACATGATCAATTCAGTGTGGGTTAAACATCAGGCGGGCATTCATGCAAGAAGTGCCAGTGTCTCTGAATTTGTGACCCCAAACAAGCTACTCAGAATAAACTGGATCTTCTTTAACAATACTAACTCTATAAAGCAATGACATTTTCATCCGAGTGAACTAATGTTTAGGCCTGTTTGGTCACATTTGCATTTGCACTACTATCACTTATTATTAGCAAAAGCTAGACATTTCAACCAAATATTTACTATTTTAGCTCAGTATTCCAACTGGTTTATACCTTTAGCTAAATATTTGATATATTTTGGTATTTAAACAATTTATCTGTTATTTACTAAGCTGAAAGTAATGGAGGGTTGGGATATATAGTTAAATGAATGGATAAATATATAAAAATATTCTAATTTTTCATTACTTCTAGCAAACTGTTGAGACTTAGCTGTTTGCTTGCTAACTCATTTCCACACACTCTCAATCATAACACATGGTGTTTAGGTGTTACAGCTTTTTCTAATCAAAAAGAAAAAGAAAATTCAAATGGGGAATCACAGCATTAAAGAATAGTTTGACATTTTCTCTCCCGCCATCTCACTGACTGACACGTTTTATTGTTTCATCTGTACAAAAAAAAAAAACAATACACGCAACAATTAATACATGACAGGTCCAGACTGCAGGAGACAAAAAGGAGTACATAAGCACACAACCTTAATATCCAATTTCAAGCCCATCACATAAACACACCTTGTGCAGACACACACATTACCTCCCCTATTACTCCCCCTATTACTAATTCCCGCACAGCTCTCCAAACACAGTCCCGCCCCCCAAGGTACACATACACACACATGCTTCTGTATCATTATGCCAAGAGCTCCAGCTGTGGTCTACAGGGGCAATTCATTAATCAGCTTGACAACAAAGGACCACATTCCTACACTTTCCCTTCTCCTTTGTCTGTGCCTCCCACTTGATCCCATGCTATTTCTGCCAGTTACACAACTAAGCTCTTATTTTTGATTAGTCTCAAACTAGATCATTCCTATTGCATCATGTCTGTCTGCATTAATAGTTATTCTTGTGTATACAGCATAGGGCTGGGCTATAAAACGACAGCAGAACTTATTACGCGACATAAATATAACAAATGTTCAATAAATGTTCAGTTTAATAATTTGAATCACAAATGAATCAACGCTTTTTTCTTTTAAGATATTTATTTCGTTGAGGAAAAAGGACTGAAAAACAATTTTTATGTTGAAAAAAAATCAACTGTTTGGCAAGTATTTGTCATGTTCTGATCATAAAGACTAGTTTAAAACCACAGTTAACTTCAAATTTCACTCAGGAGCAAAAATCAGCCATTAAACTGAAGAAATAATGATTTGACATTTATCATGATAATTATTGATATCGAATGACATGAAATTTTGCTAACTGACTTTTTAGCAGCTCACATAAAATACCTTTAGTGGCTTTGTTAAAAGTTTCATTTAATTCAAGCCAACTACTTCTCTTCAGGATTTCATTCATGACATAATCTTCTGTCGCAGATCTCATAGAGCTGCGCCGCCTCATGCTAGCCAGAAGGAATTTCTTGCTGTATCTGGAACCGACAGACCATAAACACAACACCATGAGGGCAAGGTTCTCCAAATACCAAGGGGGGGTGGGGGGCTACAGCAGGTGTTCCCCTCTTTCACGGTGATTGGAAAATAAATTCCATCTCATGTGATTTGATTTTCTGATCTGCAGTTGGCTATTATCACCCCCACCCATTTACACAGGATCCAGTGAAGTGGTCCCTTCGTCATGTAGGCTTGCTATAAACCCCTCAGGCACAGAGGGAAATGATGCATGTTATTGTGAACACACCAGATGGGGTCCTGAAGCAGAGAACAAGGAGGTATAGCAGCAATTTTTTCATAATGAGATGTAAATTGAGGCGACTCCAGGCTGGGGAGTGTGACAGGAAGGCTCATTTCAATGGATGACACTGCAAAGTAATGTAAGTGACAGGTAGCAAACCTGCATGAAAATAAAGCACATTTGTCAGATTAGGCTGAGGGCTCAGCCCTTCTGAGACTGGGACCTATTATTAGAAACCCACCAGCCAACGTTAAAGTGTCTAAAATCAATATTTTTACAATAACAATAGATCAAATTATGCGTAATGTGAAAGGGGTCACTGTTAGTGATGTACCTACAAATTATCACCTGACTCTTATATTCCACGCAGCTCAACAGTACTTTTAGCGTCTCTATAAGATCACTGTAAAGCTCATTATTTCGTTTTTTCGTCCATTTTATAGTCTGACTGCTCTTGTGCTAAACAATATGCGTGGTCCTCTGTTTGTCCAAATTCACTTCTTATATTACTTCTAACAAACCAGATGACGACGACTTCTTCTTCTTCAACATAGTGACAAAACGTGCACTGTAGAGCAGTTTGTCCATTCAGGCTACTGTAGAAAGAACAATGGGCTGAGGGGACCGTTTAGTTCCTTAAAAAGAGATCCGACGACTTTTTTGTCCCCGGATCTCTTTTCAAAGGACTAAAAGGTTCCTTCAGCCCATTGTTGTGACGTAGGCTGTAGGCCTATACGCCTATACGCCGTACAAAGCGTTAGACTATTTAGTAACCATTACACAAAAAAATGAACGAATGAACAAAATAATTAATTAGAATATAATGAAAAACTATAGACTATGCTTGACCATTAAAGCAGCTTTTTTGTGTGGCAGTATAATAGAGAGATACACAATAAAGTTTGTTACAAATTTAATAACAAATTGGATAAAGCCATAAAGTTCTTGAAATAACTTCAACACAGAGAAACAAACACAAACATAAAATCACGACAGTTTGGAAGGTTATTAAAACATTTCCAGCCGACAAGAGCTGCAGATCAGCTGCAGGACTCACGTCTGTGTTGCCTTAGCGTCCGAGGAACGGGATTTTTATTATCTGCTTTAATCAGCTGTTCTGTTTGCTTTGGAGAGGAGGAGACCGACTTCAGCTCTGTGTAAAAACTTCCTGACTGATAAAAACTTTTAACCTTTAGCGTATCTCCATCAGCTGTTAGCTGTAAACACCCCGCTGCACGGTGGCTGCTTCCTCTAGTGGAAACGCGACTTTATATTCCATTTCTATCAAAAGCTCCTTCTCAATATTACACACTGGACTTAACTACCCATGTAGTTAATGTAGGACTTTTACCAAGTATTTGTCAGTGGTGTAGGAAGTATTCAGATTCTTTACTTAAGTAAAAGTATTAATACCATTATTAAATATAATAATTTGATTTGATTATTACTGTCTGAAAAAGGTTGCAACTAATGGTTGATTAATCTGATGATTATTTTCTCAATTAATCCATTTCTAATGTCAATTCATTTTCTATCAATCTACTAATTGATTAATTGACTTTCAACTGGACTTGCATCTACTGTTGGTTAATATTTACAACAAGACTTCACATTTTATGTTAAGGTCTCTGTATGTTTTGCGTCTAGTGACTAAAGATTATTGTAGTGTAGTGCAAAGTTCATTGTTTCCCTCGGAAATTTAGTAGAGAAATTAGCATGAATACTTAATACTAATAAAGTACAAGTATCTTAAGTTTGTACTTAGTTCACACTGAGGTAGTTACAACGTGTAAAGCATGTGAGTAGGGTACTTCTTTCAGCTTCTTTTCAGCTCTACAGAGCTAAAGAGAGAGGACATATTAAACAACATTACGTACACCCAGCGGCAAGAAACACAATTTAAAATGAATGTGTAAATAGGTAAACAGGCAACTGTTTGCAAACTAGTTCATCATATAACTTACATGTATATATGTATGTATGTATAACGTTTTTGAAGGATTTTTTAACGTGACAGCTTCTGATAAAGAGGTATAGCTGCCTAAAGCCAACAAAATTATGCTTTTGGTGGTGTGCAGCAGTTGTCTTTAATTTGACTGACAGGATCTTAGTAGTGAGCAATCCTATCCTGTAGCCTAAAAAAGGAAGTAGAGTGCACAAGTGCTAAGGCTGATGTCTGTGGTGCAGCATTCACTTGCTACTATCCTTAATTTACCTCCCAAGTAGTCGAGCAGGTCCCATTACAAAATGCTTCTCATGTTATTGTAACGGACTGGGTGACATGTTAGAATTTAACTGTGGTGATAAGAGTGTTATTAAGAGTGAGAGGAGTTCCGCCAAGACTAAAAAAAGACTGTTTATTGGAGTTAGTGAGATTTCCAGGGTGTCAGTGAAGCTTAGAAGCTGTGACGCCTGTTAGTCATTTTTAGCTACCTATGTTATGGTTTGTATGAGATAGCGTAGCTGCGATTGGTGGCAGGTTGGGGAGGGATGTTTCCTGTTCTTCCTGGCAGTTTGAGGAGCTCGAATTTGCAGTCCAGAGAGCAAACATTAAAGATAACAGTTTTGTTGTTTTTAGCACTAGCTACTTCGCCAACCAGCTAACATCTCATAGCCTTCTTACTGTGGGACACATTGTTAATGACAGCAGTCTGCAGAGCTAAGCTCGGGTCTGCTCCAGTTACACACACATACCAGAATAAAGTCACTCCTACCACTCAGTATGTGAACTTGTGGTCAGTTTGGGCTCCTGTAAACAGCCTCTGAATCACACAGGAAACAGGAACACCTGAGACAACTAAGTGCATGGATTTATGAGTGCATACCTTATGCAATCTGTTTGCAATCCAGTTCATTTGGTAAAATTTAATACTTAATATTCAGTTGGTGTGAACTCTATCACATGGATGTTATGAAAGGTAAGCAACTTTATTTATTGTAACAAATTCCTGCAAAAAAAAAAAGTATTTTATGAACTTTCTTTCAATCTGTCCTTACAAAAGAAATCTCCTCCACTCCCACAAACAAGCACGCAAAACTCTCTACCTCGATAATTGAACCTCTGGAGTATTTATTCTCCGTAATCTGTGCCTGAGGAAATGAATAGAGGAAGCAGCTATGTTTGCACTAGTTCAAATTTAGGGGCTAGAGATGGGAAGCAACGATGTCATGTCCCATGGATATTTCTGGATATTCTTGTACATATTCAAGATTAAAAGTGCAAATAAAACTACAGTCTGCATCCAAAATAGCTGTTTTATATGCAGCTCAGACTTACAATGACTTACAATAGATCTCCACCAGTGGACACCCCATGACCAGCAAAGAGCTCAGTCCATTTCAGCAGACAGACTATGACCCAGCTGTTAAAGAGACAAACTGCTGTTTGTCTCTCAGGCACAAGATGCCCATTTGGTCTGGTTGCTTTTATTAAAGATGGTGGCTGCAGTCCAGGCACGCCACCACCACCTATCAGCATCACTGCCATCATCCTCATCACTGCTGCCACCAATTTGGCCCCAGATCTCTCAAACATGAGGCCTGTGCTGTTCCCGGCCGCCACTGTCTGTTGTCCAACTGCTTTCTCCTCTGATGTCTGTGGCAGTCATCCATCTGAGGTGTCAGTTAACGGTGGTCTCGGGTGGAAATAGGGAATAAATTGGGGATTAGGAAAAGAGATGTGTGTGAGACACAGGAACTGTTTTTTAAATGGATGTTTCAGTCACACTTTTTCATCTTTAAAATTAACTGCTGTGCTTAATAAGAATATTATATGCTGATTTCATACAGGTTATTGTATGCCTACAAGTGAGGGGTTCATGGCTCAGAGAATCAACCTTTCATTATCAAGCAATACAGCTGAGAGCAAAACTAGCTTACTAAAGACTAATTTCACTTTGTTGTAGTCAGTGCAGACACCCCACCAGCTAAGAAAGACGGTGTCATTGTCTAAACATGAATTGCACAAAGATGAGTTCCTACAAGATAATGCAGTGTAAGGTAAATATCTGTCTTCTTAAAATGCTGTAGGCTAGACAAGGGAAGCGTGCGTACTGATGCATTTAGCTGTATATGTTCATATGTGTTTGCAAGTTGGAGCTGTCTGCAAGCATCTGAGAGAGAGACAGAGTGAAATCTGCAGCACGCTGAGGGTCTGACACTGTTACAAGCATCCAGATTGGCGCCCGAGGCTGCTAAGACTCACTATAAGACACCCACATGCTGAAGCAGAACGCCTCATTAGGTAGGACATGCAGCGGTGGGGGCGGAGGACGAAGAGGGAATGGGTGGGAGAAGGAGAGAGATGAAGAGAATAGTGCTTCACACTCCATCTAGACAGAATCTTTAAAAATGCTCCTTTGGTGTCGGGACTTTACGCAGGCAGTTCAAAGTGTTGGTGACACAGAGGAGGGGTGGAGGGTTGTAGGTCATCATGACAGCCTGTGAACATCTTACAGAAAATGAAGCAGGATCTGAACTGTCAGACTTGAACTGCCCACAGCTCTTTAATGTATAATGTCTAGGGCTGGGACTAAAGATTTTTTTAATAAACTAGTTTAAGCCATTAGTCAAGTAGTCATTGCACGTTTATGATATATTTTTGATAATATTTTGATTATTTGAATATATATTTTTGGGGCATCAGAATTGTTTGAGTTCCAACCCTGAGAAAGAATTTTAAGTACCAGTACCAACACTGTGCTACATTACAGGGGAATACAAAACCTTAATAATGAGACTTTATAAAATATATTTTACATGTGCATGCTCACATCGAGCCACCTGTTAATGACAAGCAGTAGTGATTCTGATAGTGGGTTCAGGAGGACAAGGCGAGAGTTTAACACTATTTTTAAGAAATCTTCAATAACAAATTATATGAAAATTTTGAGCATTAAACAGTATTCCCTGCATCCTGGTAAATTTGTCTGCACCAATTTCTGCCTTTTCTGCACCGATCTATATAATTGGAATGTTTTTATTTATGTCTTGGAAACACAAAATTCAAGCAGGTGACAATTGAAAATATAAAAATATAACAGAATATAATGCAGTGAGCTTCTCAGGCATTCTGTGTTGCTTTCAGATATGTTTTCTCCTGAGGATCCTTTTTTCATTTTATCATCCCTGCTGAGTCGACAAACGTAGGCATGATTTAGTTTTCCCTCCTCTTTCATTTGGGCGAGTGACCTCTTTAAATGTGCATGTGGCACCTTTTCACCTCAACGATAAATTAATACATTTTAATTCTGTTAGAAACTCTTGGAATTTAATAGCTCCTGTGTTTTAGCAGGTTTTCCGCTCATGTTCAAAACTTTCTGCACTTTCAGAATCTCTCCCGCATATCTGTGTTCTCTGAAATGTCTAGAAAAAAGTTATAATATTACGAGACCAACGTCATCATTTAATGATAATTTAAAATATTTTTAAAAAGTCTAATTGGGCTATACTCTGCCGTTCATTCCTTCATTGCTCTGCTGGTAGGATCCCCTTCATACAGTTTGACCGTTTGTTCAGTGTTTTATGGACTAGTTCGTGATGAACTGAACTTTAAAAAACAATAATGTAATGACTATTCAAAAATTCCAAATTATGACCCATCCCTACATGTCATTGAATCAGAATCTTTAACCTGAACTGAACAAAGTGATTTGATTCAGCAGAGTGATTCAGAATATCCACCTCTAAAGCTCAGGCACTGTTATGCTGTTGTTCAACACATGATTAACACAAATGTCAACCTCATGATAGCGCCAAAGAAAAGTCACGGTGTCCCAAAATGCATGGGATTCACCCAGATTCACCCTCTGGCCACAATGAATGTCTGTAAAAAAACATGGCAATGCATTTAGTAGATATTTCAGGACCAAAGTGGTGGACCAACAGAAAGACAGACATTGCCATCTATAGAGCCATGTGGCTAACATGTTAATGGATGGCATATGTGATACTGGTTAGCGGCAATTAAGTCAGACAGCAGCAACATCATATTGAGTTTTATTTATTTGGGTAATATGAGTTCTTGTAAAAAATGTTGGTCATAGTATGTTCAGATCAGTGTAGTTCGCTCTAACTGTATTCATTTCCTTAAATTTGCCTCGCTCAACAAGCTTTAGAAACAGATCTAATTTAATTAGAACTTGTGGATGTGAGAATCTTTCTGTGGTGGTGATAATTATTAGATATTTTCTTCTCCACCCTGATTTTCTCTGATGTCTTATTTCCTGGCTTGAAGAAGCTGACACTTTCTCACACAATTACACTTGACGGACTACTCAGTTCTGCATTGGCACTAACCTTGAACGCCCTCCTCCCCCACCTATATCTGTTCTGTCCCTGTTAAACCTCCCAGGCTGTTGATGTCCATCATGTGGCTTAAAACAAGCTGGAAAAAAGACCCAAATATTTTAAAGGGCCTGCAGCACACAATGAGCTGTCTGACCGGTGAATCAGTCCTGCGACATGATGGATAGGCACCACTGGGACACAAAACCTCTGCCCTGATTTAGTTGTTTGGTTTATTTGCAGATAACAAAGCCACCATTTTTAGTCTCATTACAGAACAAAGAACAAAGGACACTGGAGCTCTCTCTCTCTTCGCCCTCTTAATCTCTCAGCTGCGTGTCACAGTCATACATCTATGTCTTTTACCTCTCTCTTAGTCTGCATAATTTATGAGGCTCGCTGTCCCAGAGACCCATTACTCTCTCATCATGTAACCCAGTTATGAGGGGGAAGCCTGCAGTGCAGATATGGTCAGTGTGGGGCTCATAAATCAACATTTATGGAAGCATTGTCCACTCACTCAGATGTTGAATGTGCGATCAGAGCCCGCTGTAGCTCAGTAATAAAAATGATGTAGTACAGTACTGTTATGTTAGTGATGTGGCTCTGGAAAATAAGGTCAGAACTAAGGATAACACTCAGATTTCTGACGTGCGGTACTTTCCAGGGACAGGCCAACTGAGAACAGATTTCTCACAACAGTTCTTTAGCACTATTGAGAAGAATAGTAGTTTAGTCCTTGCTGGGCTATAAGAAGTTGTAGGACATCCAATAATTTATTTCTATTAATTCAACCCATTGTTTAACTATCTTTAGGGGACAAGTATAACTGTGTGTAAAGATAACATAGGCTATATTTGTGTATTTTGTGGCATAGTTCAAACTGAACAGCAGTGGACCTAATATTGATCCCTGAGGGACTCCTCAAATAGTATGATGTGGACAGTGGTACAACGGATTGTAGTTGTACGCCCCCCCCCACACCCTCACACACACACACACACAGCAATCAGGTTTTTACTGCCACTGTTATGTTTTAAAGTAATAATTATGTACATTGCGATGCAGTTGCGATGTACATAATTATTGATGATAGTGTATTGTGTGTGATGTGTGTGTGATGATGTGTGTGTGTGGGGGGGGGGGTTGTCACTTTTGCCTCCATTGAGTGACACCCCATAGCCTTTGACGTCAGGCATTTACAGCTGTGTAACAGAGCTGCTAGTCATTATAGAAACAGATGATACGATTATAATGTTTGTTCTTGCTTTAATAATATGTGATATCATCGAGCAAGAGGGGCCGCTGCATCAGAGCCAAAGTAGGGCACTTTAAAATTTATTTAATCCTAACTTTTTTGTTTTGCTGATCCGAAAATAATCCAATCCATGAATCAGAACCACATATAGATCCAAACCGTGAGTTTTGTAATTTGTTGCACCACTAAAGTCAACTTTCCTAGATGTAAAATTCGCAAGAGACACAAACATACATATATATTCTTTATAAATAAGATGTGATCAACTGTGTATTGAAATCCAGTAATACTACAATAGAAAATTTACTCGCAGATCATTGATCAGCTTGAGAAGGCTGTTTCAGTTTGGTTGGCACAGAATCGATTTGATTTGACTGACATGAAGATAATTAATAGTGCAGTAATAAATTAACTACTTATTGACAATGAATGACGCTGAATTAGGGCTAGGCCAATATGATATATTAAGATATGGCCAAAAATTGTATATCTATCAATATTGAATCATTATTTCCTTTCAAGTTTACTGCAGTCAAAGCTGATCATTGCTCCTGAGTAAAAGTTGAATGAACGGTTTATTGCCATTTGAAACAGTTCTTTATGGTCAGAACATGACAAACACTTGCCAAACAGTGGACCACTTCACAAAATTTAAAACAATTGCAATATGTCATAAATATTTTTTCTACAAATATGCATGAGTCAAATAAGTAAAAGTCTTTTTCCAGTCACTTCTCCTCAACAAAATATCTTGATAGAAAAAGTTAATTGCTTATTTGTTTGTGATCCAAATGAATTAAATTGAGCGTTGAGCAAATACTCTTAATAGGTATGGGGTTCCTATTAGACAGAGGAAGATTTGTTTAGTGCACTGTCTATTATTAACCAGGATTTTTCCAATTTATTGGAAAATTCAGTACAGATATACAGTATGTGCAATGTTGAGAAAGGAGTCCTCTGAAAAACGCCTGTCACATAACCATGGGTTCACACAAATCCCCCTTCTTCAAAATCTGTGAGCACCAGCCATTTTCTTCTTAACCCTTGGTTACCCTTGGACACGCCTTCTCATTCACTCTTGAGCTCGCACAACCACCGCTGCTCTCACTATATGCATCTATATGCACTATATATCACTATATGCAGTCTGATCATGGTTCCTGTTTATCCCCAAAGGCCTATACTGTGCAAGGAGAAACCTGACACACAGTGTTGCCAATTTGAAAAGAAAAATACATCATTATTATAGCCAAAGTATTTTCATTAAAAATATAATGGCCTTGGAGATCGTTTACATTTGAAAGTGATTGGACTATTATAGTTTGTTCTTCCCTCCTATATTTAATTAACCTAATTCAACCTTTAGCTGAGTGACCCCTCTACAACACCTTGTGACTCTCTAGATCATTGTTTAAAGCAAGTCTGGATCCAAAAGAAATGGGTCACAGGACAGTTGCCAGCTATTTGTAAGTTTTAATGAGCTCAGGGCCTTTGAGTGAGATAATTTTCTTAAATGGATCCCAGGTTTCTCGAGGTTAAGAGCCTGTGTGACTGAGCACTTTGCTTCACGTTGGAGTTAAGGCTCATTTTAAAACAGGAAGCAAGTTAGACTGGAAGTGGAAATAAAAAGGAAGAAGAAAAATTAAGCGATCTGAGAAACACGGACACAGAGGGCTATTTAAAGAAAGCGCAACAGCAGAGGCCAAAAATATCTTTACTATTGCCCAAAATAGTTTCCACATCCTTTTGTTGCCAGCTGACACTATGATCATATTTCTAACAATACAAAAAGAGGAAAGACTATACATTTTGAGAAGTTATCATATCTTTCAAGAGTATTTTTTAGTATCCGTGTCAGGCATAATAATACTGTACTAGAAAACATGGGCCATGTATGAGCACTGAAATTGTGGAAATTTATTTCTGGGGGAGCTGCAGAAATTGTTTCCTGATGATCTGGTTGCCTTATCTCTGGGCATAAAGGGTGAAGCTTATAGTTTATTTCAGTTGATATTTTTATTACACATCGTAAATATTTTTCCAAAGTAAATCCTCAATCATCAAAACATTTAACATTCATAACATCGTCATCTCCTATATCCAATGTCTTGGAAAGTCATTATGTTCAGAGCACCATAATTTCAACTGGTTTCAGGTAACAATTTATTGACTGAAAACCTACAGAAACTTGCTTGAGATAGGAATATCTTAGTCTGCTTAATTTTTTTTCTTTGGCCTGTTGTTTTTTTTAGTTACTTGTTGGAAACATGCTGTGAACACAACATTGACATATCACCAATGCTAGATAGCAGATAAATAAATAACAACAATTACTGGTCATCAAATAAGTGGACAAAATATTAACTCCCATCTATATGAAACCAGTATCAAGCCTCTACAGTTTGATTCTGAAGCTCCGTGAAGTGCTGTCCACTTCCTTTCAACTCCCATTTTAACCAGTTAAACACACACGCTCACACACTCCTTTTAAGTAAATTATTGCAGAAGAAGCGACGCCCCACTTATCCAGGAGCACATAAAAAGCTTCTGATATGAACAGCCAGGATACCTCTCACGTGAGAATTGATGCTTTGCAGCTCTTCCACCTCCCGTGTTGTCTGCGTTATACTACACAGGCAATACTTGAAAGTGGGAAATTAATACATAAATGTATGGTACAAAATCAGATATGTGTAGCAAATGCAAAATGTACAGTATATGCTCCTTTAATTCCCTAAAAACTGCAATTAGTGCCATATATTGACCTTCAGTAAATGGTAATCCTTTACATGCAATGTGAACCCTTTATAATGTAGGATAATGTAATGTAGAATTATTGCTGAACTCTGCCTCCCCTCTCTCGGGGGGAGGGGGTACATGTGAAGGACGGGGAGAGGAAAGGCAGCGTCTAACATGGACATGAAGTTAATATGCTGGACTTAAATAGGACTTCTTGTTTATCTCTCTACATGGACCATTGCTGCTGTATGTGGATTTAGCTTCCAGGCAGCCAGCAGCAGAGTGCAGTGGCATAATCAGGCGCAAACCTCCATATCTACAAAATGAAGTGCCTTAAACCTGCAGTGTGTTTATGAAAGTTAAGTGCTTGCCTAAAAATGTCCTGTTCAGCAAACCAAGATTGCTATGGCCAAAATGCCACACTCGAGACTTTAAAACGGTAGTGCACAAACCAATGGCTGATGTCACGGTGGCTATGTCCACCTCTTTTATACGGTCTATGGGTACAAAATATACAGACATATTCCCACAGTCCTCCCAGTCCCATTTTGAATAAACAAGAATTAAGCAGTGCACGAGATAGAGTAAAACAGAGCTGGGAGGACAGACAGACAATGCTGCATAATTGCTCCTCATGTGTGCCATTGTCTGTCAACTTCAGTGCATGCTGCATGTTCTTGCTCTAAGCTAGTTAAGTGCCTCGATGCCACATCCGTCTGGATACTTTTGTGGTGGATCAATGTGTGGCCATTTGGTGAAATCATATGTTTCCTTTGGAGAATGTGGGTGATTCTGAGCGTGTGATCAAACTGTGTAGGCTGCGGCAGCTCTTTGATTTCCTTCAGCGGGAGGGAATGTCCCATGGAGAGGTACTGTAGGCTTATAGCGTCTTAGCACAAAGATTAGCTCTATTCAGCAGCAAGCAAACGGAAGATGAATGACGAAAGCTGAGTTGACTTTGAAGGCTCTGATATTGTAATTAAGATACCTGGACATACTGTATGACAGTTAAGCTATAGACTATAGCAGATGATTATGTTGCATACAGCTTTTTCAACAAGCTTTGTGTGTTATTTGCAGGGGCAAGTATGGTGATTTGGAGGCCATTGGTAAACTCAGACACAAGGCCTATATTGTGCCTTCTTCTTACACTTTCTCTGATTGAAAATAATGTTGATGTTAAGGATACAGTCATAATCCATAAGGTCAGCACAGCCAACTGCAGCAACATGAAGCTGGGTCTCCTGACTCGGTGAGGAGGGGGTCACGCCATGCAACAGTAGTTGCATGGCGTGACCCCCTTCAGGGACCCTCCTTTCCAGGGTTGAGTGATGAAGCTAGCAATAAAATGCACATGACTCGGGCTCAGCCATTGCTCTCCTTGTTGAACTACTTAGATATTGACACAAAGCTCTTGGAATGGTACCCGAAAATTAGTGCTCTGCTTGTAGACAAACTAACACCAACTGGAACAGTTAAGCTGATTTCCAGCCAAGCACTGTCAATGCTAATGAAATTGAATAGCTTTAGCTTGCTAACTCCACAGGCTGAAGTGTTCTTAGAAAGTTGAAAAGTGTGTGAATTGAGGGATGACAGTGCAGGCAGGGCTTCACATACCTCACCACAGGTCATCTGCCTTTGATGCGGAACAGAGGTGTCTTCAGTCATTCAGTTGCTAACAAGCTTAACTAAGATGGTAAGTGTGTTAAACATTATACCTGCCTATCACTTGATTTAAAGTGTTCCACATAGATTGATTTATTTGTGTAAATTATTTTTTACTAGGCCTATTTTAAATTGTATTTAAATGAAGAGCTGCGTGCAGTACATCCTCTTGCTCACTCGCTCCCTCTCTCTCTCTCTCATGAACCCCGCTACACAAATCTCTCCAACACAGCGCTGTCAATGACAGAGACCCACCTTATAAAAGTTATTTGGAAGCATGTAAGGAGCCTAGCTAATCAGGATAGCTACATTAATGTTACATTAAGAATATATCTGGGTTGTCGAGGATAGCACACTGTATATAGCTGGTAGTCAAAATGCCCACCTCCCGCTGGCGCCACAGTGACGCTGTCATTCTGTGAGAAACATTCTGCGTCAAGTCTACACCGTAGCCTATATATTCGCGGCTCTAATGGACTTTTCAAGTGTTGTTGACCAAATCATCACATCATGGTATAACTATAGCAATTAGGGGCCCTCTTAGTTTGGGGCCCCGGGCAGATGCATACCTTGCCTAATAGTAAAGTCCATCCCTGGGTCGTTGGGTCTTACATTGCAACTTTAAAAAGGACGCGTCAGAGATGTCAGTTATGTGCCAAAATTGGCCAAAGTATTTATTGAGTGACTGAGTATCTCTCACGCACATTCACTCAAACGTGCAGCAGATGTCTGATTACATTTGATTTAATTAGCTGTTGTTGTCCTTTTATATTTTACCCAGTCAGCTGTGCTTAAAACTTGATTAAGTAGACTAAGGCCTAGAAAACAGCTGAGTGTGAGTTGGGAATGTCAGACACCTTACAGAAAAGTGGGAGTGGACTGTTGAGCTCATCTGCTGAACTATGCACACACAAAGACCCTCAGGCAGGGCACACTTTTGCTTTTCTGGTAAATAAATGTTAATTACTTTCTCAGCATGTGTTTGTATTTGAATAAATATATTACGCCACAAGTTTTTGTCACCATCCATATGGCAATTACTAATATTGATGTTACTGATGATTATTGATATATTATTGACTAATATTTAGTAACATTGTGCTTGTTATTTTTGCTTGATTGGATGGCAATGTGGTTTTAATCTAGCTAGAAGGAATGGTACATCACAACTGTGTTTTATAGCAGTGTTATAGATAATTAGCACCATCAGCATTCATTTTTTTTGCAGCATTGCATATTGATTGTCAATTTAGAGAACAGCTCAAACAAAATTAACTGTTGTATGTGACAGCAATGTCAGGAATGCCAAGTTCTCCCAGCTGTAGTCATGCATTAAGATGGTTCAGCAGAATCTAAAAAAGAAGGAGCAATTGGGGCAAAAAGATTAGGAGGCTTGCCATGGTTATGGTTTAGGAGTCTAAGCCAGAAAAAAGTGGGTACCCACATCTCAAAAAGGTATATTTTTAAAAGATATGTATCTATATATACAAGGAAAAATATTTGGAAAAATCATTTGACATTCAAATCAGACTTTAGCTACACATCACTTTGCTTGATATTTAGGTCTCAATCTTTTCCAGTAGTCTACTTTGCTGAAAATATAGGGCATTGCTGCCTCCCCAAGTGCAGTACTGAATAATTCCTCTTATGAAGTACACTGCTTATATCAGCTTTATGAGATCATTGCATAGTGTTAGATTCATCTGTTCCACACACATAAGTACACGCTCATTATCTTTAGATTGCTTCACTTATTGGACCAAGCTCAATTTGCTAAGGTTGGCGTGTCACCACCGAGGAGGCATGAGCATGAAATGCAGCTGTGACAATATTTAAATAATGGCCCGCCTGAGGTGATGCAGAGAGAGAGAGGGAGAGTGAACATGGTGATCCCAGCATCAGTTATGACACCACCACTTTAACACACTGCCACAGCGGGTTAAGTGTGCAAGCTCTTGCACCATGCAAAAACATGATAAAAAATCTGTTCTTTAGCATTTGAAGCTGAAACAGCAACTTATGGCATTCTGCCAATTATGGTCATCACAAATAGGTGCAGGTGTCCCCTTACCAAAATGATTCCATATCAACACTGCTGCACCATTGTTAAGATCTGTTAAATGAAATCTATATATATCTATCTATCTAGTGATACAGTGATATCTATATAAATAAAATAAAAATAATATAAAACAATAACAATAATTATCGTAATATTTTTTCCACAACATAATAAATGTTCAATAAATATTCAGTCACTGTTTGATTTTATTCACTTGAATCATACACAAATTAGGACTTAATTTTTTTATTAAGATGTTTATTTTGTTGAGGAAAAAGGACTGAAAAAAGCTTTTACTTAATTTTACTCATGCATATTTGTTGACAAAGATGTTATCAGAATTGTTTTGAATGTTCTACCTCAGATTTGAAGTGATACACTGTTTGATTTTCAAGTGTTGACCATAAAGAAGATTTTCAACCACAATAAACTATCAGGTTTCTTCAGAAGAAAACCCACGCGGACACGGGGAGAACATGCAAACTCCACACTGAAAGGCTGGGGCAACCGACAGTGTTACAGTGCTAACCATTGCAACACTGCGCCGCCCTGATATCTCAATCATCATCTTTAAAAAAGTTTAACAGATGGGAAGATTGACACTCAGCCAACTAGCTTAGCACAACGACAGGAAACAGAGGGCAACGGCTGGCTGTGCTCTGTCCAAAGGTACAAAAGGCCTCCTACAAGCAGCTCTTAAACTCACCAATTAACATGTTAGATCAAGTTTGTTTAATCCATACTAAAAAAACTTTTGCTTTTACTTTAAACGCAAAAAAAATGAAAAGATGATTCATGATTTCATTTAGAACACTCATATGGATTTGTAGCTCTTGAAATAAAATGATGCCTCAATGTATTGGATGGTGGCGTAGTGTATACATAGTGTTTGTGCATGCACATCCTTCATGGGTTATATATTAAATACATTATATTTTGCCAATGTAGGGACAGATCACTACCATCGACATCCCGTAGCAGTTCCCCAGCTCAGTATTGACTGTAGTAGGATTTGAGACACATTGTAGATAATACATCATATTCCTTCCTAACAAAACAGAGAGATGGGGCATCGGAGCATCAAAGCTTGTACACCGAGGAGTGCTTTGGTTTGGACGTGCACAGGGGAGCGAGTGAAAACCAATGTACTCAGCACATAGTGTGCAACAGAGAGCAACATCATAATTCACTGATCTGTTATTTGAGGAGAAGGGAGGGGTTAAATACTGAAGGCTGTACAGGGCAGCATTCACCCTGCTGGGAAGCACGGGCGTCCCATCTTTCTAATTAACAAGTACTTGACAGAGCTGCTCAGACAAACAAGGCAACCGAGCACACAGCAGCCATCTGCAGCAGCCTCGTCTGCTGGGGCTTTGATGCTGATTTGAGCCAATGATGAAGTAAGTCACACTGACATCAGGCTGCACGCAGGCGTTTGAAGGGAGCAGACACACACGACGGCTCACAATCTGTGCCTCAAGATGACAACTCCACACAGATAAACCCATCTGACAGTAGAGGAGGACCTCATAAGCTGAAATAAAAACAGAATCTTCACATGAAACAAGACAGAAGGCACCGGTACCTGCAAGAGAAGGATGTGATGTAACGTGGCGTGATGTGAATGTGCAGACAAACGTATGCAGGCACGCACGCTCACACCCACACCTGTAGAAAATCTAAACACAAACACACAGGACGATTAGGACAGGAGACGCGTACGTTTCAGTGTGTGTTATGTTCCACATGCTTGTGCAGGTGTGTGTGTGAGAGAGAGAGAGAGAGAGAGAGAGAGAGAGAGAGAGAGAGAGATCCACTGGGAAGTCCCTGACAGAGCACACTGATCTGAGTCACCAACACACCCAGTTTCGCCCTCCATCTGACAAACTACATCAACTGTGGACATGGTGCTAAAACTCTGCCATTACTGGTCAACACTGATTCATTTCTCGCTCTATAAAAGCTGTCATGTGGCCTGCTGTGCCAAAGGCAAAATTCTCTGCATGATGGTTGTGTAAGAGGAGATCCTTTACCTGTGTGTGACCTGAGTGAATCTTCATATTCTTCAATTGAGCTTGTGCTGATGTTATTGTTTTCTTTTTGATGTGACATTAGCTGACATGCTTGCCCTTCGTCTATTTAAACCCATTTGGTTGATGCTTTCTTACCCGTAGTTGGGATTATATGTTAAATTGGGATTTATTGCCAGTCCACCACAACAATCTACGCTACGAAGCTCTGATAAGCTGACAGGAACTGTAGTGGCGTGATGATTCTACTTGGGTTCGTCACTACAAGACACCCCTTTCACATTACGCATAGTCAAGTCATTTGATTATAATAAAAAATATTGGTAATAGCAGCTTTTTAAATGTGGATGTGAGCGTTTTGAAAGTTGCTGTCTGGTATGCATATTTGGGATTCCAGTTTGAGGAGAAAGTGAAACAACACGGTGGGGGGGCCTACGCTTTTAAAGGTTAAGTATGTAAGATTTAGTGGCATCCAGCAGAACTGTCTCTTTGCTTGACCATTAAAAACAGCTTTTTTGTGTGTGAGTATAATGGAGAGACACACGATAAAGTTGTTATAAATTTAATGACAAACTGGATCAAGCCATCAAGTTCTTAAAATAAGAAACAGAAAAATAAAAGTTTGTGGAAGGTTATTAAAATTTCCAGCCGACAACAGGCTGCAGATCAGTTGCAGGACTCACTCACGACACTCGCCTGAGTGTCAGAGGAACAGGATTTTTAACAAGCTTTATTACCTGCTGTAATCAGCTGGTCCGCTTGTTTTGGAGAAGAGGAGACCGACTTCAGCTCTGTGAAAAAACTTACTGACTGATGAAAACTTAATACAACAACTTCAGACCCATTTGCCTATTTAGGGAAGAATCTATAACACATGACAGACCGGTACAAGAGAGCTGAACAGAACCAGTAAATGAACAAGGGTACATACAAAGCTAAACAGAGAACACAAGACCAGGAGTAAACACTAAGACACGAACTAGGGTACAGGACAAAGAACTAAGATACAAGACAGGACAGATACTGAGTAAGAAGTGGATGAATAATAAAGGCTACACAGAGACTGGAGCAGAATGAACAAAATCAGATTAATTAATGAAGCTGGCAGAGAACATAAATACACAAGCATACAGAACTCAAGCATGAAGGTACAAAACTAATACATGAAACTGGAACATACCAAACCACTACTAAACACCGGCGGACAGACAGTAACAGACCAACCAGCACAAGCACAGAGTAACTGGACACAAGAAATGACTGAAACTCAAAACACAGACTATATAACAGATACTGGACACCAGGCACTAGACAGGACAGAACCCAAAACTCAACATACTATAAGACAGACAATAAACTAAACTCAAAAGTGTAAAACAAGGTATGGCTGACAGGCAGACTGTGACATAAAGCCACTAGCCTCTACTCGCCCATTCAGAATTTCACTGCAAGGCAAAAATATAAAAAAATAAAAACTTTGATAGCTGTGCTGAAATAGATCTCAGTCACGAAAGCAGCAGTTATTCGCATAATCATTTCCTCTTTAGTGGTTTTGGCTGCAAAGTAAAAGCGTGATAAGCGTGAAGCGTTTTGCAGCAATGCTTTATTTTCAGTTGAATTAAGAGCTTTGACTTTTAAAAAGAGTCTGTAGCCTGCATGACACTCCTTTGAAATAGCACTCAGAAAATGTGATTCCCCTAAATGTCCTCTGCCTGGAGATACTGGGGAAATGCAAAAGCATTGTGACCATGTGAAACAGTCGCTTAGCGATCAATTTGTTGAAGAGGGAAAAAAAATACACCTGACCTGGGATTGAACACACAACCTTTTAGGTTAAAAGTCCTGCACTTTACCTACTGAGATAACCAACCACCATAACATTTAAATCAAATATTATACATTTTATTCTCACCCACCATCTAATGCCAACCGCTGCTGGATATTATTACTACTTCATCTTTTTCAAAAGTACATATTCAATGTAGCGATGAGTGTCTACTTTGCCTGAATTCCACAAGAAGAAGAAGAACATAGTTTGCGCTGTTTGTCAATTTTGGGCTACAGAAACATGCAGCACGTCCATGAAAGGAGGGCCAGCGGTTATGTAGATAGAAATGATTCATTATAAGGTAATGAAAATAAAACAGTTCATTATGTAAGGTCTTTACACACCACTGAAAACATGGATATGGATCTTATATTGCATTTCTGTCAAGAGACCTTCAGAAATATTATACACTGGACCTTTAACTGACCTGGCTCAGATAGACTTTGCAAGCAAATCCATGCTCGCGTTGTCACACAGGACCCACCAATGGTAACGGAACAAAAGTAATTTTTCTCTTTTCAATATGTTGAAACAGAATCCGAGATTGATTTCTGCCTACCAGGTTCCTCTGGGATTCTGCTACTCTGAAGACTGCCATAAAGACGGTGTTTTGCCTCCCCCCCTCTTCTTGACAAGAAGAGCACATACTTCGGTTATAATTGAACTTAAAACCAGAGGCACACAGTGTCTCATCTCTTGCGCACCACTGATGCTCAAACACTTCACACCCACTCTCGTCACTTCTCGACAGACTTGAACAGTGTGTGTGTTAAAAGGAAGAGACGGCTGTAAAAGGCCATTTTGAACCCCCTGGGAGAAGATGTTGGAGAAAATAAGATGCTGCCCCTCCTACAAGTGATACATGTGTCTGCTTCTCCTGCACAACTAGAGAGAAGTCACCTAAGTCATGACTGGGCACTAAAATAGCCAGAGAGACTAAATTAAGTCTCAAAATATCCGCCATTCATTTTGCCTCCCTTTAGAAGAACTTCCAAAAGCTCTAGGAGGATGGCATATCATCATTTTCCATGATTCCAGATGTCAATACCAAAAGATGGCTGAGTGTTGCGCTTGAAACACATTTCTCATCTACCTATGCGTTGCAGTGTTCCCATTGTTATGTTCTTCAGCTGTATGTGCTCTTCTAACTGTGTGCATCAGAAGCTTCAATAAACACTTTCACTTCTCACAAGCAAGCAGCCTCCGGTTGTATTTTTTTACAGAAAAGTATATATGAAAAGCTTGTTTCTGCATGTTCTGCCAGTGTGGTCATATAACAAACTTTTTGTTAACTTTTGTGCCCGCCCACACAGATATTGCACCTATCAAATTACAGTACTCAATAATTCACACCCCCTGGCGAACACAGGTGTACGGGGCACTTTCCTGGCAAAAAAGATAACTAAATGAAACTAAAAATTTTTGGTATTTAAAATAATGACCAAATGATTGCACAAGTCAGAACAAACACCAATGATGCTGATTTTCCTGGCAAAACAAATGTTATTGTTAAAGATTACAAAAATTCCTCAAAAAACACTGCCATTACATCTCTTCTTTTTTGATCAAGTGATCTTACTTAATAAAAATATTATGTCTACTGAACGGCTGCAGCTCTAAATGTGAGTCATGTGCACGACGCAAAGAGACTTTCTGTTCTGTTCTTTAGACCGTGGGGATTTCTCCTGGGTCTTAAACCTCCATGGAATTCAATCCACATCTGTTCGTCTTTCTTCATTTTTACGCTTCTTATCATCAGGCTGTCTAGCTATCTGGTTGTCTGTCTCTCTGTCCAGAGGAAGTGATACGCATGGTCTCATATGATTAACATCCATCATATAAGCTTGTTTCGACAGGGCTACCATGAGAATAATGGTGTCTGCGAAAGGGTGGTTACACTGCCAACAAAACATCAACCACCCCTGTCACCCATCTCTCATGTTAGTAAGCTCCAGGCGCACACATACACCCACCACACATACAGTAGCATGTTCATATTAACTCTGAATGCTGAGTGTTGTTGCATAAGTGTGTGTGTTGTGTGTGTGTGTATGTATCGGTTGAGGCTGCTGTCATGAGGAGATAGCAGTTCCCCCGGGGTTGTCAGTGACCTTGTATTTCTCAATGAGCTTTTTTTTCTCCTGTTCAAACAGAGCAACAACTCCCAGCAGTGCGCCTCCTTCACAAACAGTCACAGCTCCTCATTATTCCTCCTTCATATGTCACAAAGACGCAGTACACTTCCCACCCGTGGAACACTTCCCACCTCACCGGATGTTGTGTGTCACCAATCTAATTTATCTTGATCTTTGTGTTTTTTTCTCTGATCTTTTCTGTGCTTTGGTCTGTGTATGATATCACTTGTCTTTCAGTGGCAACTTTATGTCAGTGAGATTCTAAAGTAACACTACTGTACACCCGTCACTACTGCTACAACCCATCTTGCTACTGCTACTTCTTTTACTCAGCATGTAAATTCCCTTCCATAGTCATATCTACACCTGAACATTACAGCCGTATGTGATGTTGAGCATCTAATTACAAAACTCTGGGCATTAATATTCAATTCAGTTATGTGCATACTACGTGATGCATCAGCAGTGTAGACTGCAACATTTTGCTAGGAGCATTGCATTTTTGGTCTCATAAGCAAGCAAGGTATAAGAAGCAAAAAGTATATAATGGACAATGCAAGTTCTTTAGAAGATGTAAGCTCTGCATTCTCAGTATCAACATTATGGAAGAGGCTGCGAAGAGACAGTAGTAGATGTCGGAGGAAGCTAAAGGGAAAAAGAGCAAGTGGTCAGGCAAGAGTAAATTTCAGACTGGCTTTTACTCGGCACAAGATGAAAACTAAAAGGATGCAGGTCTGGATTTGGGTTGGGTTGTCATGAAAGACAATGAGTCTTCAGTCATGTCTGCAACTCTGTGAGGATATAACAGCAGTGCTTTGAGTTGAATGCTAAAGGCAGCGTGCTAACATGCCCACAATCAGAGAGCTGGCTGAGTAAGTAGAGCAAGCAAGCGTCAGGTTTTGTCTGAGTAGTAAGACAGAATGTGGGTGAGACAAGGATCTTAGGGCCAGGTGCAGGGGTCTCAGGGAGATGTCCCTACTGCTGCTCCACCACCTACACTAGAGATGTGCCGGGATTAAAGGGGCTATGTAGTTCTTTAACAGCTTTCTTTTTTTTTATTGCCTGTGTGTGAAGAGGTTCTAATCGCATATGAAAACATCCACTTACCAGGTTTTTTTCCCCCTTTGACAGCCAGTATGCCTATTCCTATGTGAAGATTTCGAGTCATATTTTCTAGCATGCGTGCTCCCGAGCCTCTTGCCTGCTGATTCTGAGCCTGAACATGACACTGCAACAACGCTGCAGCTAAGGAGATCAGCACAGACTTCAACACAAACTCCACGAAAGGATAAAAACCAAGCAGAACCTGGATCTAATAAAAAATGGAGGTGAATGCAGAAGTCCCTTAACCGTGCATTCTATGATAAAAGCCAACAGTAAGAAAAGTTTTATGTGCTGAAGCCCATCAGGCCAAAATAGGATCAGATCAACTTTGGGTAAAAACACATTCAACATCGGAAAGGCTTGAGTGATATAAAGTCTGGCACCAATCTCATTATATTATTCAGTCAAGCTCACTAACTGTTTCAATATCATCCACTGCATTCAGCTGTGCTCATATTGTTGAGCCTCTGTCAGTGCAGTCAATGTAACGATGTCATGTAACGAGCATGGATTAGTTCAACCTCAAGCTGAAAAATAACATTACTGTAACATTCCAGTGGGAGTTTAAGTGAAGTGGTCTCCAGGTGTTGCAGTCTCTGTGTGTCCGAATATGCTCGCTCATGAGTTTGAGCACGTGTATGAGCACGCCCTGGGTTGCAATCTGATAACTGCACCGCTAGTGCTTCAAAACTTCATATAGCCCCTTTGATAGAGACGAAACATCAAAGAAGGGTGGCCCTTGGCTGATGACCCTGCAGCTGACCCAATGGCACAGGTAGAGGTGCTACATGAAATAATGACCAGCGGGTAACCTTACCTGTGCTCCTAACTATCGGTTACCATCTAAGTTTAGTATGTTAGCATTCCAATTTTTGCTCATCAGCACTAAATACAGTGTACCGTTGAGGCTGATGGGAATGTCAATATATTTGCAAGTATTTAATAAACCTAAATACTGAATAAATTGATAGATACAATTCATCCTGTATCTGTATGAAATTCCACAGCAATCCTTCCAATAATTAGAAACTTTTCACTCAAATCCACAAATGTCAACCTCACGGTGGCACTAGAGGAAAAGTCAAGGATCATCAAAGTCAGTAGTATTCATCATTTGGGAACAATGATTAATACATGCTACATGAAAATGAATAACTGTCATAACAAAACTTCCATTTTAGAAGCTTCACCAGTGAAGCATATATTTTAAGGCTAAATTGCATCACACCCCATTGTACATTGACATTCCTGTTGAAGTCACCCCCTGTACAATAATGATAACGTGGTTCCCACTGGGGAGAAGTAACAGCCCCCCTGCACAGAGGTCACAGCGATATCTCATCCAACCCGGAGATATCATGTAGGGTCAGGAAAGAGCACACAGGGTTTTACTAAATATACTACAACTCCATCACCTCATTTTCAGATGCAAAATGGAGATATGAATTAACACTCTCAAGTTGGGAGGCTCATCAGGAAGCACACGGGGGCTTGAAGGAGATATTCCCTTATCTCTGGTGGACTAACAAACAGTCATTAATGGTAAGTTATTATATGTCTCAAAGGGTTTATAAGCCTGCTGACTTCAAAGAGACGGCCCTTTGCAGAGAAATGCTTTGATGTAACATGCTTGCATGAAGTGTGAAGTCTGTCACAGGATTATGAATCAAGGAGCATTACTTTTATATTAAGCCTATGTGCGTATGCTTATGCCTAAGAAGAAATTCTAATTGAATAGATAACATCCTGATTCAAAAATTGGTTGGTTACAGTTCTCAGTATGATCAGTAATTAATATGTCATCTAGCATACGACGCAGAGAAGTACCAATAAAACGCTGCAAGCCATAGTGGTGGGAATGTCTTTCTTTCTGTCTTTACTTTTGCCCTTTTTATTGTCTGCTCCAGCCTGCCTTAAACCAACTTAAACTTTCACCTCATGTCAAAATAATCTTACCGCCCCAACATTCACTCATGTCACTTCTGTGGAACGGTCTCACTTGATCTGCACTGCCTGAAGTGAGCGTGCAAAGAACTTTCCCCAGTTATCTTTCTGGCCAATAATCACTGATCTGTGAAATGAAAGGTTTCAGGGCCTGAGTTGGGCCTGCTTGACCCTCTCTCTCAAATGTAAAATCTGCCCAAACTCAAGTGACCCACTTCACCAGGGACAGTGGAGGCCTGGAGTGGACCTCAGCGTGTTTACAGCTTACATTAACAGTGCAGATATGGTGTCAGCATGCATACAATGTGCTGTGTCACCGAACTATTTCTCTCGGCATCCCTGCACTCTGCCAGCTGTATCTCCCTGCTTTAATCTGTCGGTCACGTCTCCTAAATATATCCCCTCTCTCTCTCACTGTCTTTCTCACTACTTTGCTTCATACAGAAGGAGTCCTTATCTTCAAGGAACATGACTGCAAAGGGGTGTTACCAAAGAATTATATTGAAATGGGGTGTAACCTACCGTCATAAGTACAGTGTTCTTGGATCAAGTTCTTTCTGTTGTAAGTAGAAGATATACAGCAACTGTTGTCGTTTCAGTTCATAATAATCTGCTTTTTGGAAGATTCTTTTTTTTTTTTTGGCTGTTGAGAGATAACTTACAGGACAACTTCTTATATGAGAGAGGTAAGTAGTGATAACATTTCTAGAAATTTGGATTTTTTTTATGTGTGTCAGACTACAGAAAAGGCTTTCAAGTAACTTCAGTTTTTATACATTTTAAAAGTACAACATATACAGTGAGATTTAGAGGTGCATTTTGTTATCAGGGCCAGACTAGCTGTCTCTCCCTGTTTCCAGTCTTTCTGTTAAGCTAAGCTTCTGTTAAGCTAAGACATAGGAGTGATATCAATGCTCTCATCTAAGTCTCAGCCACAAAGAGAATAAGCATTTTCCCCAGAATGTCAAAATGTTTCTTCTTTGGGGTTAAAAGCTGTGAAAACTGAGAGCAGGGATCTACCCATTTTGTTTGCATAGTTTTCCCTCCTTCCCAGCTGCTTCATGTTAAAAACTGACCACTAGTGTGTCCCACCCTCATGTCATGTGTTATGAATGTTGCCAAGCTCAGCTGCGCTTTGTGTGTTTCTTGGACTTCATCATGAGTCTGACTTCCTCCCAGCAACACATAAGCAAGCTGTTTTTAGTTACATGTTGCATTTGATGTGCAGACAGCTCACTGGTTTCCTACAGAACCAGGGAACCCTTGTTACTATGTCAACCTGCACAACAGGAGGAAATACATTTGATTAAAACTCTGGCTCTAGTGTTGAATATAGTAATGTTAACAGAGAGAAAATGGTGTTGACAGAAAAGCAGAGAAGGAGCATTCTTTTTGTAAGGGTTGGGGAGTCTTTGCCCTTAGCCATTATGCATTACACTACTTCACTGTTCCCTGCAGGACACACTCTTAAATAAACAACACATAACAACCTACATTATCTATGTAGCCCAGTGCTACATCATGCACACTGTTGCAGCCTCCCACACAAACAGTGTGCAGCACATTTCTGCTTTCTCCAAACACCCATTGCCTCGGGGCAAGAGCGTCGCTAACTGCAGGGACAGACCATCTCCGCTGCAGTTGAATGAGTTTAGCCTGAAGATACAACAACGCTTCCTTCATCTTTGAGCCAGCTAAATGTGAGGCAGAGTTACCTAAGGCCAAAGGAGATGATAGCATTCTCAGCATCTCCGCTGCAATGAATGTCTATTTGTTTTACCCTGGTCCCGCCCCATGCATAGACACATGGCCCAGATCTGTGTGGGGAGCTGAAAGAATGAACCAAGAGTTCCGGGAATCAAGTGTTTGAAAAACGGCATTGTCAGGTTTCAGGTTGGCAATCCCACTCACGCTATGGCCAGGTGACTGTATCTCAACTCCAGGAGCTGAATGGCTGGGGCTCGGAGCTATGGCACAGACCTGTGACACCTTTTCACTGTCACGCTAAGACAACAACAGTCTGCTGGCCTCATTGGCCAACAAGATCCAAAATGGCAGCACCACAGGCCTTGTTCGGTCTGTAGAGGAGCCAAAATGGTAGATAGCTGCTGCCAGGTAGCTAGCTGGCTGTGTGTCTTGATCCCCTGAATGATGGCTTCTGTTCAGTGCGTCAACACAGGCAGAAGGATTGGTGTGCAATGAGTTTGTTTTCGGTTATGGAATATGGTGTAAGAGAAATGACCCTAAACCCCTTCATGGAACAGCTATTGTGCAAATATAGCTTAGCAACCATAACTGTCAAGGTCTCAACAAGCTTTGGGTTTCTCCACATGCAAACGTTGAATGCATGGACCTGCAGTAAGAGTGTTAATTCAAAGCATTTGAGTGGTAGTGTCCTTTTTTAACCTTTCCAAAACCAAACACAATGGAGGAATGGATTAAACAGTGGTACAACTTAACCTGCTATCATTAGCATCTCTGGCCAACCACCTACAATGGTAACCTAACTTCCAAGACCAAAAGTGTGCATATTAAAACTAACTATATTCATTTTCAAGTTTATTGCTTCTATTTAAAAAGACCCACTCATAACAACCACATCCACTGTGTAGTATTTCACCACTGTGTGGAAGATGGTCCTGAATGCTCTCAGAGTTTAGGGTAACATTAGCAACTTTGTCCTGTTCTTTTTTGGATTTGAGGAAGTTTACCCTAGTTTACAATATTATACACTTGGGTTAGTCCTCCTCCTAAAATCGTTTTTAGTGTAAGCTAAGCAGCCAAACATGGTTATTAGATTAAAATACGGGTCTGATCGTATTATTTAGTAGACAGAATTTAGCTTAATTAGCTAGCAAGCTACCGGTGATGAAATCCAAATGCTAGCATCCATGCTTTTGCCTACCTCTTGTGGTTTTAAAGTTACACTCTGCTGGCACACAGAAAACAAATGTGCAAGGTTCACATATTTATAAAGATAGAATGTAGCATGAAGCAAAGAGCACAGTCACAGATACACTTCTATATTGACCATGACAAGATTAAATTAAGGCAGCCATGTGACAGTTGATGTGATCAATTAGAGTAGACTATCCATAAACACACACACATAACATCTCTTTTTTTCTTGGTCCACTGATCTGAATTATTTAAGTGATGAGTTGTAATATTTTAGTGTTGACACATATTATATGTGTGTGTGTGTGTGTGTGTGTGTGTGTGTGTGTGTGTGTGTGTGTGTGTGTGTGTGTGTGTGTGTGTGTGTGTGTCAGGCAAGAAACCAAAAGTCAAAAGACGCCTAAGGACTAGCAGGAAGAGGCAGCTGATGCCAGAATAGAGGAACAAGCCTCCCAAGAAAAAAACAAAGAATCTGTCAACTGTACAGCCGCAGCCACAGTACCATAAATTGCACACAGACAAAATAGCCTTCCTAGCAGGTTCTGAGAGATTTCATCATCTGCAGTGTAAAATTTCACTTGAAAAGATCCAGGTTTTCTTGCGAAATGGGAATTGAGATTTTAGAGACGTGAATAGCCCCACAATATTTGATGATTTGACATGCTGTGTAGGCAGTGACTAAGTAAACAGCACAATGTCCGCTTTTAGCTAAAATTCTCTTCAAAGCCTGAACTTCTTCAAATCTCAGCTGATTTGTAGTGAATATGAAATATGGGGTCAATTTATCTCCTAAGTCAAAAGATGCAAATTGTATTCAGTTTGGCCTCTTGCCACATGCCAGGCAGTTAAATACTGTTAGATAAACAAATGTTACACACACAAGTAAAAAAAGAGAAAATAGTCCACTGGCCTGTACACATGGGATGTGAGTGCATGGAATTATGAATCATGAATAAAAAATCGTGCTACCACATAATGATTTAGCGCTGCATGAGTAACTCTTACCAGAACTTTACCCTGAATTTGGTGAATAATGAAACAAATGCTCTGCTTATGCATTTAAGCAGGGTGTTTTTTACTATTTCTTTACTATTTGTGTTTTGCAGAATTTTCTTCCACTGTAACCCAAAGCTAACTTGGATTTGAATAAATTCAAATTAGCCTACATTTATCATATACTGTATCCTATCATAAATGTTTTCTTACATCAAGCAAATGCACCTACGCATTTGAACTTTAAACTCCACCAAATGTTCCGCTATACTGTGTAGATCCAAGATTTATCTCAGTCTAGCACTGGCGACCAACAGCAGGACTGAAATATTATTATTATTATATGTTATTGAGCAAAATAACCCCAGTGCATCTTAACTTGATGGGACTAAGCTTGGTTTCAACAATTCTCTGTGAAATATTTATGGCAGGGCACAAGTTGAGGAGGACTCCAGAAAGACAGGGGGAGGCATGTGTTTAAAGTTGCAGACTCAGTGTCTCTGTTAAGTGACTGACCATGGAGAGCACTTAAACTTGTCTCTTTCCTTTACGCAGGCTGCCACTGAAGAGGACGCACAAAGTAAGAAGTCAGCTGGGCTGTAATCATCATCAGCTTAGCATCAGCTTCCATCTCTTCTTTGTCACTCTCATGACTATGCCTGCCTAGAATCTATTCTTTCTTGACAGATGATAAGTTACCATAACTAAGTCTTTGCCTGAAGAATAGGAATTTAAATCATGGTGACAGAATGGAGCCACGGTTCAGAAACAGCTTTACTTTGACTTTAACAACATTACTTACATTCTGCCTGCCGGTGACTCATTCTGCTGTACACGAACACCATTATGGCCACAGTTACAGTAGTTACTGAGAAATTGGGAGGGAAACTCAAATATGAACATTACAAATACACAGTTGGATATTTCAGTTTGAAGAGAGAAGGCTGCTAATGATTAACTTTTTCCCCAACTTCATTCAAAGAATGTAAAAAGTAGGATTCATGCAAGGGTACCACAAAACTGATATTTATTTGTTTTACAACTGAAATTTGAATTTTCCTTACTTTTTGTGTAAGGAAATATATGAATTATGAAAATTTGTTCTTTGTGTTTGTTACGATTTTGTTTCGTAACTTCCAGTTACTTTTGCTGGCTATGGTAAACACAGGTGTCTTCGTCCTGATCAGTTCACACGGCCTGCTAGACTTTTCTCAAAGTCAGCAACACATTTATGAGGTCATAATGGCCTGATGACATCATGTACACCACAGATATCTGATTAAAATGATTAAAATGACTAAAATGACGTTGAATTAGCTCACAACAAACTCAACTAGCTTACTGTGTGTTGCAGAAGCAGTTTCAATTCAATTAAATTTTGCTTCATTGGCATGAATGTGAAAGAACAATATTGTCAAAGCTTAAAAGATATTACAAAAGGACAATTCATTTCATGCAGTTCATTAAATAAATAAAAATAAAAATACATAAAATAAAATAAATAAAAGAGTAAAAGTGTGTGTTTGTGTGTGTGAAGCAATTCAAGAGCTCTGATTCTAACTAATCAGTATAACTCACTGTCTGTGGGACAGTTAGAACTGATGTTATTAACTATCTTTGATGTCTGTCCACACAGATGTTTCACAAAAAACAGAACCATACACCCGTGCGGAGAACACATAGGGGGCCCTGTCATTATATACAACATGAATTTCTTCTTTTTTGTGATTTCAGTTCACCTACACAAGTGAAAACAAAGACTGAGGATAAACATATTCTGATTTCTAAGCAAAAATATGTTACATATAGTGCAACATATACTTTTCTTTCTTCTTTTCTTTCTTCAGTGAAGAAAGACGCTGAGAATCACTTCTCCATGCAAATGGCACAAAGGATGTTTCATGAAAGTGGGAAAGAGGGCAGATCAGGTGAGGCACAAAAATAGATTTTGTTGTAACTTGTCATACATTTATATGCTCAGTATTCAGTATGGTGTAATTACAGGGCTGGGGATACTAAGGTCATGTATTCAGTATATCTGGCTCAAAATGTTTCACCATGAATAATGATAAATACATTTGCATAAAATAGTATGTGAACCCTTTGTAATTACCTGGATTTCTTCATAAATAGGTCATAAAATGTGATCTGATCTTTATCTAAGTCACAACAATTGTCGAACACAGTCTGCTTAAACTAAAACCACACAAACAATAATGTCTTTTAAATATATACAGCCTTTTTCCAGTGACTGTATGTGAGTTGATAAACAGAAATCTAGGCTACAGAATCTCATTAGCTATTTGCATTAGTCTCTCTGTGCTCCTCTTGAAATGATGACCGCTTTATTTAATGTGGCTCTGCCCTCAGGATATGACAAATGGGGCTGAGGTGAATGCCCGAGAACGTCATATTTAGCCCACGTTTTTCAAACCAATTTCTATTGGTAAATTTTTTATGCCCGCTGGAGGGCTGTGTGGAGTAAAAAGCTGTTGTGTTTTGCTTACTGTGTCTCATTATATTGTCTATTGTGCTATCACTTATTAGTTACACAAAGCTCTGCTGATCCTGACCTGGCACTAACCTTTGTACCTCTCACGTTTAAATTACACCTAGGCCTATGATACATAACATAAGGACAGTTTGATTAGATAAAAATGTGCCTTAGATAAAGAAAATTTTAATTTTTATCTATACTTTAGCCTTGAGTGTTGTCTACCTTCTAGCATGTTATCTTCCTAGTTTGAATTCTGTTCTGTCTCCTATACTGCAGTCCTGGGAACAGTGGCAGTACAGGTCGAAAGAGACCCTAAGACAGGTGCCACGGTCATCAGGTCAGTGGCCCCCGTGTCCACACCAGCTGGTGCTGTGACGGCTACCACCGTCTTCGACGATGGCCGGAAGAGTATCCACGCCGTCGGGGGAGCAGGAGTACAACCCTCCACTGAAGAGCTCGGGCAGATCTTGAGCGCTATCGATGGGGTCGGGATGAAGGTATTGCTGGATGATGTCACAGTCACGCCAAACAAGGCAGAGACAAAGCTAGAGAGGGTAGATGTCAACAGAGCACCAGAGGTAAAAGTCTGGTCAGAAGAGGACAACAAGCAGTTAGACAGCTCTAGAAGCTACGACTTGGAAGCCAAGCCGAAGAATGAGAACTGTGCTGTAAGTATGGGAAACAAGGAGGATAAGATTGGGAACAGAAGCATCGTGGCAGTTAGAGACAACATTGGAGAAGTAGAAAACATGGAGGATCTGAGGTTGGAGGAAGGCCCCGTCACTCTTGTGTTCCTGGGATACAGTGATGCTACAACTGACAATGGTCACGGCCAGGAGGACCACGAAGGCATGCTCACTGTGGAACGAGTGATTATCACAGAGGAAGGAGAAGAACACGTCTTAGGGCCTGAAGCATCTGCTTCCCCTCAGACAGGGAAAGAGTCGCAAGACAAAGTGTTTCAGGACATTGCCCTGGATGGAAATGGGGCAGGAGTTAAAGTCCAGGAAGAGGGAGGCGATAAGGGGCTGCATAATTCAGCTTCACCCAGTGTAGCAGAAGGAGAAGGCACCTCCAAGCGCAAGACCTGTCAGTGTTGCTCTGTCATGTAAGAAAATGATTGGAGAGAGAGACTCCCTCATCAGCGTATCATTTGTAATGTTTGTGCCTTCCATCCTGGCTGATATAAGAGAACATACCACCGTCTGGTATTACATTACAACGTTTTTGGCTCTCAGCACCCACTGCTACACTTTGCCAAAAAAGGAGACATTTGTAGGTCTTTTCTAGCATCTGTGGACTGGCAACAGGTCTGAGGGACTATTTAAACCCACTTCCACCCTCTGGTGGATAAAGCTGAGAATTTCAACATGCTCTCCTGCAGGCATGCAGATACTTGTCATCTTAACTGTCTCCATGCTTTGGGACATGTTTTGTGCCTTATCAGCCGAAAGCAGTCCATAGCCTATGTTTAGCTTTCTTCACTCTAAGAATGGCAAAGGCAAATTTTACAGATTTGGGCACAAGTATTTCTAATGGAAATGATGGTGTGTTTTATTGTGTCAACTTTAATGTTAACATGAGGTTAAAAAAAAATAAGTGACTTGAAACCTCCATTTGATACTTTTAAACATGTACTGTCTTACCCTCTACCACTCAGGGCTGTAGCTACCACTTAGGAAACCAACTTTTAGGGGTTTTAATGTCCTGAGGAGGAGTTTGGATTCTACTCAAACTCCTTAAGTTGGTTCAGATATATTTTATTGTCGAAATCCATAGTTCAACGTTTTGGGAAATACCCTTATTTGTTTTAACTTACTGTATAACTGCCCCTTGACACTGTAACATGCCGTTTTTATCTGTGTTTTTTTTTTTTTTTTTTGCATGAATTAAACAAACAAGATATCATGTGTTCACCAGTGAGTTTCAGTTGTCTAGCTAGTAGGCAGGCTTTGTTACCTTTGTATCACAGTAATATGGTATAACATTAATTAATTACAGTGGATGTTAACTGGAATATAATTATTAAACAATATAATTAGTATGTCCATTTTGTCTAATTTCTTTAAGATCCCACTTTAGATAGAAACTGTACTCAAAATTTCACAAAAAAACACAGTATGCACATGTTCCACATCTCTAGACGGTACAACAACATTCAGCGTTTTCCTATAGTCAAACTCCATCTACAGCTCAGTTTGAAGTAGTTATGACATTATAGTAAGACTGCTGAACTATACATTATAACTTTGCAATGGCCCATTCTCCTCTGGAATGTCATACTGTACAGACTTGAATCACTGCAGTGCTGTTGTGGTTTATTTCAACTGCGTATTGCTTCTGAAAGAGGAGGATTTTGCTTTGCTCACATGATACAGAGGAGGGGAAGGTACAGGTGCTAAGTAGATCAGCTGGATCATTAATATTTCCATTGAGGTCGGTACTATCACGCACTGAAGATGACTGCAGCGCTACAGTCAGGTTGGTCTCTTCAAACTTTCTACATTGTTTGTTTAGCTGTGAACTTGTTTGCTTTTCTTTCACTCATTTCTTTTCCTGATTGAGTGCCAGGTATTAATAGCAAAGCTATATCTGGTCATACCAAGAATAAATAGAGTTAAAGATGATGCGATAATCACCAAACTTTATGTTTTCATGAAATATTAGTAAGAATGATAGAATTTGTATGTGTACACTACTCACACAACAGCCATTATCACATCTGTGCCCAAATGTTGGATAATGAAATCATGACACTGAGTAGCTATACTAAGTAAACTAAGTAGTATAGCATCATATTTGAATATTTTTGAATAGCATTTAAAGGCATCTGTAAGAACTTTGTCAGCAACAACAACAACAACAGTAGAGTAGAAAGTGTTCCTTGAAAGGAGGATGGAATAAACAGGTTAAGCTCATTAAGGTGCATTAACATGTCCCATTGCTTGAGCGTTATACAGTATGATGCTGCTGTTGGTAATCCTGAAATACAGTTTGGCTGGTATTAAGCCCCTGAATGCAGATGTAAATATAGTCTTGCAAAATTTAAAGCTGCAGCTCAGGGAACAAGATAATGCCAGGATGATATTTACAAGGAGAACAAGTCTTCAAAAAGTATTCAATAACACTGCATCGTGTATCCATGTTCTCTGTGATGCATCATTGTAAATAAACCATACATGTCTAGTAAAGAGGAACAATCACTATGGCTCACAGATAACAGGCATTACCATAATGAGTTAAGGTCTGTTCAACCAGACAGAACGATGAAAAAGCATCATTCTCAACAGGCAAACTGGTCAGATGAGGAGGAAACCAATTAGCCACACCAGCCAGATACTGTACATAGTGTGCATGCCAAAACGGACAGAGCAAAGCCGATTACTCGTACCCTTTGTCAGCAGAATTGGCTGTGCTAGGTCACAGTGGGGGAGAAAAGTCACCAAAACAATACATAAGCTGTGTGCCCTGCTGAAAAAAAGTCACAAACATACGTCCTAAATCACTTCAGGCAGAAGACTTTAAGAGAGGAATCTTAAGAAATCTTGATAATTAAACATCAAAGCCAAGAGAAAGCTGTAGTATGGCTGGATTACCAACAGGGCAAAGCAGGCAACTGCACTGGGACCGCAGAACTCCAGGGACCTGTACTGGTTTGTGCTAATGTAAAGAATTTGTTTGGAAATATGCACAATTAACACATAACTTACATAATAAGGGCTTTAAGGTGCCCTGTGGAGATTCCTTGTAAAATAATAAAGTTTCTGTTTATATTCAGTGTTACTCCCTAAAACATGTTGTGAGTTTCCCTTGAGGCCTAATAAATGAGTTGAATGCGTTTCCTTCCTCATAAATGTCTACAAAGCCAAGAGAGTTTGAAACTTGCACCGAGTATACCAGTTTTATTCTTCACTGCCTTTATTTGTGCATTTCTGCTTTTGGCACTATAGGCTGAAACACTCAAAGCACTAATATATGATGAAACATTTTTGCTCATAACCCAGCACAGATCTTCATTCTGTCCTAGCTAAAGACTATTTTAAACATATAGACAAGATTATAATCTTAAAGGCGCTGTATGCAACATTCACTTCCACTTTAACCAAAAATAGCCATTATCTTGCTCTTGCTCGCCACCAGACAAAAAAAATCAACAATAATTTTACCTTGCAGATTATTGTCAAACACACCTCATTCAAACTGCACAGAAACAAAATAAAACTCAACAAACCCATCTTAGTATTTCCACTGTTCCAACAATCACCTACTCTGATTTGGTCTTTAATACAAATACATTTTTAATTTACCGTGTTAGATGAGAAAAGCAACAGCCGTTATATCGCTTGTCAAAGCTAACAGCTCACAGCAAGGGACTCACATGCACTAAGAAGCAGCCGGACCAGCTACCAAAACAAAAGAACAGAGAAGCTCAGATGGCAACACACAAAAAAAGGTGTGTGTGACGTCATTATCTGCTCAGGACGCCATTACTCCACTGTATCTTTGCAAAGTAAACAGTTGTTTGCTGCTGTATTAATGTTTACAATCTCATATACTTTGATATAAAAAGATAGTTCTGTTTTGTAAAATAATTATATTATTAACTGAGTGATATTTTCTCACGTGCCTCATATTTAAACTTGAATGCACTTAAAGGGGAATAGGGAAGAAACGCTTCAAAGGTTTGTACGCATGGAAACAAGAAATCCCAGACCCAGCCCTCAAGGTCTGGCCTCCCAGGATGATTGTGGTGTGTGGATGAAGATGGACTCCGGCCCTGTGACAGACCACACAGAGAGCCCATCTGTAACCCATGGTGAGAGGCCCCAAGATGAAACCAATGCCTCTCCCCCTGCCCCTGCAGTGATCCCTAGGTACTACAGCGTGATGGATGATGAGGGCGCAGATGATGTCTTCATTCCACCACCTCCTCCAACCTACATGGCTCCTTTGCTGCCAGCAGAGAGCAGCACAGATGCAACAGCGTATAATTCCAGTGTGACCCTTACACACTCGGCAGCTGACGACACAGAGGCTGAAGCTAATCCCAGTGGCTTAGACTGGCATCATGGTGAGAAGCAGTTAATGGCAGCACACAACAAGGTGGATGAAGTGATGACAAGCACAACGCATACTTCCAACGAGTCTATGGACAACATATCTCTGTCCAAAGACAAGAGCTCCACTCTACCAAAGGATCAAGACCAAATATCCATGGAGGGGACAGGTAGTCTGACGGAAACATGTTTTGATCCATCTGGAAGACACCATCAGGATAACAGAACAGGAGACGAAGAATCAAATGAAGAACCTGAGAATATTGTCATTTTGAGTGGAGGTCAGGAAAACTGGAAGGGACCTGAAGTGGAGAGAGAGAAATATCTCTCTGAAAATGAGACACATTTTGACAAAGAGGGAAACAAAACAAAATCGGAGGACTTTTGTGGTCTTGCTGAGACAGACTCAAAGCTGAAGACAGGAAATGTGGAGACAAATGCCCGTACACTGTCTAGTGTCAGTGCGAATGATGATGATTTTGAGTCCTGCGGGCCACCAGAGCTCTACAAAGGCAACCATAACAAGATGGACGCAGAACCCAATCAGCCACAAGTACCAGAGATCCCAACAGAGGTGTCCAACGATGACGGAGAGCATGTTGACACCAGATCTTTGAACTATAACCTCACAAAGTATGACTGGGTCAGGAGAGAGAGCGGCACCAGCGAAACGCAAGTGCTCCCCATCTCTGAAGAGATGGTGACAAAGGAAGAAGGAGATGGAAGCAGGAGAATAGCAACTGACATCCAACAAGGAGAGCAACTGCTCGAACGTTTGCAACAGGTGCAGCTACGGCAGGATGTACAAATACCAGAGGGCCCTCATACCTCCCAGCAGGTTGTCATAGACACAAGAGGTGAGACAAAGGTTGTGCTTGGAACTGATGTAGGTGATTTGAAAGCAAAAGAAGGGGATCTGACAGGTGGAGATGAGACGCAGGAGAGTAGATCGCACACTTGTGAGGATGAGGGAGCAGAAACAAACCTGGTGGAGAAGGAGAAGAATGAAAAGCATGCGAGTAAAGACGCTGACACAAAAGGTAGTATGTCTTTGTCCGCCATGTTTGTAGACACAGAGCATCACATGATTGCCCGAACACAGGCCGGAGACTCTGATGATGATCAGCGTGACAGCTGGATACCTGCACATTTGTGTCCAGTTGAACCTTATGACACATCTTCCACCCAAATTCCTTTTCCATCCACCCGCCACAGATTGTCAGCCACTGAGACCTCCATTGAGAGACAGATCCAGGAGGCAGCCCAGAAAAAGCAGAACCTGCAGAGAGCTGGTGGCGTCTTCAATCTTGCAGATAATCCAGATGTGCTAGAGATCCCCTTTAAGACCAACATCTCGCTTGAACCACTCACCACAACAGTTGGCCCAGACCAACGAACTGACTGGCAGTTCTCTGAGCAGAAGATGCAGAAAGAGATAAGTAAGGAGACTCAGAGAGAATTGGTGCTGGTCAACCAAGGGAAGCTCCCAGGGGGATACAGCAAAGGAGAGGTCCGCCAATTAAAGGAGACAAAACTGCTGTTTGAGGCTTTCCAGCAGGATAACATGGAGGGTCCAACAAGGCACCGGAAACCACAAACCTCATTGCTAAAAAGTCATGTTTACCCTTCTGTGCTAGAACGCACGCGAAGCCTAGAGATGTTTTCACTCAAAAGTCGACGTGTTTTCAGAGCGCAGTCCCTCAGGCTGTACAAATCTGCAACATCTGAGATGGAGAAAAGTCCCGAACACTTAAGATCAAAGAGCCCAACTGATGGTTCTCGAGACAAAACACGCTTATACCCCTACTCAACACAAGACAAGAACATTCGGCCGTACAGGAGCATGGACTCCTTAAGCTCTGATGTCCCGACGTCAGCAGTGGAGGCTAGGAACAAAACCAGTCAAGGGAACATGACACAAGAATCTTTCATCTTCGAACAAAACCCCTTCTACAAATTGCGTCCAGCCCTGGCTCTGCAGCCAGGAGTAGAGAAGGACATCCGGGAGGCCAAAGAAAGAGAGGAGGAGCTGCGCAAACAGAGAAACACTCTGTACGGAGAGAATAGGCCAAATAGTGAAGATGGAGAAGAGTCTCGGTTCACAACAACACTTGTACCAGGTTAGTCTGCGTGGTTTCTGTGATATGTTTAACATGACAAAGTATGTGGAAAATTCTGAAATATTTCCGGATCATTTCCATGAGGTTGCTGAGATTCATCATGTAACTACAAGTATGTCTAATAAGAGTCACTTAGCTCTTTATTCATTGCACGTCCAAGCTTTCTGACACTCGGTCTGAGCACTTCACTGAATGCCTCTCTACATTAGCATCACATAGTGTTATCTAAGGAGTCTTATCGACAACTTAGTGTCAACGCTGTCACAGACAGTTAAGGGCACATCACCCTAGAAGCAGCCTGATCTTAGTCAGCTGATGCCAGCGGGATGAGTGACAACACGGCGGCTACTATCTGTACTCCAGCTAGAGCCATGGGCGGATTTGGTTCAATTATAGTGTTGTGTAAATACGAATGACTTCAGACAGTTGATAGGTCTTGCTGAAAGCAATGCAGTAAGTTTGTGTCTGTACAGTTATCATCTATTTTTTCCTTCTTTCATTTTTAAATGTCTGCTATTGTTGCCTCTATGCACAGCAGGCGAGCTTGGAGACCTGGCAAAACAGTACAGTGTTTTCAGCAGCTGGATAATGATGCATGGGTTGACTCAAGGTGAAGATGATGATGCCCCGTGTGAAAGCAGTATAATGTGCCTGATGGCTGGGCTAAACTGAGAGAAATTAGTCATCCTTCAGGTCAAATAAGCTGTAGTCGGTCACCCTAACCAGCCATGACACAATACTAAATGAGAATTTACAACCAAATACACTGGTGATATCTTCACAGAGGACTTTTCAGCCTAGTTTCAACACTGACTGAATGTTACCTTCATAGAGTCAGCTAGGCTTGAAATGATCTGGAGGTTTAAAGTCATGTCACATCAACGTCTTCTTCATGTCAATCTTAAGGCTGATTAACGAGAGTGGATGTGCTGGTCATAAACTTAGCATAATAAAGTAATATGCCCTGGAAGGACCATTAGTTAGCCAGATATGCTAATGTTTGCTGATAAAGTTACAACAGACGAACGACACAGGTTTAGTCGAGTTAAAGTTGCAAATTCCTAATGGTTTACAGGAAACTGCTTAATCAAATTCTTTTATATTAAACTGCATATTTCCTGTCCTTTAGATGTCAGGAAACAGTCCACAGGAAAACTGGAACGGGTTTGGCCACCTCCCGCCAAGAAAGACCAAATGAAATCTGAGAAGACACAGGTGATGCAGCAGGCCTAATTACTGTAAATAGCTTCTTGTTTTCTCTGTGGTTCTGTAAGATCTGTGCATGGTGAAAACGCAGTGTGACATCATGTTATGTTGCCAATAATTCAGGGAAACACTACAGGATGGATAATCATCAAAAAGGTTCATTGTTATCTATTGTTTTGAAATCCCTAAGACAGTGCTGATGAGTAGGCTTACTAAATGTGAGGTTTAACATTTCAGTAAAAAGTTATGTTAACTTGAATTTCAAATATGTTACTGTACATGTGGCTCTCTGGATCACGGGGTAGTCTCCTGTATGGATGCAACATAAAATGGATAAAAAAAGACATTCAATTTGAAGAATTGGCAAATACTATTTGTTTTACAAATGCTTAGATTAGTGCAAGTGGTTCTGGAATGTATCTCAGATTCAGAGGATCAAGGAAAAGGGAGCGGTCGACTAATCTCTCACTCTAAATCCCTTTCTCTGTCTTATCTCGCAGCAGGAGCCAAAGGCTCTCAAAGCAGGAGGTCAGAAGGCTCCCCTGTGGCAACGCTGGGAGTCTGGCCTGATCAACGGCCAGCCACCTGAGGAAAAAAACTGATGGTCATGATGTCTTCAACTATGCTATCTATGATCTGCGATGCTAGAGCTGCGCAAGTCCAAGATTAATCAATATAACCGAAATCCTGAAAGTAGTTCCAGCTTGAATGCTTTTTGGCTCTCCTAACTCTGCTTTGGATCTATGTTAAATATACTTTTTTTTTAAATATCTTTACATATTAGTTTCATTCATATAAATACAGCACATAAATAAAGCAGAAGTTTCACTTCAACAATTATCTCCATCATTTCTCTCTTTTAATCTCTATCTCTACATGGTCTGTACTTGTCTAGTGCCTTTTTAGGGTAAGAACAGCGATGAACATTCACACACTGATAGATGGATGTTCCATCAGCCATCAGGAGCAATTTGGGGTAACCAAGCACACTTTGACATGTACACTGGAGGATCAAACCACCGATCTTTCGATTAGCAGTCAACCTGCTCTACCTCCTGAGCCACAACCGCCCACATACTTTCAAGATTCATAGTTGAGATATTAAAGGTGCACACCGCTGATTTTACACATCAAGTTCAGCTCACTCAGCACTCAGTATTGCTCAGCCTGTAAAAAAAGTGGTATAATGTCATTTGTGGCGGTGGCAGGAGCTTTCTAAAGTCTGATTTTTTTTTTTGATTCACCTCGTTTGACTATAGTGATCACAGCTACTTTTCTTTCCATATGTCTGTATATGTCTTTTGTGAGTTTATCGTCTCATCGTCTCATCTCAGGACAATACTGCCACGTGGAGATTGGGATTGATAGAACGAATTTTGCAGCAGTACAGTACATCTTCACAATGCTACATGAATAATATATTTACTGTTTTGGTGCCCTCCAGAGCTTTGTCACTTGCCTGACAGTAAATTAAAGCGGAAAAGCTTGATAACTAATGAATACATTGTGTCGTGCCTAAATGAAGTTCATGGTAAATGAAGCCATCAGGAAAACTTTCCCCCGTTGATCTGTTGATCATGTTTACTAGAGAGAGCTTTTTTTCTAATCTCCACAGACAGAAGCAGACAGCTTAGCCCTTCGTACCATCTGTCATGCCCACTGACTCTGTGAAGGGAGGAAGGACTTTCACTCTGCCTTTCTGTCTTGGGCATTCCCAGTGTTAATTGGCTAGACTTTTCACTAACCCACAAACAGCAGGCACAGCGAAGGCCTAGGTTTTTTGCTGTGATGACATGTTAAGATGGCTTCCCTAAACATCCAAAATGCCCAATGTTTTTTAAAATTCCATATCCAAGTCCATATCTGGCTTTATTTGAATCCAGCTGTAAATGAATATTGCCGAATCCCTACATAACTGGAAGAATGCGGATGGTGTCAAGTGTGCGTGAGCAATAAAGGAGTGGGAGATACATCTTCAACACCTCATCCCTCCTGTTGACAACAAAGGTAAGCAGCACCATTAGGCTTTTTATAACCACTACCACAGCTCTGAGGTACTTATTTAGAGCATTTGCACTTTATGCTACTTTATACTTCTACTACAGATTATCAATTATACATCAATAAAAAACACATTAAGCTTATAAGACATAATGCATTGTTAAAGATTAAACTAAAGGTTCCAGGGTTTTTGGCCTTTTTTCAAAAGATCAGTATCTTGTTGTGTTTTAGATGTCTATGAGTTGTAAGCATTTACGCCAAAGAGACATTTCCCCTCCAAACCTCTCATATGCTTTTATTTACAGTAAATAACCTTTTGAGGCCTAAATAGGTAAAATGATCCCATGGTTCACAAAAAGACAAGCAACAAATACAGATTTGTGTATTAGAACTTTGTTCATCTACTTTCACCTCAGAGCATGTCAGATTTATCATGTGACCCTTTAGGGGTGGCTCAACCCCTGATCTACCGTGTGCATAGTGTGGAATAAGTGGGAAAGTTTTGGAGAACAAAATGGGAGGATGAGGTGGTGGAGTGGGATGGATGGTGCCATTGTGAATTCTAATCTTATCGTAATATCGTAATATCACACGATCTTATCAAATTCAAATAGATTCTTCATATTGTTTTCATTATAGAGGAAGTCGATGCTTTGTTAAATTCTTCTCCTTTTCATAATAAAAGCTAATTAAAACAATTTATCCACCTAGTGTGGAAAGGATTTTGTATTAGTTACCAGAAGAGGGCAGTACAGCCTTAGAGAATGTTTTTCAAGACAACATCAGGACAACATATCTTTAGACATAATTTTTGGTATTGAATTGTTTATTCAATCAGAGTATGCAAGTATTGCAAGCACTTCAGCAAACAGCTATATTTCTATGTAGATTTTAAGATAATAACACATAAAATAAATTACATATCTTTAACAGAACAGAAAAGGTCCGATCCTTTGACTGAAACCTGCAAAAATGAATGACATCACTTTATCCGGACAAATATATGCAGGTTTGTTTACATGATGTTTAAGATTGCTAATATGATTCCAAGAACTGACTTCATAGAACAGTTGACATATACTGAGAAAGTACAATAGTTATGTAACCCTTGTAATTAGTCCAGTGATGATTCACTTACTTCACAAAACCAGAGCCACCAGCTACATGTATTGACAATTCCTTGTACAACAAGAGGAGAAAAAAAAGTTGCTCAAGAGCACATCTGCGTCATTTTCTGCAATAGCACGTGGGTGGTAATTTCAGATGTTTGGCTAACACACCGGGCTATTCATGATGGCTGTCATGTACAGAGAGCTTTTAGGCTGTGTTGTTCTAAAAAAGAAGCAAACCACACAAACAACACGTCAGTGAGATGACACATAAGTAATGTTATGTTTTTCAGTACTTTACTAGGAAGGAGATTTGAGGAAGACACAAGTCTGTTGGATTTTCCAATACATGCAGTGTCTCCATATTTCTTTAAAACCACAGATTCATTTTCATTGCATCATTCAGTCCAACTTTTGCTAGTGTAATATGCAAACTTCAGGACAGAAACTGCTAAAAACAGTTGACAGTTGAGGGGGAAAAATTGAGATAATAGGGCTAAAGTAGAGTTAACAATTCAGAGACAGAGGGCTAAATGAAGACATCACTCTTCACTCTGTGCTATTATTGTATTCAACCCTGCCCTGAGTGCAGAAATACCAAGAGCTTTGTGAGTGGGTGCTGATGAGAGAGTAGTACAGTGACAGCTCTGACATCACTCTCCTTCAGTGCCGTGAGATGGGCTCGACTCGGCTCTGCACCAGCGGCAGTAACCTAGCGCAATGGACAGATGATGGATGACTCATCCTTTCCACCCACACGACTTCCCATCCTCAGGATTCATCATCAAGAAACTCTCACTTGGCTCTAAATTAAACCGTTGCCCATACATTACTAAAGTCTCACTCAGAGCAAGGAAGGGTGTAGTTTGGGTGCTACAGAAAAAAAGAAAAGACATGGCAGAACCAGATATTACAAATAGATTTGTTTTTCAATCCATATCAGATGAGATAGCTGTAACAACAGAACACTTTACAGAATTGAGATTCCACAGTTAGCAAATGAGCAAAGATGAGGAAACAGTTAGCTAAAAGAATAAACAGTTGAAATAAATAAATGGATAAATGGTTGAAATCATTGCTTGTAAATAAACATGAATGACATGACAGCTCCCCAAAATGATTGTGGCTAGATGGTAACCCAAGACTTCTGAAACTCTTGCAAGATTTGTATGCAAAAGTTTGCCTTCAGGGCTTCTGCTCAAAAGCTGCTGTTCATATCCTGTGTCACAAGGCCCCGGCTCTGAGCTTGTGTGAGTGTTGTGGACGTCTGTGCGTGTGCTGAGCGTGTTGTTTTGTTTGTCTCTGCTCAGCTCTTCCTCTCTCTCTCCAGTCTGGAAGCTGGGGGGGCATGTCTGTTGCGGGCTCTGCACTCACCTGGGTCCCATCTTCAATCAGCGCACCTGACCTGCATTCCTCAATTAACCACTGCTTAAAAGGGACGCTCAGCCATCCAGTCCCCGCTAGATCGTTGAATCTCCACGCGTATGTCGTGTCAGCCCCCAGCCAACCTTTGACTTGCCTTGAACCTTGTGAATTGTTTGCATCTAGTTAACCTTTGTTTCTCTGTCTCTCTCAGAAGACTCCCACCGCCTCGGCAAACCACCAGCCAGTAAGCACAAGGCTCTCCCCGCAGCCTGGACGCCTCCCCACTCACGGATTTCCCTACTACCCCCGGACCTGGAGAGAGTCTCAGTCTTGAAATCTCTGACTTCCTTTGCTGAATCTCTTTTGAATAAATTGTCTAACTCAGATCTGCGTTTGGGTCTTCTCTGCCTGAAATCCTGACAAAAAAATTAATAAAATCACAAAAATAGTGTGTTATTTTAGGTAGTTCTCATAATGTTGATGTACAGCACTGTGCAAAGGTCTGAGGACAGTATGGGAAAATGCTGTAAAGTTAGAATGTTAATAGACATTGATATATTATGTTTATCTTTTATCAAAATAAGTGTGTGACAGAACAAAAATCTAACTCTATTTGGTGTGACCACCCTTTGCCTTCAAAACAGCATAAATTCTTCTAGGTACACTTGCACAAAGTCAGGGATTTTGATTTTCAGCAAGGCAGGAGCAGTCAGCTATATGAGCATGGGTCTGGTGGTGCCTCATAATGTTTAATTTACATGTATTGTCATTTTACGGATACTCAGGTACACAGCTTTCCCACCATCTCAGTTACTGTAACCTACGTGACCCACATAATATTCTATAATGCAACTTGATAATGCAAGGCACATAACAACAGCACAATGGAAGAGCCATTCGGTACAATAACTTTATTTAATATGGTCTGTTAAACTAAAGTGCATGGATCAGTTCCAAGTCAAGCTGATAAAAATATTACTGTAACATTGTGATGGGAATTTACATTTTCTAACATTTTGCGTGATACTCTCACTAGTGTTTTTGTCTCTGTTTTTGAGTGCTAGCGCATTAGTTTGAGGAAAGAAATGGATGCAATATGAAACCTCACAGCTGGAGGCCACTGAAAACTACACATAGCCCCGTTTAATGGTTTACATTCGAAATCTACAATGTGTGTTTGTATGGATTACTGACCAGCTGATCCGGCTAATTAAGAGCTAATTCTTCTACAGTTTTGTCTTCATACAATGTAATTGTCACTTCTTGTTGTGTCATTAGCTAAAAATGATAGATACATGGTTGAAAAGTCCAGCTTCTGCCACTACCAAGTAGAAATACTAATTGCTCGTCCTTCCTCTTGAAAAAACGAAGTGAAATGAATGAATAAACATTGAGTAGTGGGAGCATGATGTAAGGACAGAATAAACAGACCTCAGATGGCCCTGCTTAGTTGAGCCATTGTTCTCAACAAACCCTTCTATTCGCTTTCCCTCTTCCCTCCTCCTCCTGCTCTCGCTCTTCTTTCTGCAGGATGAAAACTCAATTGTCTGATTCCATGATCCCACATTACAACAGTTAACAATAATATAAAGAAGTCGTGCATGATAAGATGATGAGTGTGATTGTTACATGCTGTGAATCACTCTTTGTCTCTTTGCCTTGGGTTGTTTATTTTCAAAAGCTTCTGGGTTGTTGTCATCACTTACATGGTTTTCTCTCGAAATAAATGTTTGAGGAACTTAAGAAAATTCACCATTTCCTTCTGCATTTGAATTGTAAAGACACACATTGTGCCAGTTTCATAAAAGCTATGCAGTGTCAGGATAAAGAGAGTTCAAAACATCATACTTGAAGTATTGTCACTTGACTAGACTTTGTTTTTGCACTGCTTCCATTTATTTGCCGCTCAAAGTATTAGCTTTGAATATGGATTCATTCTTTTTCAGAATAATAGGGGCTATTTGAAAATGTAAAAACATTTCATGTGAATAGTTATATTTAAAATGTATCTGCTATACAATCTGCTTCAATGACAGTACAATTGATGCTTTCAGGAAGTAGTCAGTTAGTAATAAGGATAATTATTAGATGTAATTACTAGTTACTAGTTACTTTGCACCGCTTTCGTAATGAGGGCGACAGGGTGTAAGAAAGACATGGACCCTGTCAAAAATTAAAACACTGCCTGCAGGCTTTGCCAGGTCATTTGAATTGCAAAAGCCTCACATTGCCTAACATATACAGTAGCTTCATGTAGCTTGGAAATATGCAAATTGTGTAATACCCCAGGAAATTATAAAGTTGCTAAAAGTTGTAGTTGCTAACAGATCAGCAGATGAGCAGGGTGGTTTAAGGTTGCAGAGACAAGATTCTGATCTTTTTAAAAGGTTCTTCCATCCCTTGGCTGCTGGCCTGGGCGGTTGGCTTCGAGCATCAGGGGAACAGTTCACTTTGGGTTAAGCTCTTTCAGCCAACTGTTCATAGCCCTTTTTTGCATGCATGGTTTGCCTCTCTAGTGGCTTCTGCTGAACTGCCTCCCAAATCTATTTTAGGATTTAAAGGAATGACAGTGGAACACCGCTGGGATTAGGATGCATTCGGCATTACATAAATGTGAAGATCATGTCCTCGGTGAATGTTAAACCAAAAAAGGAAGCCTCTCATGGGAACCCACTCTCGAAGCTTTCAGCGGGATGGGGGCTGCGTTGGGAATTAGGTCTATTACAAAAATGCTTGAAATTTCAAGGCTGTTGTCAACAGATTAGTAGTTGTGCTACATGCAAACTGTAGACAATACAACGCCCTGTAATGTCCCTTCTTTGCCTTTGTAAAGGATAATAAAACAATCAGAACCATACCAACACGTTTGCTGTGAAAATATAAAACAAATGAAAAGATTACTCGCAAATGGGATCAAATCTTTTTGCGTCATAGTATATATCAAGTTACATGAATACTGGAAAAAAAAATGTTGAATGATTCCTGTATTAGGATTATATTAAGACTTATTAAAGTTTTTTTTTAATGCAAGGTCAGGAAAAGTACACTTTGCAGTACACTGTGTTCCTTAGTGTGGAATGTTTTAGCCTAGGATCTTATGACTGGCCTAACCTTAATGTCATGAGCATAAATGAGGCACCATATTGCTCTAATCAAGACATATTTTTAATGTCTGTTTGATGATATATGTATATATGGAGCTGTGACAGAATGTTAATATTTAGAAATGAGGCTGTAGCATCAGCAGAAACTCTCCAGAAACTGCTTAACCATCTTGCCAGACATATCTGCAGGATCCCTATGCCTCTATCATCTATTTTCTGTTGTGTAGTATGTTTTCAAAGTGTATTTGAAAAGGAGATGCTGTACACTTTGAGCAAAAGGGATTTCAGGAAACCAGACGTTAGTTGGTTATAAGAGCACGGGGCTGATGCAACAAGATCCATTTCATGTTATGAAACAACAGGCTTGACTCATATAATATGTGAGTATATAATTCTGCTTCTTCTTTATAAAGACCGTGGTAGCAAGATACTACTACTACAACTACTACTACTAATAATAATAAAGATGTAGAGAAGAAGACATTTTTGGACAGCATACAAAATAAAGGAACAGCCTGTCAAATTTATCCTGTCAAAGCTTTCTAAACGTCCCTCAAAGTACAGATGCTGCTGTGAACAGGGGGAAAAAGTGGAAGATGTATGATTATGTTACACATTATACACACAAAGTTAAAATTTCATTAAGCAAAGCTCTCTTTAAAAATAGTGTGAGCACTGTTCATCAACATATATACCCAAGGTTTACTTGCACTGCTACTAAAATAAATTAATTATCAGGCTGTTCCTGATTCATTCCTTAGTAACTACTCACAGTTTTGTATGCAGCCTGTAACCCCACATTAGTTTGTGCAGTTACATAAAATAAGCCACATTCCTGACTAGTAAATCCAACTTTTTCCTTACTCTGTGGAAGCTGGTCCTGGACGCTATCAGAGTTTAGGCTAACTCTTTACTTTTGACTGGAATTGAGAGTTTACAGTCCAGTAACCCCAGTCATCATTGCCCGAGATAGTGTTACGTTTGCCAAACATCAGTTATGCTCGAATAATCTCGTCCACAGATGCATGTAATGGGTGTTACGTGTAACAGCACACAGAGGAGCCGGCACATATCTGAAATGCTCTCTTGGCCATTTTGCACGCACTTTTGACTTCAGCTCCCATGTACAGTCAAGTCACACAAAGTGCCAGTCTTCAATGTTGGCTCATGAAATAAAAATAAGACTTTACGTTGCACTGCACAACAAATCTGGTGTGAACTGATGAAGTGTTATATCTGAACGTTGACCATAAAACAATCTGCACCTCTGTTTTGTTTTTGTTTTTGCTTCTGGCCTGTTTGTTTATATACTGGTAAATCTGCATCATAGTACACCTACTTCTACTGTTCACAGTGTACATCCAACAATCACCTAGATTACTTTTGATACTGAAGAAATAGTCTCAATCTGATGATTATGAGCCAAGATCCAAAGGAGCACCACGTTAGCAGATTTCAAAATACAGATTAATTGAAGGAAGAAAAACAAAAAGGGGAACATGAATATCCAGTGTGATTTGTAAGTGGCACACTGAAGGATTATACACACAAAGAGGTTGGGCAGGATAAGGAGACGTAACAACATTGTTTCTAATGGTGCATGTCTACTCTGAATATAATCTGTGTGACATGGTTTAGAGAGGTTGTACTATGATGTGTATACTGTGTAGTGTCATGACAAAGGGTTTCAGAGAACGGAAAGATTATCAAGCAAATAAATTATAACTCACGCCAGAAACAACTTCAACATCTGTCCATATTCATGCTGTGAAACAAATAACAAAACAAAAACATGGAGCATTAATTGTCTCTTTATGGGAAATTACTTTTGAGCACTGCTGTGATGGCTGAAGTCCAACAAACTCTCTGCCAGTGCTGCCTCGGGTGAACCTGAGCGCTCAGGACACTGTGCCACTGTCATGCTGGAGTGACCAAGGTGGAAACTGGGCCATCTATATCAGTACTACCCTCTGATTATGAACAGATTATGCAACCGCACAGCATGCTTTACATAACCCGCTATAGCCACGCACTCCTCCTCTATACACTTTGTTCCCAAATGGAACAATTTAATTGCCCCAACCCCTTTCTACATAACCTTTAAGCCCACTTGACACCCAATGAAATATGTGATGTACTTCTAACACTGGAACTCCTCCTCATGCTGGGATTTATATCTGTTTTTGTTTTGAATTGAAGTTAACTATGACAGCAATGTATCAGAGCCTGAGTGAGATAGATGGTGTGTTTACAAAACAGCAGCTTCTGGGATAAATGTTGTTTATTGAGTGTACACAGAGTTATCTTAAATAACTGATGGGGCTGATAACATTGTGCAGTTACAGTAAATTTCCAGTAATGCGGACAAACAAACGCTCTGTCTGAGAAAGCCCCATGTGACTTGCCAAATCTCCTTTTAAATCTTCGCTCAAAATGCAGTTTTATAAACGTCTTTTATTCCTTTGGCTGCGCTGCAGTTTTACATCTTATGAATTTTTGAATCTTGTGAACATTATTCGGGGTTAGGGGTGGGGTTTTTTTGGGTTGGGTTGCCACGCGACTAAAACATCACGTGGGCTACATATAATTGATTTGACCGTACATGTCAACATATCGGGGGCAGTGGTGTGAGAGACCTGTGTTCAATTCCCCACTGTGACACATCCACCAATGTGTTTCTGAGCAAGACACGTAACCCATAGCTGCTCCAGAGGCATGTGACCTCTGACATACATAGCAATTGTCGCTTTGGATAAAAGTGTCAGCTAACCCAGCTAAATGAATAAATGTAATTGTCGTCTAATTCATGTATATTCTTATTAAGTGGTAGCCAGGTCCCCTCCACACCACAATAACTTTGATATAGTCCTCAATTTTGAATGTTTTACATTATGCTTTATTTGAAAACAAACACAAACTCTGGTTTTATCACATTACTTCTGACTGTAATAAACATAGGGACACAACAGGCAGAACAGCCAGCTGGAGTGTGCTGTGGCTGCTCTGAATTCTGGGTCAACAGAAGAAAACAAAACAAACTTGTCATCATTATGTCACATGGTTCCCTCTCCTCTAGACCACCTCAGGATACAGCTCGACCCGGTCCTGACGACAGTTATTATGACAAATCTGAGGAGACATTCGGTTGCAGAAAGAAACCTTGTATGTGCTCGATCACAGTTTTTTTTTTTTAAATCGAGTCTTGTCAATTATGCCATTCTTTCTACAGCTGTGTACATGTGGTGCAGATTATTTTGATTAATCGCCCCACATTCTCCCGAGACACGTCCTCTCCAATATATGTAATTTCTTTTATGAGCATTTCATAAGCCCCCCCCCCACCCCACCGAGCCCCAAACGATCAAAAGTGGTTGCTTTGGAAACAGCGTGACGTATTACAGAGCCCAAGAATAGAAGCATGAGGAGGAAAGCGAGTCTAAGACTCTTGGCTTCTGACTCACAATCGGTCTGAGTGCCTTTCCAAATGTTTTCCCTAATGTGTGTCGGGGGCTAGTGCTCAAATGATGCTGAAACATTTGTGTGATTACAGAGCAGACAGCAGGGTCTGTGGTGACACGGTGTTGGAGAGGTGACCTGCTAGTGGTTTCCCAAATAAAGAAAACATCACCTGGCTGGTGGAGTTTGCAGACTGAGGTCATGACTGAGGCAGTGAGGTGAGGAATGGCTGAAACATTTGGTGGGGGGAGCATATATAAACAACTGCACTGACAACAAATTATCAATAAACATATATGCGCTCACACACACACACACGCTCTGCCTGTTATGAAACAGCCCCCCAAGTCAAACTGAGTCATAGCCTATTTATAGATACCGCAATACATCTCTCATGTGTATGGGCCTTGGATAGAGGCTCGACTGTGTGTCTGTGGTATAGAAAAGGTGTTACATAAATGAGTTTCTGCATACATGTCTCAGGGGAGCAGTGAGTCATAATATGTGCATGGCTATCTGCATTTTTCTTAGTCATCAGCCAAATGAAAAGTAATGATCAAGACAGCTAAATTTGGTTGTATGTGGAATTATTATAAATTTTCAATATGAATATGAAAGTATAGCAGGGCAAATTTTGGCAAAAAAAAGTGCTTACTTGACATTTAAATGAATAGTTTTAGGAAATACACTGCTTCACTTTCTCGCTAACAGCTGGGTGAGACAATTGATACCAGTTAGCTTAGCTTGGTTTAAAGACTGGAAATAGGGGAAACAGGTAGCTTTGTCCAAAGGTTTAAAAAAAACCCTGCCTACTCGCACCTGTAAAAATCACTATAAGGTAAGCTAAGCTGAGCTATTGATGGTTGCAGCTTCACTTTTAGAAACCAGAGTGGTATCAGTCTTCTCATCTAAATCTCAGCAAGAAAACACAAGATATTTTCAATACAAAATCAGGCCCTTTGATTGTGACAGTTGATGTAAAAAGTGACAAAATATGTCACTACAGCAGTGTGTATACAATACAATGTGTTCGTTTAATTGTACAAAGAGATGGAGCTGATCAAAGATAACAAAGAAAAGAGGGGTGGTAAATAGCTAAGCAGAATTTAATTTGTTGCGCTAAACATGTGCCAGGGTCAGAAAAACATGTGTTAATTATGATCCTCCATTTGTATTTGTTCATATCTAATATTACTGTCAGTGTAGACGACAGCTCCTCTTAGCTTTCATAATGCCGGCTGAATAAAGTGTTATCACATTATATAACGTTATGTAGCAGGTGAAATGAGGCCAAGCTGGCATGTCCTTAGATGAGACGGTGGTGGTGCAGCACACTTCCGTAGCACACTGTGTCACTGCAGAGGGATTTTCTTCTGAGCCATAATGGAGCAAACATGAACAAAGGCTTTTCTTAAACAACGTCAGACCGCAATTAAAGTTCAGAGGCAGCGAGGGCATGTAAGGATGCTGCACAGGGGAGGAAACAGAAGAGGAACATTGAAAAATGTGCCTAGAAATAAAATAAAACATAGAAGCTGGAGGAATGAATAGAGAAATTGGTGCTGACAGGTGACAGTCAGCTGAGGGTGATCAATAGCCATCTGTGTGACCTTCTTCCTGTAACAGCTAACTGCATCCGCAGAGTGACAGCCTCCTCCTTCCCTTGTCCTCCTCTCCGGACTTCCCGTGCGGCCTGGTTCAGAGTGTATTTTAAGCTTGTCCCCACCACCTCCTGCAGGGAACTTTATGTAACGTGCCTTTGCCCGTCAACTTTGCCTAACACCTCCCAGTTCATCTGTCTGACTCCTGGTGCCTGTTTTTGTAAAGCCGGTCAGCTGATGTAAACAGTCTTGCTGTGAGTCTTGTCTGTGCCACCCACTTGGCAAGAACAGGGCACAGATATTTATATCCATGCTGCTGCCCACCACTGTTGCAGATGGAATCCAACCCGGAGCAGATGAATTATGAAGAAAGCCACGATGCAAAAATGATGCTGTCTGAGGCTGCAGAATATCATCCTGAAGGCAGTGTATAAATGTTCATGTTATAAACAGATGTGTGCCAGGCTGGTTTAGCTTTCCTCTGGGAAACTTGTGGTTTTACAACTTTTACCATTGTTCTACAAGCATCATTACAGTAAATTTACAAACCTGCTACCACAAATTCTCAAAAAACAGAGAACTATTACTGTTGATACTGCATGGGCAACACATCTTCACACCTAAACGATAAGATAGGTTGATTGTGAAGCTTTCCAAAATGACAACAACAACAACAAATCTGACCGTTTCCCAAAATGACATGTACGAGCATTGGCAAGTACCAGTCCAGCAACAGGCTAATCTGACTTTCAGTAGGTTACGTCAAATTTAATTTAACTTGTGAAAAACATTGTATAAATGGTTGTGGTTTGATCAGGTTTAGGCATCAAAACTACTTAGTTTTAGGAAAAGACCATAGTTTGGGTTAAAATAAGTACACTGCATAAGTTACGTCACATAAGTAATGTTTGACACATGAAATAAGTCAGTCAAAATGTTATTTAACTTAAAGGTTCAGTGTGTAAGTTTTAGTGAAATCTAGTGGTGAGGGTTTCAAATTGCAACCAGCGACACAGGGCGTTCATGTGCTCCTCAGATGGTCCCATTCCCCGAATTGTGTGCTATTAACTCAGAATGTGGAATCAACATGGACTCTACTACAAAGATATGTTGGACCAGCATTATCAGAGCATATAAACAACATGCAGACATCTAGTTCACTCTACATGGTCAGCAAACTAACCGTCATAACCATATTACAAATTACATGTTTGCAAAATATGTAAATACAATATGTGATTTTGCAGGAATCAAAGTTCTGTATACTTCCCATGTACACTTTATTTCTCTTTTTGTAACAAAGATTTAAGGGGGAAAAAGTTATTCTGATTATTCCGACACCATATGAATGCGCCTGCAGTCACCACTCAACCCTCTCTTTGCAAGCGTGCAGGAGAAGCTAAGCTTTGTCGGTTCTTTCGCTAAATAATACATGTGAGCCTCCATTTGTCCAAATTTGTTCTTCTTTTCTTACACCTAAAAACCAGTTGACCACTACTACAACAACTAATACTACTACTACTACTACTAACGTTACTGGTTCTTGTTCTTCTTTGTACGCATTCAATGTAGTGATGAAATGCTCGCTGTAGAGCCATTGGTCCATTTGGGCTACTGTAGAAACATGGCAATGTCCATGTAAGAGGACCCGTGTTGTATGTAGATACAAGTGAAAAGTGTAAAAACATAAAGATTCATTAAGTTAGGTCTTTATACGCCACAGAAAACATAGTTATGCATATTACATTGCATTTCTGTCAATAGATCCTCCTAAATGTTACACACTGAACTTAAAACATGATATCTATTACTTTCTTTCACATTGGACTTCAGCTTCAGTCCTGAGTTTACTTCACTCATCCATCCACCCCACCAGCCTGCTTACATGGACTTGGTCGTTCTTTGAGCTCTTCTGCCATAGGAGGTTGCAGCCTAACTAAAAGCGTAAATATGGGTCATATTAAGCTGCTGTTTGATCAACCTATACAACTGTTTTTCTGGTGAGGAAGGGCTGAAATGGGGATAATGAACATTTAGCCCTAATTACCTTAGCCTGGCACTGCCAGACCAATTTGCAAATGCAAATTAGTCTGGAACCCCCCAGTTCATTTTTTATTTTCAACAGGCATTTTCAATGGTAGTGGACCAAAATGTCTCTCAACACAATTGGATAGACCTACAACCAATCAGAGCAACAAAGCAGGACCAGAAGGGCCAGTTGGTAAATTAAAAGTTTGCTAGATTGTGTCCAAAGGATGGCAAACGCATCTGTCTTATCAACATAAGCTGTTGGATGTTCTTCTTTTAGAGAAAATATACAATATCCATATTCCATATCAGGGGCCGCCATATTGATTGCTTTCAAAAATGTGTCAGCGGTTCTCCTCTGTCAGTCATCGTATGAAACCTGTCCCATTATTAGATAAACTGTTGTGATGCAGGAGAGGGCCGCCAGACATATCTGCGAGAGCAAATGTAACATGAGCTCACAGATTCATCTGCTCCACAGGTTATAACTACCTAGGAGGTTTCTATGAAAGAGGTATCTACACTGAACAAAATCATAAACGCAACACTTTTACTTTTGTTTTTGCCCCCATTCATCATGAACCGAACTTGGAAATCAGTATCTGGTGTGACCCCCATTTGCCTCACGCAGTGCAACATAAATACTTTGCTGCATAGAGTTGATCAGATTATTGATTGTGGCCTAATGAATGTTGGTTCACTCCTCTTCAATGGCTGTGCGAAGTTGCAGTCAGGTCGAGACCCCGATGAGGACAACAAGCATGCAGATGAGCTTCACTGAGACGATTCCTGACAGTTTGTGCAGAAATTCTTTGGTTATGCAAACAGATTGTTGCAGCAGCTGTCCGGGTGGCTGGTCTCAGACTATCTTGGATGTGAAGAGGCTGGATGTGGAGGTCCTGGTGTGGTTACACGTGGTCTGCAGTTGTGAGGCCCGTAGGATGTATTGCCAAATTCTCTGAAACACCTTTGGAGACAGCTTATAGTAGAGAAATGAGCATTCAATTCATGGGCAACAGCTGTGGTGGACATTCCTGCAGTCAGCATGCAAATTGCAAGTTTCCTCAAAACTTGCAACATCTGTGGCTTTGTGCGGTGTGAAGGAAATGCACATTTTTGAGGTCACCGGGTACTAGCTGAATGTGACTCTTTCATTGTTCATGTTTTAACTCATTTATTGTCAATGCTGTGTTTTATTTCGTGTATGCTGTTCAGTTTAGATGTCTCAGGCAGTGTGACTTACAGTGCCCCTGTAAACATTTGTAAGCTTCCCTGAGGCATGAGATGTTTTTCAGTTGAGGCACCACGCTCTGTTTACAGGGTTATGTGACCTCTTTTCCCTGTAGGTCAAAGCAACAAGGTGAGCCGTTCCATAACAGGCTCTGCTAGAATGTCAAGAATTCTGCTCGAACTTGTTGAACTCATTTGGTTCCTCCTCTCTTTATGTTGTTTTCCTTCTAAGTCGGTCAACTGCAGCGCTTGTAATGCTCTATGAAGAAAGGTTAAGAAAAACAAAACTGTCCATGCGATGACGCTGAAGTGTTTACTTTCACTTTACAGATAAAAGAATCTAGTTACCACAGAATCTACTTTGTCTGAATTTATGTCTTTTAACATCTTATCAAACAATGTGGCATTTTGTGGCATTTTGTTTGCTTCACCTTGGAGAAAAGTGTTCTGCTAAGATCCTCTTCGAAAAGCATTTTTTTGTTAATTTCCAAAGAAGTTTAAGGCAAAACCACTTTCTCAAGTAGATGCGTTACATAGACATATTTCAAAAGCTGAACAGATGTATGGTGCAACCCACTTCCTGTTGCATTAAACGGACGTTGTGATTTTGTGAGAAATGTTCTTGTATTAAATGACTGTACATCTATACATTCAATACAAAAACTAACTATGTCATCAAACCCTCAGGGTTTTTCCCTCCGGCTTACTTGTCCACTCATCACATGACTCAATTACAGCTGTAGCTTACAAGTGATTAAATATTTAAAATGGCTATCATGAAGGGGTAAACATGGAATTTCTTAGTTAAATGGAAAAGAGCCAGAAATTCCAATGTGGATGCAGAAACCGAGCAGCGTTTGTGTGTGTGTTTAGTCAATCAATGTTAGGAAGGTTAAATAAGTAGTAACGTACGTCAGTAACGTTGTTCTACTGTTGAGATTCTTAAGGCGTGTGGACGGTCAACAACTGACCTCCCAGAGAGGGTCCTCCTTAGTCATCACACTCAGGTGACTCAGAAGGCATGGATCTCATCTCATTCCCTGTGACTCCATCGTTGCAGAAGAGAGCAGTAGCCCGGCCGGTAGATTGGCCTACTCCCTTGAATGCAACTATCAGCACACGGTTTGTTTGCTGTTTGTGCCAGGGATCCATTTTATTGAGCTTGGAAGTTCATAACGCCTGAGTGACACATCATTGCATGCAGTTGAAGCAGCATTCATGCATGGATTAATGTTGTGAGTGCAGAATTTGAACAGTACATAAAGTGAATGGAGAATCTGATGCAGCCCACCTTTAATCTCCTCCCTCCTCTGCACTGAAGTGACGCTACAAAACCGCTGTTGTATACACTCTCTTGTAATTCTCCAACTAGGAGGCCGTTCAGCATCAGATAACTGTCAGTCTATTGTGCCCAGTAAATGGAATAAGGTATATTTTGGGCAAAAAAAATACAGAAATATCTTCTATCTAAATATTAGCTGTTGCAGTGAGTGAAATGACTCACACGAGTGGGTGATATTTGTAAGCAGGATTATTAATTGAAATCTATCTGTTATAAGGAACAGCTAACCTGGTTCTGTCCACAGGTAAGATAATCCACTTCAGTTTTTGTTCAGATTAAACCCAATAAATTTTCTGTGTAGTGGATTTCCCATCATTTCAGATTATTCCTTGAATGTTCAATAGCTTTTTGTCCAGCTGAACTGTTATTAGCGTTACAAAGACACTGTCAAACAGGTTTGTATTGCTGCCATTACAGACAACAACACCTTACAATAAATTTGCCTTACAAGTCATATAATTTAACCAAAGCCAAGAAGCGTGTCTTCTGTGATGCAACATTTGTGTAGAATATTCCACATTAACAGTAAGTCCTGTTTGGTGCAGCTGCTGTCCTGGGACTCTATCAGAAACCAAAGGTGACCAAACAGTGAGGGCCAAGGGGCTCAGAGTGTATCTCTCTGTAAACTTCAGCATGTTTGCTCAGGGGGTTTATGTGATATGATACAGTACATGCAGTTCATTGTCTCCTGTACGCACACAGACGAAGCAAGTGTTTACTAAAAAACAGAGGTCAAACAAGGCACAAGTCCTGATCTCACACTTGGCACACGAAGCCACGTGTTGCCTGCTGCCTGACTATACAAGTGCAGGTACCAACGAACAAACACACAACAACACACACACAGTATGGGTGTTATAACTCAAAGGCACTAAAGAAGACCAGTCACACACAGGGGTAACAATGAGTCAGATGTTGCGTAATGCAGAGAATATTAGTTATTTTAGATAAAGATTTGTTATTCAACATGTTGCATTATGCATTATTATGTGCTGTGAACTACTGTGTATGTATCTATTTAAGTATTACATAATTTTGCAGGGTTTGATATTTAAGCACCAGCATTCCAGGAAGCGACTATCTGGCCTCAATGAATCTTTTTGTTGCCTTGAAAACACAATTTAAAGACCCTGTGGTTTCCTAATAGTTTCCTAGAAAGGAACTGATATCACTGTGAATTCTTGGTGCAGACTATGGGGGAAAGGAGGCAGTCTTGCAATGAGACACTTAAATATCTTCAGAAGTCCTAAAACCTGCTTGTGACATACATTACTGGTTTAACCCAGTTAGGGGGCCCAAGGGGAAAAAATGTGTTTTTCAGCACCTACTGCCCTCTGAGCAATCTCTGAGCAATGCAACCCTGTCACCTTCAAGTTCCTGTGTAACAAGTAATCCTAATTTGTGGTATTACACATGTTTATTAGGAATATACATCATGTGAGCCCACTGCCAACTGAAACAACAAAGCTCATATAATTCCATTTTAACACGGAGGCCCTCTACAAAACAAGCCCACAAACTCAGCTAGCAATGCAGGAAGTTTTACTTGATGTTGTACTTCAGCGTGGCAAATTCCCCAACAAATTGCATTTTGTCATGTTCCCAGAAACAATAAGCATGCAGTAAACGTGGGGACTTTGTGGGCCCCTCGTGCCCTGGAGGAAGGGATCACAATGTGGTCAGCATTCACTTATTTAATTAAGAGGCTGTAGCTGGACTGTTTTGTACATTAGCCTAACCACTGTGTTTTGTTGACATTGGCTTTACTTCCTTATTTCTTGCGGTCCCACAGGCCCCACTGGAGTGTGGTGATGATAATGTAAAATAATAACTGCAAAATCAAACAGTTTTTCCTCTCAACTTTTCCTTTCCTTCTGATCTTATTATAACCCAATATGTAAAAACTGTTAAAGAAGGAACTCTTCCCTTTGCTACAAACTCTGCTTGCACATTTGTTGAACAAAATATTTGAAAACTCCCCTTTAGATATCTTACAAATAGAAATACAAATATTTATAGTTTGGGATGGGTAGTGCTGCATCAAAAATACTGAAGCAGAAAAAACTGATTAAAGCAGAATTAGTTGTGTTAGCAGAAAAGTGATTTTGCCTATGCATTCTGGTAATCATAAATTTTACTTTATGTAAATATATTCATTTTACTGTCCCCTATGCTTACCAGTAGCTATAGCTATAATGAACATCTGTGAAATTGTTTCGTCTTATGCCGACTCCGCTCCTGTGAGAACCTGAGTATCAAGGCTGAGAACGGCTTCCTCGTAGACTCCACAATTATCTCCCCAGTTATCCTTTCCTCTTGGTCAGACGCTCAAAATCGCCCTTGGGTGTCTGAGCGGTCTGGCTCATCTGAACCGCTCCAGTAGCCTACTTCTCTGTTTTTATTTTAATCAATCACAAAGGCAGCTGTTTGTTGTAACTTATTTATTTGTTCAATTCACAGTAGGTATGTTGTCGGAGCTGGTAAAAGGGGGCCTGCGTCACAAGGGCTCCAACCAGGACATTATAAGAAGCGCTGTAATCACACCACTAAAAACTGTGATTTATATTCTTAGCTACTTATGTACTTAATCTTGTAGAACTGACTCACAGCAACTGCCTGTTTATGTCAGGCTGAGAAAAAGAGGCGCAACGTTACCTAATTGTTATGAGATTATCCTGTCAGAGGGGGCGGGGCGACGGAGGTCAGATGACGATGATGGTGATGATGATGCCTGAATTGCTATGTTATGTGAAAGCTGATAGGAGCTCTCCGCTGGACGGTGGAGAGAGGGAAGGGGAGGGAGGAGAAGGGGGGTCACAGAGGGAGGCGGTCTCAGAAACACACACAAAAAGGGGCCCCGCTGGTTCAAGCGAGGATAGGGACCGTCCTGAGCTGAACTCAACCTTACAAATAGGAGCTGCGGTATTCCAAGTGGAGCAGAGTGAAGGTGCGCCACGCCGATGGTAATATTAAGTAACAGCGCTGAGTGGATCTGCAGTGTTAACCCGGCGAGGGAGGCAGAGAAAAGCGCTTCTTCCTGAACAGGACATCAAGACGTTTGGAGACTCCGCACCGACGGAGAAAACTGATCATTCTGCAGAGGTAATTGTATTTTTTTTTTTAAACGGAGTTTTCCCGCATTTTGGATTTTTTTAAAGTAGCCTATTTCTTAAATTACACTTCAACGTCATTTCGCTAAATAAAACAAGCTGATTTGAGGGAAAAAAAACTTGAACTCGAACATTTTATTCGCAAATGTAACTTTTAGGCGCAATTCATTATAGGTCTACACAAACAACAAAATCCGTTTTACTTTTATATAGGCTAAATTGAGTAGGATACACCAAGACAGAAGTTGCAACTTGTTTAGAAGAAAAACAATCATTCAGTTGCCTGTAAATCCAAATTGATTAACTAGCCTAATAAAACTAAAATGCCAGTGATGCTGCTGAGTGTGAAGAACAGTAGAGTCAAGCCGGCACAGATAATTAAAATCAATCAACAGAAGATCAGCAGGTCGCTGTCAGACATGCGGGTCAGTGCTGCATGAGGCAAGTAAAACAGTCTGAGCGGATACCGAATGACTTAATTGGCTATATATATATATATAGGTTAATGTAACATTGTAACATTGCACTCAAGGATTATTCCATCTTGTGTTTAAAACGGGTGCTGTGTGTTTATAGTAATGCCAAAAGTCTGGTATGGCTGATTAGCATTGGCCCATATTGAACGTATAATGAGGCTTGACTGCAAGGTTATGGTACAAGTCGCTCCAATTTTATTGGACAGATGTAATGGGGTTACATAATATTGTGTTGTAATGGCTCTTGCATAACCACTAAATCCCTGTTCTTGATTCATTTTGATCACTAGGTGGCACTGTTGCTACATCCTCGCCTCCCATAGATCCTGAGAGGGTAGTGAGCACTCAGCACCACACCACAGCACCCTCCACTCTTAGCAACCAACGAAGACTCATTCGACCCCTGACAGGCGTGATGTTTGAGGAGGAGTCCGAGCAGATGAGGGGGCAGCAGGATGTGGCTGTGCTCCAAGCTCTTGAGTCATCTACAGCAGTGACACCAGGTGGAGGAGGAGCAGGAGCAGGTCCTCTGACCTTCACAGATGAAGCTGTGTCCATCCTGACCTCCAGCAGCCTACTGGCACGCTCCCTGCTTGGTCGCACCTCTGCCGTCAAGCGCAAAGAGAGTCCTTCTTCCAGCATCCGACGCAAACGCGAGTTCATCCCTCTTGACAAAAAGGATGAGGGCTACTGGGACAAGAGGAGGAAGAACAACGAGGCAGCTAAACGCTCGCTAGAGAAGCGACGTGTGAACGATATGGTCCTGGAGAGCCGCGTCCTGGCTCTACTGGAGGAAAACGCTCGTCTCAGGGCAGAGCTCTTGGCTCTGAAGTTCCGCTTTGGCATAGTCAAAGACCCCTCCAACGCCCCTATTCTGCCCCTCACTACTGCTCCTCACCACACCGCTCAAACCTTGACTCCTCAGTATTATCTCCACAGAGGGGATGGAGGCCTCCCCTGTTCCTCAGCCTCACATCCCAGCAACCAGACAGGCCAGCTGAACGTCAGGGGCTCCAGGGATGCTGGTAACATGTCAGAGGACTCAGGGTTCTCTACGCCAGGAGGGTCCAGCGTGGGCAGTCCTATCTTTTTTGAAGACCGGCTGAGCGACCATGGGAAATTATCTCCCCACAGAGCAGAGGAGCTGAGCTATGACCTCCACCACTCCCCTGCCGATGTCCACCACACTGCTGGACTGACCGGGGTGAAGTTGGACCAAGCTGAGGCGATAAAAAACCTTCCTTACAAGCTACGTTTTAAGACGTCCGGCAGCGGGGAAGCAGGTGAAGCTGCAGGGGACAACAACAGCGCCAGACGCAGCCCCACGCCATCCACGGCAGGACGGGAAGGTCCGAGAGAAGCCCCTAAAGGACTGAGTGGAGGTGAAATGGGAGCAGGGCACTGCACTGGCTCATGGCTCCAGCAGCTGGAGGGGGAGGAAGGCAGGAAGGGGAGGCAATCCCCTCAATACAACGCGTCAGCAGCCAGCTACATCCAGGGCCAAACTGAGGTCCAGTATAAGCATGAAAACACTCACCTGAAGTCTCAGCTCAACTCTCTGAGCGAGGAGGTGGCTCAGCTGAAGAAGCTTTTCACACAGCAGCTCATGGCCAAAGTCAACTGAGGACCAGCGCCTTGAGGTAGTTACTGTTTGCCAAGACAAGTCTTGCTGTATGTGAGTCTTGAAATTCAGGAGTGCCGGACCATGCCGATGTTCACAAGGACTGATAAAACTCAACTCTAGATGTCTAACAAACTTTTAACAGTGTCTTGTTTTTTTTTTTTTTTTACAGTATTTCAAATACTGTAATATATTGTAATAAATGTCCCTAAACATTCATCTCATAAGCCGCTGTTCAACAAAGACTCAGCTCCAATCAATGTTTCTCAGACAGGGAGTCTTATCTGTAATAGTGTTAAGTGTGTAAGAGTTTTCTCTGTCCCCACACCCTGTGACAACTAAAAAAAAACACAACATAAAACTGTTTACATTGCATCATGACAATGCAAGCTTAACTCCACCGCCTCACACCATTAAAAGAGACAACAGGTTTTGGTGGTTCTGAAGCCACATTCAGTTCAGATTGGAAGTCAGCCAGCAGGTTGTTAACACACTGAGACATGGGAAGTGTTTGCAGTTTTGTGGTCAGTGTGGTATGACTTACTGAGCATGTTTCCCACTGCTGAGACAGGTCTGCTGTAAACACAAGCAGACACAGACAGTAAACAAGCCGTCAAAACCTTCAAGGCTAAAAGAAGAAAGTTTGTCCTGAATCGGTTTGCTCTCACAAAACACGTTAGGCTTTAGATTTTTCATCACTTGTTCTATGTCACACAGTCATGGCAAGGAGATCCTTTTCTAAAGACACTGTAACATGTACTGTCCTGGCGTTTCACCTGTACACTTCAGTCTCTGTTCAAGCCCAGTTTGTATACATTTTATTACTGTCATGTTATCTGTAGGTATTGACAAGTTTGATGTCTGCTGTCTTTCTGTACATTTTCATATTCACAATAAATACATTTGACAGATTAAACATCATGGTGGTGAGTTGATCATTACTCGAAACCCAAAAGGGGCACTTCACCAGTTTTACACTTGAAGTTTGGTTTTAAACTCTAAAAACCCTCTCATAATGATGTCATCATGGGTTACCTCAGCGTGCGGCTTGAGACAGAAAACCTCTGTTGCAAACTTGTGTTGCTGAGTTTAAAAAAAAATTGGGGGGCCTAGGGACGGGCCCTACAGAGTCGCATTATGGTAAGTGTAGGGTTTTGGAGCACGACCCATACTAGAAAATAAAACAAGACAGAACAAGACATCGGCAAGGCTTGGCTGAAATGTGCTGACAAATGGAGGCAGTGAGGAAAGAGGAGTTGTGTACTTGGCAGACTTCTCTCCCACACTTCTCTCCCACAATCCCTGCAGACAGACAGAGACAGAGACAGGGGGTGTGTCTGCTATTACTCAACAGTTCTATCAGAAACCTTCCAAACATAAGAGCTTTATAAATAGCCGGGGGATTTGTGTAAATGAAGAATGGATAGCATGAATTTGCAGTCACATTCAAACTAGATAATGATTCTTGTGGTTCGTGATTACACATGTAGCGTCAGAAGTGACAGTGACAGAATACAATTTTGGCTCAACTTGAAGTCTGTTACCACTGTTCCCCCTTACTATAGATGGGAATCATAGCTACTTTGGAGTCAGTAGGTGGCAGCAAAGACAATACCTTCAGGATCTCCACGAGGCCCCAGACTCTGCATTTCAGCATCTACCACAAGATATGAATCATGCTATGGATCACTGTAATTGTTATGGTTCCTACATGTTAGTTAGTTAGTTAGTTGGCATGGTGATGAGGGATATTAGGAGAAATCTATACATACATATATCCTTTGTGGTAAACTGGGACAAAGAACATATATATGCATATATACTGTGATTAGATGACCTGTTTGTAACCCCTCTATAATTTTAAAATAGAAACACTCATTATGGCTACAGTTCTTCTCAAAAAAAAAAAGAAAAGATAAGCAACATTTTGTGAGTAGAAATAGGCTGTGAGTAAATTGCAGCAAGAAATGGAAAGGTAATACGGTAGAGGCGAGGCAGACGCTGCAGGTGTGGAGCGCAGAGAGGACGGGAGTCTGATTTAATGAATCTCCTGCAAGATGCTGCTGTTACGCTACTGTCCTCACCCACAGCCATGCATCCATATAAAAACCGCAACCCCCACAACCCCCCCAACCCCACCATCCTGTTCCCCCCTTTATTTTCCAATGAAAGGATAAAGCCTGTTGCTAGGCAGGCAGTGCGACAGTTGCCATGGGAACGCTTGCAGACATAGCTGGAAGGGGGGAAACGTTGGGCAGGGTGGGGATAAGGATGGGTGTAAAAAGAGAGGGAGTGATGCGGAGACAGAGAGAGAGAGAGTGTGTGTGTGTGTGTGTGTGTGTGTGTGTGTGTGTGTGTTTTATGGGGGAAGGGGGATCCAAGTTCACGGCCAATGCCTCTGCTCCTTAAGTGCTGTTTGTCTCCTCCAGCTGAAGAAGGAAACAAAGAAGTGCAAAGGAATGGTGATCCGCATTTAGTTCGAATTTGAAGCTCCACATTTGGGGTAACCCTGCAGTTTCCCGGCGTGTAGGTGTGAAGTGGAACCTGAACGAATGGCAGAAAAAAACAAAACATGGTGGTAGCAACTTCACAAAGCTGGGCTAATTTATAGGCTTTGGCAGTGTGTATAAAAGAACAATAACACCAAATCAAGAACTCGCACAAAACAAAAAAAAGGTCTCTTATTATAATTGAGACAGACAGTTATTGAGTGTAGTCAACAAATCAGAGCGTGGACAAACACATGAACACATAATTACTGTAGTATCAAAGGTGAAAAGTCCTTAACACACTTCAAGGAAACAAAACAATCCAATTATGCGGGATAATTGCTGCAGTTAATGCAACTGTATATGCACCAAGCGCAAATGTTACTGCAATACGGTGAAATGTGGAACATGCTAGCATCTCTGTGGGAAAGATGATGAGGAAAGGATGAAAAACGAAGGGCACAGGGTTTTCTGAGCATGCACTTACATGTACACACACCCCTTCCACTCCCATGTAAAAGATAGTAGCCTACAGCCTTGGAGATAAAAAGGAGAGAGTGAACACATCCGCAGCAGACGTCAGCCCTCAAGGCATCCATTTAGGCACTTTTCTTCCAGCTTAAATCACTCTGTACTGTACTGCACATTTACCGAGACACTGAACAGACCTTGTGTCTGGAGCAGGATGGAGGAAGATGGCACATCTGACACAAGGATTTGCCTCACTGACAATACAAACTACACAGCTGCTATTGTCTACATTGCAAATCGTTGCATGCATGAGCAATTTGAATTGTGCTTTCCTCCAACTAAACGGGAGCTGCCTAAAACAAATAATCAAAATACATTTGTTATTTCCTCCTGGAGAGAGTCTGATACGGTGCCCTGCATGTCCGTATGATAGAGAGTCATTTAACCTTTTGAGCTTATTCCAATACCTGCCTTACAATTACCCCAAAGAGCAGGAGAGTGACACTGACAAAATAGTTCCCCTGCTCTTTGCGTGAGTCCCTTCTATGCTTTGTGCCTGCCAGCATGACACACACTGCTGCTTGTGATCAAGATGAATGAAAACACACACTTCAGTTACACAATATGGTTGCATCCTGGCCAGAGGAGCCAGTTGAACTAGCTTATTCAACACTGTGTGGCAGAAGTAGATGCAGCCCATTGCAACAATAAAACTCACACTCACACAAAGGTATGTAGATGAATAGTTACAGGGTGTGGGCCCACGTGTAATCTGGATCTGAGAGGCACAACTCTGTTGTTTGGGGGTGTAGTTGCCATAGATATTTAATTTCTGTGACCCAGATAGGACATGAATCCACATTATTTTGTAAATCCAGTACACTTACTCCTATACTTTAAGAACAGTTTTGATGTACTTTCCTTCAGTACATCTGTTCCAAGTTATATTTCTACATCACTACATTTCTGTGTTTACTCCATCTCATTTACCTGCATATTTACCAGCCATGCCTTGTGACTGTGCTTCATTGTGGCAAACTGTGGTCCTGGAGATACCTACAATAAGTACAGAGGCAGTTTTGAGTAATTTGTCAGGTGTCTAATATATGTCTGTCTGTCTGTGGACAGATTTTGTCAACATGATACCGTCACGAAACTTTAGGCCTACAGGTTTGAAGGTGAGATCAAAATGAAGGACAAGTTCGAACATGGGTGTGGTCTGACCCAGTACCGAGTGATGTAATAATGAGTTACAATGACTTAGTCCCAAGTCTGCTGATTACTTTTGATACAAAACATAATCAGCTTCTAAAACAGCATGCATTGTCCAGTGAAAAATATTCCTTGTTATTACATAATTTCAGTCTGCAATAGAGTAGAGAGAAAGGTTTTTATTTTCTCACAAATCTGCCAGCAGAGCGGCGTCAGACTGAGCTCAGCAGGGGGGCAATTATTTTCAGTGGGTGGGCACTAGTGATGGGGAATTTTTTCAGATACCCTATAGGCTAGTTGTTATTGCTACTGCCGTTTCTGTAAGTGATTAGTCTGAAGTGATGCAAGACAACTCCTCCTAAACAGACTCTTTTATAAACAAAGTTAACAGCGCACACAGGACTAGTTTAACGGCTATCTCGCTGACAGGAGAGACATCTTAATTCTACTTTGCTCTACCATAAGGGTATACAATAGGCTACTGTTAAAAAAGGACCATGTGCCATTAACAAAACAATTACAAACACACTCACAACATACACAGAGATTATTCTATTCTCCATTATAAAAAATAAATAAAACAGCTGTTTCTCCATGGTGGTGGTGGTGGTGGGGGGGGGGGGTTCCTCAAAGAGCCACACTGTGAATTTTATGTTAGCTTTAATAAGTTTTCAACTAATTAACTGTTTGTAAATTAATATTTTTATTGTTCCTTACTTAAATGTGAATAAAATTAAACTTAGCCTATATCATTTTGTAAATTGTATCATAATTCTATTTGGGGGGGTATTAAAGACTTTTGGGGGGCATTGCCTAATGCCCCCCCATACCACCGACTGGCCAGTGTGGTAAGAATTCAACCCCTTTTCAATGCAAAATCGCCTTGCTTCAAGGAAGAACTTCTTTAAAATTCTACAACTTGGATTATTATTATTTGTTTCAACATAGGCTACATTAATTTCTAGAACATCTTAAATAAATTGATATAGAGTAGGCTAGGTATTATCACCAACATGTAGCCAATTGAAAGTAGCCCATCAAACCTAAACAAATTCATAATGCAGAGAAAACATTTGATTACTGATGCCCCGATGTACTGACACTAGGCGATCCATACCGTGCCACAGCATGTTTAACCGCCAAAGTCCGGTTCATTTTGAACAGTGTGATTGGTACAAGGCTACAGTGTACACGTTTGCCCACATATTGATATGGGATTTTTTTTTACTAGGCCTATTTAAAATTGTAGTTGATTGCAGAGTGCTGCACATATTTGCACAGAACCGTGTCTCTGCCTCTCTCTCTGATGAACAGCGCTGTTAAACAGTCTTTCCAACTCAACTGTCACTGTCGGAGACACAAAAAAGTTATTAGCAAGCATCTAAGGAGCCTAGCTAATAGAGAGCTATGATAACGTTAGATCAACACTACATGCTACCCTGACAGAGTCCAGTTTAATCGTGCCCGGGACCACACCTCCTCATGTGGGCACTAGGAACGGTTAAGCGTACTGTGCACGGCACGGAGCGATCACACTGGTCAAACGAACTGAACTTTTTGGGTGTAACCGCATGGTACCGATGGCATAGTGTGAGTGCACCCTTAGATTTGGTCAGGTTGGTTAATCTACAACTACAATCATATTTTATAATCTCATATTTTAAAAGCTAAAAAGTGGCATAAAATAGAAATAGCTTACTCAAGGCAGTTAGTGAGCCAGTTACTTGGGAAGTTGAGTTGCACTTTAAAGTGCAACTCAACTTCCCAAGAAGCCTATATTAGGCCTACTTGAGAAAAAGAACTTAGGCTACTTTAACCTGTCAGACAATAAGGAAGTTACCTATTAAAGACACATTAAGCAGTTCGACCTTTTGGGAAATGCGCATAGGCCTAGGCTATTTGCTTTCTTGAAAAAAGTTAGATGAGAAAATTAACACCACACTCATATTTGTCTGGTAAACATACAGCTATAGCCTACAGCTAGCAGTTGATTAGCTTAGCAAGGCATAAAGACTAGAAACGAGGGAAACGATTAGCCTAGCTCTGAGTGAAGGTAACAAATCCACCTACCAGCTCCACTGAAGCTCGCTAGCCTACATTAGGCTATATTTAGTTTGCATTTGTACAAAAAAACTAAATATGAAAAGCAACCTGTGGTTTTACAAGCTAACTGTTTTCCCAGTCTTTATGCTAAGCTAAACTGGATGTAGTTTCATAATTGTACAACCAAGAGCATGGTGTAGGCTATCTAATCTCTCGGCAAGGAAGCAAATATTTGCCCAAATGTTGAACTATTCCTTTAACTTAAAGCTGGTCTGTTACCAGAGATGGGGAAAAAGATGAAACAGTACACAGTTGGTACTCAGAAAACCCCATGTGCCTGTTAGACAAAGTCTGGTAAGTAGCCTCTACAGAGGATGAGAATCTGCTTTTCCCAAAACACCACCTGTACGGTGGTACAGGTTCTTTTATAAATCTTTGCTCTGGGCTTGTTTCTATGCGTATGCGTGTCTCTGCGTGCTGCTTTTTGTAATGTCTACTAACCTTATTATGGGTATCATAGGCCTTCATCTGGCTTTGAGCCTAGTACCTCCCCCTACAGGCCTTCCTCCTCCCCCTGCATCGCCTCTACAGCAACAGGATTTGAAGGCGAGGATAGAGGGAGGGGGCAGAGCCGAGAGAGAAACAAAAAACGTGACTAGGCACCCAAAGCGTCCTGTTATGCAACAACTGACCTACTAACATACATTTAGAAACTGAGGGAGAAGCAGAACGAGAGAGAGAGAGAGAGAAGAAAATAGAGAGAGAGGGAGGGAGAGAGAGGAACTGGAGCAAACATGACGTTAGGAGCGCACAGGAGACAAGCGCCACTGTGCTCTCACTCTCGCATGTACCTGCACTAATCTGAGAGCTGGTGTTTTGAAAGTGACGGGCGGTGTGTAGCCGTTGCGCAAAGCGGATTCTTGGACAGAAACAGGATTGTCTGTGTCCTCTGTGGATTCTTTTAGATAAAAAGGGTAAGTTTGGGTCATTATTAATAAGCGCATTAAATGAGTATCCGTTGTGTGACATGAAGCAGGTCCATATTGTGGTTTTGCTTTTTTTTTATCCATATAGGCTAAATCAAATGTATAGCATGATATATAGCTGCTCTAGTGTTTATTTTGGGGCTTGGGTGCATTTTCACAGTGTGCAAGCGAGACTGTTTCCCCCTTCTGAAGATTACGTGAGGGTCTGTTTGTAAGAAAGGGGGGTGGGGGGATAGCCAGAGGTTATGGGATTCCTTCAGGGAAAAAGTGCGGTGAGTCTGGTGGAAGCGCACGGAGGCGACTCTGGATATTTTGGAGCGGGGCCACAATTGTAATGAGGTAGGGTCAACACATCCTACTGTGTTAACGGTGCATACCCCAATCATATATTCACGGTTTGTTGTGGTACTTTTAGGGGCAATTAAGTCTGTTTATCCCAGTTTCTGTTTTGAAGCCCAGTACATGTGCTTTCAGATCATTGTGATTTATCAGTAAAATTAGGAGCCTTTATTATTATGGTTGCTGCTGTTGTGTTAGTATTATAGAGTAGAATAAAGAGAGAATATCCCATGTCAGTGTCGTTCAGTGTCAGGGTTATGTTGTGAAGACTAAGCAGAGATGTAGCCTATTTTGGGTTAGTAGGCTATTCAGACAACTGGAAAAATCCCATGCAGGCTCCAGAGGACACACTTCTCTCTCTCACGTGTAGCTGCTCTTTGTAAAGGTTAACGCGGCTGTGCGGCACGTTAACCCTTTAGTAGGCTTGCCGTCTGAAGCAGCGCAACACAATCCAGAGCACAGGGACGGGTGCGCTCCTCCGCGCATGTGGACGGGTTTACGTATTCCGCTTTGTTTACAACCTCGGCTCGGACCGAAAGGATGAAGAATGGTGAAATTCACGGGCTCTGGTGAGCGCAGCCGCTGCCAGGTGAGGTGTGGATCGGAACATCTGGATCAAATGTGGGTCAGATGTGTCCCTGTGACTATTCCCGAGCGACTCAGCTTGTGTTTAGAAATGTACATTTTGATAACACAGCAGATGAAAATGTGTAGACTGTCTATATCCGAGAGGGCGAGTAAATGTCATAGCACAGATGCATCCATGCAGTCGCCTCGGATGACTGAGGATCCGACTGAATATGCATAAAGATGATTTGTCAGACAGCGCAACAAAGGAGGCGTGCGGGGAGACATATTTCTCACTATGTGTTGCTACGTGAATGATAAGTGTGTTTTTTTGTTTATCTGCATTGTGCACAACCCATCCGAATGAATTAAACATTAGGCTACACTATGGCCTTAAAATGGACTTCAGCTGTTAACACCTCCTTTGGCTGCAGTCCAGCACGGGTTCAGTAGTGGCGTGAAATGTTGGCAGAACTTGTAGGCACATAGGTTGACAAAGGTACAGCAACTTTATGAATTGTATGTAAGTCAAGGTTCTACTCAAGCTTTCTACCTACGAGTTTTTTCCTTGTCTTTGTCTCCAAGTGCTTTCTCATGATGGGAATTGTTGGGTCTGTAGAGTAGCCTACGGTCCTATGAAAAATGCAATGAGATAACTCCTGTTATGAATCGGCGCTATATAAATAGGCTAATTGAAAGAGTTATGTTGCATTTTCTTTTTTGAACGAGAAGAAACTCTTTCTGGCTTCATTTTCCACGCCGGCTTTGTGATTGTTACACAGCACGTGGGCATGCCCCCCCCCCTGTCTCTCACAGCTTTCCTAGCCAGCATATCGTCCACTGAGGCATCACATGTAGCATACAGTTTATATTAATATGATTCACACAGCATAGCGGCATGAGCAAGCGATTTTCTCGATTTAAAAATAAATCTACAAAATCAGATTTGGTTGTGGACGTGTCCAGGACAACCTGTCTCTCCTCAGTGGAGTGACGCATGACTGAAAGCATGTTTACGCATTAGGCTACACCGTGTGTGGAACATCGTAGGGGTTATGCAGGCTGTATAACAAAAATGAATGAAATAATTAAAATGGATTAAAGTACGGTGCCGATTATGCAATCGCCGGAAACCCATAGTCTGTGGCTATGCACCGCTGCGCTTTTCTATGGAGCGGCCGCTGCCAATAGGTTGGCGCACACACTGGGCCTCTATGCCCCATGTGAATGTAGGTCACATTAGACCTGTGGGAGGGGGGATGAGGCGCACAGCCGCCGCTGACTAGAAAGGCAGAATCAAAACCCCACCAAAATAAATCCTCGCCCCGCCATAACAAAGAAACGAGGCATGCACGCAGAAATAAAAGACTGGCACACCGATAAAAAACACCGCACGACCTAAATAAACATGTCTTTACCTATCAAAAAGTATACAATTTTGAGGCGGAAAAAACACCTACCATTTTTCAAGTATTTTAAGCCTATTGCATCACTGATCTGAACTACTGAGACAACGGCTCTGCGGTTATTTAGGTTTGATTAAACCCTGTCTGCGTCCAGCATTACTAAATAAAGATCTGGGAGGGGAGTTCGTGGTCAGAAGCACAGAGCGGTTTCCATCCTGTCCCACTTTGTGGCCTCTTGACGTTTCCTGGCACATGTAAGATGATAAAAGATGAGGGCCGTGCTTTGTTATTGTGCTGTGGTTTGGAGCCAGCACAGAGGCGAATTACAGCATTTAGTAGGCCACGGGAGCACATGTGACTGGTGCAACACATGGACTGAGTCTGCGTTTTTTTCCCTTTCCGAGAGAAGGGTTATATGGCCGTGTGTTCGTGGAACAAGGCTCTAGCTTGATAGGACTCCGCCTTGCTGACATGCTGCCCGATTTCTTAGCGCCCCCCACCACCACCACCCGTGCTTCTTTTTCTTGGGAGGATAAAGTCAGCCCCCAGACTTGGAATTCGAGCAGGCCCCACCCATGACCCCCAGCCCTGCACCACCACGTGCCATACACTGCATTCTTCCCAGGGAGGAGGTGAGGGCAACAGTTTCATCATTCCCCTTTTATTTTAGACCTTATCCCATTTCCTGAAACGCTTCACAGAAACACGTGCAGGGGGTTTGAACTTGGTTCACTGTTTCCAAAGCTTACTGCTACATTTATACTCTTGTGGCACAGGGACTGTGGTTGTGTGCGCAAGTGTAACTTGGATTCTTTTACTGTGCTGTCATTCCACAAGTGCCACAGAGACCTAGTGATGACACATGAAGAATATATGATAAAGTGGAAAGAGTAATCTAGGTCATGGGAATGTGTGCAGAGGAGAGGGACTGCAGTTCACTGTCAGGTTGTTTCTTCAGTAGGGTGTATTTGTATATTTGAGCTGGACATTTTGCTTGCAAGTAAAATGGTTGCAATTGAAGTTGCTTCTGGCAGCAGTGATTTATTTGCCACTTTCCTGTTGCTGTGGCTTTAAGCACCTGTGCGTAAACCTGTTGTAATTTTGAAGAGAAATAAGTGTGTGTGTGTGTGTGTGTGGGGGGGGGGGGGGTGAAATGGATTACAGGCTGAGCTGTCACAACACCTTGTGTGTCGGTGTGATTCACACTCATTCACGTGGTCGGATATTTAGGGGTGTTACAGAGGCAGAGACAGACAAACAGAGAAAAGTGACAGCCACCACTGTGAGTTAATTAAACACAGTTCATTCATGTGTTTTGCTCATCCTGACCGTAGGAGAGAATATACGCACTCCCTGACGTCAGTCACCCTCCTTTTGTTACAGAACGTTGTTTTCTCGCCACCTGCTTTTGGCCACGACAAGCCACAGGTTCAGAGGAAGGGAGAAAACCTCGCATATGATTGGCTGGCCCTTCTGTTTCCCCCATTTTTGTTGCTATGGGTGACACATTCCTTCTTTTGATGCAATACATTGTCGCAGTTGCCTCTGGTTTGCCCCCTGCCCATATCCTCATCTCCATCCCTCTCTTTGTTTTAACTCTGCCTCATTGATTCCCTCCATTTCTTTGTCTCCTTTCCACTTGCTCTCACCTCTGTCTATATTTAGACAATTCTCTAAATTCGCTGCGCCTCCTTGTTCCTTTTTGTCCTCCCATCTCTTTTTGTCTTCTTTCGGATCTCTCCCTTTCCTGCCGCTTCACCCCTCCGTAGCTCTGACCTATATTCCAGCGAGCCTACAGTGGAGGTAGTTAGACTTGTGTTTACACAAGGGAGTGCGGTCGGTCCCCAGTTTCTGGGTCAGTGGGACATGCTGAGAAACAGCCTGCCCTCTCATTCGTTCTCTCTCCTGCCCAACAGCCACAAGTCGAAGGCTCTAGAGCATAACCTTAAAATATTCAGTCAAGCAGAGGGAAAACATACTGCAGCGCCTTTAATTTAAACATTAATAGCTTATGGAGTGAATGTAATTATAGATTCTTCAATTATATTTGATTCTGTGGTGATTGTCTTCCATTGTCTGCATTTTAGAGGTAAACATTTTCTCAGAATCTCGGCTCAAATCCATATTCATTGTGAGGATAGGCCTGTAGTTACTTAATGGTGTCAGATCTTGGGTAAGAGCAGAGTATAACCAGTGCAAAGACCTTGCCAGATGACGACATTACAGATTCAGACAGTGTAATAGTGCTTTTGCAGTTTAACCTTGGAGTGCAGATGTTGAGTAAGACTGCAGCTGTTAAACATGGATGAGCCCTTTGATTATTTGACTTGATTATACAACACCGATACACATGCAAGGGGAGAATTTAAGGTCCTTTTGCCAATCTGATAAATTCAAGGAAATCTAAGTGGACATTTCTCTTGAATTCATTGGTGTTATAATAACTTCAACACCATGCTGGTTTTGTGTGGAGGCACACCTGTTCAGCTCATTATAGCAGGGCTGCCTGCTGTGTTTGAGCTCCGAGTCACCCATCTCCATAGTTATGAAACTTTCCGACCACCCCTGTGTTTTAACCAAATGTTAATAGGCCATGTTATTCCTGCCCGTGTCCTGCCTATTTTCTTTCCAGGGGCCCTTGACCTATATTTATCAATGCCTCACCTCCCAGCTGCCCCCGTACGTCCCAATCTCTCGCCCCAGTCTCAGCCTCTTTTATCCTTGACCTGCAATGGCTGCTGCCTTTGTCTGCCTTATCTGCTCGCTCTGCATCATTGATTTGGCATTGAGTTGTTTTGGCAAAGAATGCTGCCACATTCCTCTGCGGATGAATGCGTGGGGGGTAGCGGCGTTTCAGCCGTATACGAAGATGGGGCTTCTCAGCGGAAAAGTGGTGGGCTGTCCCTCATTTGTGAAATGTTCTAAAACAGATCCAGGGAACCTCACCAGCCCTGGATCTGACTCATTCTTTGCTCTGTCTGGCCCAAATACTCAGAGCTAATCCTTAAACAATCTAATTCTGTGTGCTCTGCACATTACACTGATGCACTTACTGTGGTGTTTCACTATTTATCCCATGTGTGCACTTGTCTCGGTTGTAGCACACGCAATTTTCTAATTGCCAGTTCCATTTTGGCCTTCTGTTGCCTCAATATATGTGAGCTCAGATACTTGTTTCAAACATTATATGGACGTCTTTATTACTACTGGGTGACAGGATGAAACAGGTTCATCAGCCTGGCTATGAACTCAATGCCCTCATTACATCACAAAAGTCAACATACAAGGCTAAGGGTCAGGGGTCAAAGGCTGCAGACAGAGCAGATCAATAGCGAAAAGGTCAGACAGTGAGGACTAGTAGCCATTCATTGGTCGCACGGGGCGACACTGTCACTTTAAGCTAGACATGCCAAAACAGCAAAGAAAAGATGTTCAGATGTACAAATGGAGATCAGTATGCATGCTTAAAAAAATAACAACATTAGGAGAAATAACAAAAAACTCTTAAAAAGAAAGACTTTTAAGTCTGATATGAGAATGCATAATGGAGCACCAGCAGTCCACATGGATTAACATATCTTTTTTCTTCTGTTTTTATCTCTGCAGCCTTTCATCTTGCAGTCAACTGCAGAGAGAAGCGAGACAGACAGACAGAGGGAGCGAGAGCGAGGCTCCCCAAGAGACTGACACGCTGAGGTAGACGGGCCAACCCGCATCCTGCTGTTCGTGTGGAGATCTAGGACACTGAACAAAAAACCTTCAAGTGGATAAATGAGGGTTGCTAATGCTGAGATCCAGCTGTCCTTTATCTTTTTGGACACTTGAGTCCCCTCTAGTCATAACTACTCTGAACCTGCAATAAACAGACCTAGAACTCTGAGAGAAACCTTCAAAGGTTGTTTTCATTGTAACCCCCTCTTCCCTGTGACCTCTGACCCAAGTTGACCAAGAATCATTTCAAACTGGCTACCATTAGACAAGAATGGAAAATCTTACTTCAGCTCTCAAAACATTAAACAAAAACTCAGGGAATAACCTAAACTGCCTTGAGCCCTTCAGCGGTTATGAAGAGTCTTCTTCGGTCCCAGGGAGTCCAGCTCGTGTGGGACGCCTCATCAAGCCCAAACCCAATATGAGCTGCAGGCGAAAGCGTGAGTTCATCTCTGATGAGAAGAAGGATGCCTCCTATTGGGAGAAACGCCGCAAAAACAACGAGGCCGCCAAGCGCTCCCGGGAGAAGCGACGTCTCAATGATATGGTTTTGGAGAACCGTGTCATTGCATTGAATGATGAGAACGTGAGGCTCAAGACAGAGCTGCTCCAGCTGAAGCTGCGGTTTGGCCTTATAAGCACTGCCTCCTACATTGAAAAGAGCCAGCAGATTGGTGGAGGTAACAACACGGGAAATGGAGGCTCATCCTCCTCCTCTTCTACTCAGTACTACTCCAGCAGTTACTCTAGTGGTTCTCAGGTGATGATGAACTCTGATTCCTCAGAAACGGAGCAGTCGGGACGCAGTGAGGGCCACAGGCAGCTGGTGAAATACTCACCACGTGGCTCCCTCTCTGACATGTCCGACGGCTCCTCCAGGGACAGCCCGGAGCCAATTCCCTTTGAGATCAAACAGGAAGGGGACAGGCTGGAGATGGACATTGCCAATGGCACCACCACCCAGATCATGTTCAACATCCACCGTGGTCTAGCCTCTGTGCCCACTCACCACCAGATCCAGCAGCATTCTCAGGAGCTGGAGGCGGCATATCACACCCAACAGCAGCAGCAGCAGCAGCAGCAGCAGCAGCAGCAGCAGCAGCAGCACCACCACCACCAACAACAAACCCACCAGGAGCCTGTTACAGCTATCAACACTGTCAGCCAACCTGCCCCTCAACCACCTGCTGCCCAGAGGAGCGTCATTCTGTATGGCTCCAGCAGTGCCTCCTATCCTGTGGATGCCCTGACAAGGACCCAGGACATCGATCTGCAGGCAGTCCAGAAGCAGAGCAGCGGCAGCAGCCAGACGCGTGTCAGCCGACTGTCCCAGTCCATTACAGAGAGCTCCACAGAGACACTGGCTGAGGTGACAAAACAGCTGGAGAGGAAGACATTAGACTCCCCTCCATATGAGCTCTCAGACAGCCATAATGAGGCAGGAGAGAGACAGGTGTACAGAGTTTGCCAACTCCCCCAACAGCACCAGCAGCAGGAGCAGCAGCAGCACCAGCAAGACACCAGTGATTCGTCTGCAGAGCCCCTCCACAAACCAGTGGAAGGGGTCATGCACTCCCACCTGTACCACCATCTCCAGCAGCCTCATCATTCGTACCTCAGTGCCCAAGACGAGGAGCCACCTGTGCTTACCTACGAGGGCGGTCCCAGGAGAGAGGCTTACTACCAAGGCCAATCAAGCTCCTCTGGCAAAGACACCTCATCCAGTGATGGAGATCCCCGCAGCTCTGACAAAGAGGCCTCCACGGATGATGATGAGTCCCCCTCCTCGTCCTGCTCAGACATGGTCAGCTACCACATCCAACAACTTAACGGCTTCCACCAGCCTGCCTCGCCTCTGCCCTCCTCCCAGGCCTGCTCGCAGGCCCAGGGGCGAGATCCCCAGGGGGAGGTGAAGGGCACAGCGTTGCCTCACAAACTCAGACTCAAACATCGGGCCATGAGCAGCGGCAGCAGTGGTGGCAACTGCTCTGGCCAGGAGTCCCCAACAACCCCTCCCTCTGCTACACCACCCCCCCTTCCCCAGCATCCCTACTTGTCCCTCACGCCACAGCAGAACATTAACAGAGAGAGCCAGGGCGGAGCCTATAAACAGGCGGCCTCAGGGAAGGGCGCCAGGAAAGACAGTGGGAAAAAGGAGACAGGTGGACGACGAAACAAGAGGCGAGATTAGGTGACATACACTTTTAGAACTTGTCACAACTTAAACAAAAGACATTTGGTCTCTAAGAACTACCCTGCCATCATGCCTTTGCCCTATAATCAAATCCCCTCCTAACGCCCTTGGGACAGGAAGCTGGGCTTTTCTACTCCCCTACCCAGAATATCACCAAAAAGGCTGGACATCTTGTAGGGCTGTATCATATTTGCATATATTGTACAGATTTGTCGTTTCTTCTTCATACTTACAGAAGCACTTTTGTTTATGTGATGAGAGGAGGAATGGAACTGCCTACTTTTCTACCTTTGTCATCCAACAGCATACATCAGCAACATCACTTACAAACAAGAATGTAGGAAAATGAGAACTTTTGAGCTTTATTAGTACTATAAATTTGGTACATATCTGACTGTAGACAAACATACACATGTATGGCTATCTGCCTTAATTAAAATCAAATGCAAACATACACTGGGGATTTCCCCTTGACCAAAGAAGCGCCAACACCACAATACTATAAATATTAAGTTCCATACCTCTTCCCAGACCCTACCTCTACCAACCCATACTCTCCCCAACCATCTCCATTATTTCACGAAAGATCGCCATCACCTTTATTTTTTAAGCACTTGGTTTGTATATTATTGTGTATATGAATATATGTATCTATTATAAATATATATTTTACAAAGAAATTTGAATACAAATTCAACAAAAAATGCGACTACCTGCAGTGGTAAAAGAGGGTTTTGAAAGTGACCATCGTATTATGAGTTGCAATTACTGTACAGCCACATTGTCCACTGTTGCTACAGGACCCATTCAAATTAAAACACCTCTCTCTTGATTGTTAAGCTTTAGCATTAATAATTTTTTAATGCCCTGTTTACACAGAAATGGCCGTCCAGTTTTGGAGCGCCAACAGCACTGAATGGAGAACATGTTTTTTTCCTGAGGCAAGAGCCTCATTAAAATGTTTGGATTTCTTAACCTTTAACCAGCCTTTAAATATTCGGTGGAATTCACCAGCTGCAGGCTATAAGCCTTTAGTTTATTTGAGCTTTATCAACCATATCTTGTTGTTGTTGTTGTTGTTGTTGTTGTTGTTGTTCACTAGGCTAATGTATTTATTTCCCTCTTCTCCGCTCACATCACTGTAGAAAAGCCCACAGGAACATAGACGGACATTGTGTACAGACCTTTTTAGATACAGGCTGCAGCCTTGAACTGTAATGTCGGCATGGGATGCTTGGGGCGAATGCAGGAGGAGTGAAGTCACATTTGTGTAAACACACTACAGTGCACTGAGTTCTGAACGTGCTCCTCCGTGTTACCTAAGAACAGAGCCCTCCATAGTTACTGTACATTTACTGATATGAAATGAGGTTTTGTAGTGTGACCAAGCATGACCCTTGAGGCTCACATTAGATCCCAGACAATTGAGTTATTATGAAATAAAAGCTAATGCGAAACCAAATTTCTCTAATCCTCCAATTGGTGCCAGTGTTAAAATTCCCCAACAACAATCTGAATAAATGAAGAAAAGGACGCCCCTTGTTTCCCATGTGAACCCATTATTCATTACAGGGCTTATTCATCACTTTCTCGTGGTAGCTCCGTTACTGGGCAGTGATGAATCGCCTGCACTGGATCCTTGTTTAACAAAAGTCTGTGTACCATGTTTGGCCTTTTTGGTAGTTGTGTATAAATGTAAAGCCTTGAACAACACTGTAATGTTAATTTCATTGGTTTTATATCCTCTTTTTTTCGTCAAGGTATTTTCCTCTATGCTGTGTCTTTTTTCCTATTAACTGTGATGACATGTATTTGCCTCATTCCTCCGCTCCCCTCCTGCCTTTTTTCAGTGTGTATTAATCAGTAATATTTGTGGTTTTGCTGATGGTTATGTGAAAAAGAAGGACAAAAAACAGGCAAAGATAGTGTGGTGTTTAGAGATGGGTGGTGGTTGGTCTGGTTGGTCATTACCATAGCTTCCTTTTGACATGAATATGTATGTAAAGACACTAATGTTCATTGTGGAAGATGGGAGCATTTCAAGATTGAAAAATAAAAAAAAAAAGAATGTTGAGCCTATCAACATATCATGGAACGGAAATGTTTGTCTCCATTCTTTCACCAGTGTTTGTGTGGTTTCACACAACACACACACACACTTATCACTGAATTATCAACCAACTTCACAGCCCACGAATGAAGCAAGGGTAACACTGAAGTGAGCAGCCATTTTGGTTTTAAGCAGCAGTGACTGTGAACATAGCAATCACAGTCTGTGGCCAGCACGTACAAGCTGGCAGCCTGGCTCGTCATCCTATCTAACTGAAATGATGTTCTGGAAACCTTATGCCAGAACCACCAGTTAGGTAATACATTACTCACTGGCATAACAGAATGAATCACCATCGGCAACCAAGCAGAATAAATGTTTCTTATATCCTTGAGCACAGTTAAAAACAGCTCTTGATACTATTATATAAAAACATGCCCCCGCTTGATGGAAAGTTGTCTTTCTGACTTTTCTCAAAAACTTAAGATTTAGAGAAAGGCGAAGCTTGACAGGCACACCCTGTTTCCATTTTGCAGAGAAAGCCTTTGCCATTCCCTGTGGGCAACGTACCCTTTATGGCATTTGAGGCTAATCTGCAATGAGAGGAGCTTCGCATTGACACACTTTGTCCAGCGGGGCCAGTAAACTCCCTGGCATAGTTGTCTGATGTAACACTGGCCTACTTCTACTAATAGACATGAGCTTAGTGCATGGACATATCATCACATGTTGTGCTCACGTTAAGCAGAAACCCTTGCATAGGTTCCCACACACACTCATCTGATTATAGCCTCTGCACTTGAGACTCCTGTTTAAACTTGTTTAATGACTCATTCATTTTAGTCCACCTGACCTTGATTGGACGTTATGGGGCACTCTGCGAATAACAAGCTGAACATGAATAAAATCACTCTACATCTCTGATCTTACTCAGCCATGAGACACTGCAAAGGATCACTTTTGCTTTAACCCCGGCCCCCCAAAATCCAGAATATTTATATCAGAGAAGCAACACAAATTGGACCATGTTTCAAACTAAACAGCCTATATCTGAGTCAGCTCTGCGTGATGTGCAGGACAAAGCCAGGGCAGAGACAGTCTGAGCCTCTGACTGCTGCTGCCGGCTCAACTGTCCCGCCAGCCTCCTGGCCAAGTCCCACTGCATTCTTTGTACTGACACAGAAAAGGCTGCTGTGTTATCAGAGTCCACATCCAGACTCACAGGCTATATGGTTTCATATTTTAAGGAGTATACAGCTTGTATATGAATGGTTAGATGCTTGACGTCAATATTCAATAATCATGAATGCAAATTGTAGAAATGAAAAACACTCCATTTCCATTTCTATACAATATAATTTAATGTGATGTTGTAATAGTGTTGTTACACAATCAGTCCCTAAAAGTGGGTGGATTGTCCTGTAAGCACACACGGTGCATCTTATATAATAATTCATTTTCATCTTTGTCTCCCGTTCTCTTATGAACCAAAACGGGGTCATGTTCATAACAACATAAAGGGCAAAGGGAGGAGCAGTGAAGGGGAAGGGGTGGTGGGGAGTTAACCCAGTGCACTTGATCTAAGCCTGCAAACAAAGCACCTCTTTGAGGCTGACACATCAATGCCCTTCACAATGGTCTCAGTCACACACACACAGGCATGCACACACACATCCTGATGCACTTTCCCTCACACACACATGAAAAAAGAAAAAAAAGAGTCACATAGATTGCCATTCCTATAAGACTATCGCTTTTGTGGAGTTGTTCAGTAAACATGGAATTCCTGACAACATCTGCCCTACGTAGCACCCATGGGATCGTACCAAGGTGACACTCCCTGCAAGGAACAGCAAAGCTCCGCTAGAATTTTGCTGCGTTCTCTATTTTCCTGATTTGGCTGCAGTACCGGAGCTTGCATAAACAGGTCAGGAGGAAAGTAGGTCAGGGTGTGCGGAAAAGAGGAAAGGAGAAAAGGAGAAGTAAAGAGGGGGAGAGGAAGTGGGCTGGTGGATGGATGGATCGATGAAGGTTATGGCTCCGTCCGTGTCACGCTTGTTTGTCTCTGGCAGCAGAGATGCTCTTGGCAAACAGAGCAGAAACAGGGCTCTCATGTTACCTGATTCGCCATTGCAGCCTGGAGAAATGGGTTAGTGGAACAGGGGGGGGCAAAATAGAAGTAAACGGGGAGGGGACCCCAGGACTGCAGAGATCTGGTTTGTTTCCAAAATGATACACTAGAAGCTTTTCACACATTTCTGGGGCAGATTCCAGGATGCCTGCAAAGCCAGGTCAGATGCAGGTGTCGCAACTGTAGAATTCCCCTGCCTGCATTCTGTGAAGTACAGCCGTGACCACAAAACTCAAATTGCTCTGCATGTCGCATCTGTTATTACATACTGTAACAGGTGTACAGTGACCTGCACTGGGTGCAAATAAGGAGCAAACGCAGGCAGCCTACCTGTTGACTTTAAACTGTTTTCATTACTGACCCTTTTCCTGCACCTGTAAACATTTTTCTATAGCTTCTAAGCAAGTGTATATGTGCTGATACAGACAGTTTAATCCCACTGCTGTCGACATGACCTACTTCTTTGTCATTAACAACCCTAAAGGGACAATTCCCAAATGTGTTACTGACATTGGAAGTTCTCATTACAAGGTATACTACACTTGACTTAAACCTTATCATTACATAAGCAGAACAGAAGATGTGGTTTCTTTTTTTAAAAAAAAAGCTCCTGCATTCTTGGAAAAGTACTTCAGTATTTCCAAGCCAAATCAAAACAACAAGCAAGTGAAAAAGATCAAAAACATTTACATAACTAGCTTGTAGCCTGCGGCTCAGTGCACATCTCCAGTCTTGTTATAAAGAGGTTGCAGGCAGAGGGAGTGTTGTCTGATCAGAGGCAGCAACAATGAAGAGGTAAAAATGTGAGAGAAGAGTGATGAGAAGCAAAGTTAGAGGTGGATATATAGGGTAAAATGATGTAAGGAAGGGGAGAAAGACACACAGTGAAAAATCTATTTCAGTTTTTTAAGTGTGGAGTTTTGGTTTAAGATAAGCTCTTAGCAGTGAGTGATGAGGTGGATGACACGTTAAATGCTCTGGCAGTTTTTCACCCACATTGAAATTGGCCGGAGGCGGCTGGTGGGCTGAAGAAAGCCGGGACAGGGAGTGGCCTTGCCCCATATAGCTTTTGGGCCACTGTAGCCCCACCAAACCACCCCCTTCACTGTCTTCATCATTCATCATATTCACACACAAAGACCTTGTTCACCTGCAGCCTCAACCACATCTCCCTTCCAAATTGCGTGTTGACCTATAATGTGATGTAAGAGGTTATTGAACAATATGCATTTTTTTTAAACACACACTAAATACCTTGTGTGTTTGTGTAACACTGTGTGATAAGAAATGGGAGCAGCCTGAGAAAAGAAAAGAGTAAAACATGACTCTTCTAACAAGTAAGTCAATCCTCAACCTTTGACCCACTTATCCCGATAATCATAAGACACATTTTAACAGCGTCTTCAGTACTGATTTCTAGTGGAGAAAATAACCTTCAAAAGGTGCCAATTAGTTCTCACCACCTACACCTGCAGTGCGGCGGGATCCCCACTACTAGTAGCCCCCCACCCCCCACCCTGCAAAGCAGAATGCAAATGCAGCAGTGGAGCTGCAGCTGACTGGCACACCGCAGACAACCTTTAACTGCAATGCCGGGGTCTGCCAGCTCAGGTGTATGAGCATGAATCTGCAATAACTAGACTGAAACAGTGCAGGGGGGAGTTGCCTAGGAGGCAGATAATGAATGATGATGGAGGCTCAGAAGGCAGGGAGAGGGAGTGGGAAAACATTACATACAGTGAAAACAAAGAGCCGGCTTTGTCATTTGCCCCACAGGCTTCCTTCCTGTTGGGCCACAAGGCCACCATCTAACTGCAGCCGGGAAAGCAGGGGCAAAAGCAAATCTAAAAGATCTGCTCAGCATACCATCCCACTGAAGCCCCACCCAAACATACGCACAAACAGCAGCCCCACCTGCACCTCTCTCTGCCAAACAGTGCGTTAACTCACAGAAGTTATGTAAGAGGTGGGGGTGACACAAATACCACAAATTCTGTTGTTTGTGCTTTCATCGCAGCCCTGGCACAGCCACACCACAGCTCAGCCTAAGCCCTCCAGAGGCACCCACACACTCACAATACTGGGTGCCACCACCCAGCGCGTCTCAGGTGGAGATGCCTGCACTCAGAAAACAGGACAGACCTGGGATGGAGTCCTATAGCCATACAATCTGGAACTCTGGTGTTGATCAAGAGTTCATGGTATGATGTGTTTTGAAAGTGGTCTGTTGTGCAATAGGCATGTGTAAAACACTTATAACCCAGCTACATCTCTAACCCAGCTATCACACACTGTCATTTGAAAGGGCAAGACAATAAATCAAAGAATGAAAAACACGTTGGTTGCCAGTAATGGGGCAACATTGTTAACCAAGATTACACAACTGCAATAACACTGAGCACTTGTCATGCCTGATATCAAATAGTCTGGCATCTGGTGACGATAAAGATACAGTTAAGTTGTAAAATTAAGTGTTTTCCATCAGATGTTTCACCAGCTAAATCTGAGAGGGTGTTTGAGGCATTTATCATCTTTACAACGTCATGGTTTAATAGTTTCTCATAGGGAACAAATGTCGATTATGTAACTCAAAAGGAATGTGTGTGTACATAGTGTGACGATAAGCCTTCATACAATTCTTGCAAAATTCAGTGAAAGGAAACACTGACATGCTTAATAGTAGGCCTGCCAGAGGAGAGCAGACACATAATCCAACAAGAGGCATAAACAATCCTGTGCTAATCTCATCTAAATAGTGACTGTCAAAGGTTTTGCGACACACCATAATGAACCTTTTACTGGTAATGTGTGATGAGTATTACGATACCTCCCCTTACGATACAAGCGCGCGGAGCTACGTGCAAACAGATCACATGATTGTGTATTATCAAGATGAACATAGCCCGTGCCAAAAGCATTTCCTTCAACACACGACACTATTGAAAAGCCTAACACTTTGGTTGTGTTAAAAATCTGTTGTGGTATTTTTAGTTGTTTAGTGTTTTGTCTAGAATGAAAACACAGCTTCTTTTTCACACTGCCTTCACAGAGGGCATATTTCAAACCATCACTGTTGTGGCGTAAGTTGGAAAGCACTGGGGAAGTATTACACAATACTAGGCAACCTGCTGGCTGTAGTTATAGCCTACTTGAGTACATGCTGTGTTACTGTGGGATCCGGGCAGGGGGAGTGTGGAATGTTTGTTTAGAGGGCTCAGTCAGGGGCCCAGGATGGTATGCTGTGTCTGTGTGCATGGGAGTGGGTGTATGTCTGCGTGTGTGTGTCTGTGTGTGTACGTGAGGGGAGAGTTAACTCACGGCAAATTACCCTCACTTGCCTTGCCTCTGTTTTTGTTTTCAATTCCCCGTCCATGGCTAAAAATTAGGTCAGCAGTCACGTGTTAGAAAAGCAACGAGAGACGGGAAAAAGAAAAAAAACGAGACATCCTTAACCTTTTTAACAGATATTTCTATGACAGCCTGTAACTATGCTTCACACTCGAAAGGTTAAAGCTTCATCAGCTATCTGTAGAAGCCAAATATTCTTCTACACCCAAAACAAAAACGTTTTGTTCCTTTTCTTTTCACCTCATGGAAATGGCAGTTGGCCATGTGTCATGCGTACTGTTGACTTTGGAAGGGCTCCAGCCTTAGTGACCTTGTGGAAAGTCACAATCACAGGTGTTGTTGGTGTGTATGTGCACAGGCTAGACTTAAATGTTTACAGGCAATGGGAGCGGCAGGAACAAGGAAACAAAGAGCAAAACATTAAGTGTCCCAGAGATCAGATCTGAATGTTCTGTCGACATTCTTTAAAGATTTGAGATCAAGGTGTACAGACATCTTTCCGGAAAGGAGCTGCACAAAGAAAAGCAAGTGAAACCACATACATGGCCTACATCTGTACTGACAACAAACATTTGCTGTTATTTGTGAGATAATACGTTATCTCATGGATTGTGCGTAACTCGAGGAGTATTTGCTGTTGAGGCTGAAAGGATGAAATCGTCAAAGAGCCAAAGGAGAAAAAAAAGTTATTAATGAAATGATGCAGCCGAATCAGAAGCTTTTGCTGACACATGTACTCACCATAACAACCTTGTTCCAAATGAAATATAAGCAAAATAACATTTTATAAAATACAAAACACAGTTATCCATGTACAGTACTGGTATTCAAGCAATAAATCACATAGATCATATAATCACATAGTGACTGCTGCAGCGACCACATTATGAGCCCTCACTGACCTCCCAACATGCGAACATATTTACTCAATGGAGCTAGCTTGCTAATCACGCTGACCGAATTACTATTTTGTTTCATGTCATTCATTCAGCCTGACATGCAGGGCTTGACATTAACGCCTGCCAACCTGCCAAATGCGGGTGGATTTTGCCCGTGGTGGGTAACACAGTCACTCCCACTAGCCACTTTGGAGTGTTGAAAAATTGCAGTCTTGTCAAAAGACTGAAATGACAACACTACGACACTACAACTCCCATGAGTACTACCTGTACATCGTGTTTGCTCATTGGGCCATTAGTGAAGCATATTGTCTTGCGCGCTACTGACTGACAACACTGTAAGGCCCCCGTGTCCACCAAAGCGTTTTTTTCTGACGCTAGCGTCTTTTTTCAATTCATTCCAATGGAAGTGCCGCATTTTTCCGAGCTGCTAAAAACGCCAGTAGCGTGACGAGGCGCTGAGCGTCTTTTTTCGCGCCGGGCGCCAAGCGCTGAGCGTTTTTTTCACGTCGCCGAGAGTTGAAAAATTTTCAACTTTGGGGAAAACGCTGCGCTCGTCACTGTCACTTTGTACCCAGCCGTCCAATCACGGTGCAGGGGGGGCGGGACAAACACCGCACCGAGCACATCCGATCTTGAACGAAACGATGTGCCTACTCGCCGAGGTGTTGCCTCGGCCGCAAAATCTCATGAACACACGTACGGAAAAGTCTGTACTCTCATGTTTCAGCCTTCTTTTCATGCAGAGCGAGGGCCAGAGCAAGTAGGCCTACGTACTATGTGGTGACATTTTTACATTCAGTAAATTAAGTAGGCTACTCTACTTGTAGCACATCGCCTCCACGGAAATTAGGTATCATAGCAACCACAGCTTCTCGAAAAAAAAACACTGCGCCTCCAAAACGCACCCCTAGCGCTGGCAGCTACGCGTTTTCAGAACAGCAGGTGGCGTTTTCAGCTGGCAAAAAACGCTTTGGTGGACACGGGGCCTAAGGCTGCGCACCTTTCCTGAGTTACAGACTGACATCCTTTCCTTTGTCTTTCCTGTCTCTTTACTTTTTTGAAACCAGATTTGGTTTACTAGGCAAAATTGTGATCACAGTATTTCTGCCGCATCTACTGACTGCAACTAAACACCATCAATGATGAATGCGCTAATGCAGGACCAAACCATTTCATGCAGATACAGAGTGGTTGGTCAATATGGAGGTTTACTTTTTGGTCAATGGGGACTTTTAATGCCAAAAAGGGAAGCCAAGTAAAAACAAAGAGATCATTCATTTTATTATTATATTTGAAATTTATTTATACTCAATGATGATGGTTTACATAATGTATGATATAATTTGATATTAGTTTCTAATTATTTTTTGGAATTGTCCTAACTTTCTCCAGACTTTTGTCAAAGTGAATATATAAAAGTTGAATCTGTAACAAGGCAGCCACAGTACCTCAGACCTGTGGACCGGTCAGCCTCCCGTCTGCTTTTCACCTGATGGTATGATCTCTGTCATCACACGTGACTGGTCGCATGCACACACATCAACACAGCGGTCAGTCAGTGCCTGAGTGTGCGTGGCTGACCAGCATGGAGAAGAAATACACATCAGAAAGAGAAAAGGCAGAGCTGAGATAAAGAAAAGGCAGGAGGAAAGTGCCCTTAAATGCTGTAAAATTACAGATATATTAATGATTAAGGGATGTGGTGTTACTACAAGCAGAGTTGCCTTTATATCACATTAAATCGTCCTCTCACAACTACCTTTCCAGAGTTGATTATTAAAATATAGAACCACGTTTTAATAAAAGTTGTCATGCCATAGGAAAGGAGAAGATGTGTCTGTATGGGAATAATCTGGGGGGGGGAACACCTATATACTCATTTTGTATCTCTATAGTTACTCAGAGCGACAGTCAGAGCTCTGAGGAAAGGCAGACGCAAATGATTCTGGTGATTTTTTTTCATTTTAGTTTTCTTTTTTTTAATTAAAGTTTTACACCCATGCAGCAGTTTTATTATATATAAGAAGCTACTATTTTGATGTGTCTATCTTAATAGACATAATCTGAATGAGAACTGGATCTAGAAAGCCAGGAAGTGATCATGCACTCCTTAAATCAGGACTGCTGCCTGTTCTTATATTAGTTATCCAGCAGGTTTAAGCTTTACAACATTTACCATTAAGTTTCTTTTTTTGGCCATACTTTTGTTTCAAACATTAGCAGTTTGTCTTTTTCTTTGCACACATCTATCTCTATCTCTTGTAGTTTTTGAGGAGGTGACGTCACCTCCTCAAAAATGTAACTATACATCGAGGCAATGCGGACCGTAAGCACTGTGATTGGTCGGCGGGGTAGCTTCGCAATGCCTCTGAGCCGACAGGAAGTGCCTGTGCTTTGAAGTAACTTTTACTAGCGGCCAAAATGGCGGCTGTAACACAGTGGATCAATGTATTTGACCATCACAACCCGAGCAAAATGACTCGTTTCACTATCAGAATGTGATCCATTCAGTCAATAACATTTGAAAAGGCTACACCAGCCGCTCGTATAAAATTTTACCCCCATTCACATTAGTGGAGGGCTAAACTGGAAGTTAGCCTACTCTGTCAGTAAAAGTCAACACTATAGGTCAACACAGTGGACGCTGTAGCGCTACTGCCAACTAGCGTTTGGGGGTGTAATCTCAGAATGACGGGTACACCAATGCACAAGTATAAATGTATGGCTACGTGGGTAGACTACAGCGTAGCTACGCACGTAGACCCTACGCAGGAGTATAAGTCAAGCTTAAGCCTGCAATTGGCTGACTAGTTCAGTCGGAATTCTCCTCTCCTTCTGCTGTCTGTGGTTTTTGTTTAGCAAAGGCACTGGTCACGGCATCCCGGGCTTTGCACCGTCCAAGAATATTGTGATTGGTTAATAAAAAACACTAACCAGAGCATTTTCCCTTGTACCGGAATGATAATGGATTCAGCCAGATCTTTCTGTGGAGCTAAAAGGAACTGTGGAGGTACTGTGGGTCTGGCTATGCAAGACTAATGTGTTGTCTTGCTCCACCAATTAAGCCAAACATGAAAAGGTTGTTACATGTTAAAATGCTTTCTCAGACAGCCATCTGGTGTAATCTTACATCTTGTGATGTCTGACAGCCTTAATTTGAACCAAAAATAGGTATTAGTCAATAAGCCCTTTGTGGGTATGCACACAGCGCTAAGGCCTCCATGCTGGCAAAATGTAGGTCAGCTCCTCCCATGTTCTACCACACGGCCCCGCCTTGCTCTTACCCTTTCACTAAACAAGTTTTCAAGCAGCGGAGCCTCAAGTGAACCCTTTCGCCATTGCAAAGCAGCTGAGGCCTGCAAGGCTGTTGGTTAACAGAAGGGTAAAGGGGTGCAGCAATGGCAGTTGAACAGTGGTAAGGAGAGGCTCCAGCAAAGAAGGGCGTGCTTAAAATTCAGATTTGGCCCTCCTAACATGGCTCTGTCTCTTGGTGACACCCTCCTCCCTTTTTTCCTCCCTGACTTCTGAGGAAATCCCCTCTCTGCTCCAAGAATCCTGACCATATACAGCAGCCTGTGGGATCACAAACCAACACACTGAACTGTAGTCACATGTCTCAACTGGCTTTGATTTCGCCTCAACGGCCGACTGCAGGAATGTCAGGTCTCTGCTGCGACCCTGCTTAGGAGCAGCCGTTATCTATCAGCAGGTTAAGTTCGTTTTCCCAACTGTTAATGCAGCGCCAAGACCATTTGTCTATGGGGGAGAAACAAGGCCGCCTTTTAAGGAGACAAAAACAAAGGTGGTATTTGATGTGTAGTGCAGGAGTGGGATGGGGTCAGAAAAAAAGAGAGAAGGAGCAGATGATGGGGTGACTTTTGCTCCCTCCTCAGACTGGAATGTGAGCAGAGACGCTGTCTGGGGGGCCCTGGCAGCAGCTGACTGCACCGGAGTGGGTGGGTGACTACAGCCTTCCGTTATGAGTCCGCTGTTCAGGGCTATGTGTCACATACTGGGGGAAGCACACTTTTAAGCCATCATACCACTGGCAGACTGGGCTGCAGCCAAGAAGATTCACACAACAGGAAATCATAGGTTATGCATTGACAGCTGAGCAGGACAAAAATATTAGGGGGAGGAGCATTTTCTTATATTTATGATTTATGATTTGAGGACAATAACAGATTACCTAAATCTTAGTGCAATTAGATAAAGTAGAAGGGGTCTCCCAGAGAGACAACCAAAATGTGATCTGAAAGCAGAAACACTATCCTGCATTCAGTGGCCTGTTACTCAAGTCGGTGCAAAAAAAAACCTCTTGGTTTGGACTGACAGCACAGAATAGCTGATCCACAGTGGCCTTGCATAAAAAAGAGTGATGAGGCTCAAAAACAGATGCAAGAATTTAAAGGGGGTTGTTTACATTATGTGACAGATTGTACAGTGGTTATATTTCTTGGTAAACAGGCAAGTGTTACATGTGCTCAAGTATTACATGTTACATCACATGCATAGAAAACACACTGACACACCCAGGTCACAGCCCTGCTGACATCCGTCTTTTGCTTACGTTGTCTGTTGCCTTCTCTCATATTGGTGCCAATCAGTGTAACTGATCAGAGTGTGCCACAGTGTAATTGATGCTTCTTCCAACACACAAAGTCACTGAACCTGGTTTCTTATCCTGTTCAATCTAGTTTGTCAGAAAAGCAGTAAACAACCGGGCCTCAGGTGAGTGAGACCTGAGAGGATCATGAACGGACATTTCATTTCTGGAATCATGTGATAGAAGAAGAAAAAAAGCCATATCCTGACAGGGTCAGAGGTCAAGGCAACACAGAATTACTGGAGTCAAACTGGCAGGCACTCTTGCCTAAAACAACAGAAACACCCCCTTAGACAATTTAAGACATACATAATGTCTTAGTTTAGAAGCTTAATTACATCAATCTCCCCATCTAACTCTCCGTTAACCATTCATTTAAGAAGATACTCTCTTGCCATATGTACTGTACGTTCAGAGAGTCACTGCTGGCAGTACAAATTCCTTTTCTCTATACTGGCAGTAAAGCAGTCACTTTGTTGTGCACTATAAGAAATGGGGGACAAAATTGTTCCATGCAAAAATGCATTCTTAATCTCAGCCAAAGCCACCATGGGGATTCAGCAGTCTGGGTTAGACACATTAAGCGGCTATCTTCATCCTTGTTGCTCTGTTTAGGATTATTAACGGTCTTTTGTCTCAGCAATTTGTCTTAAGGAATTTCTTACTAAAGACACAAAGATTTTGTGAGATACCCACTTAATTTGGCTAACTCACGTCATATGAGCTTTAGCTGAACTTCAGATTGCATTTCTATTTCTTGAGTCTTGGCACATAGGAATCTCTTCCCCCGAAGCTAATAGGACTGTCATTACTGTAGGTCGGATCTTTGATTTACAATAGTCGTAAATCAAAGATCCGACCCTATGGTGGTGCTAGGTGAAATGTAGGATCAAGTAGTATTTACAATTCATACGGAACATAAATGTCTGTATCAAATTTCATGGGGATCCATCCAAAAGCTGTTGAGACGTTTCACTAAACGCACACAAATGTCACTCTTCTGGTAGTTCTAGCAGAAAAGTCAAGGGATGGATATCTGAACCAAATTTAACAACAAACCGTCCAATAGCGGTTGCGTTATTTCCGCCTGAAGTACTGACCAGCCTGCCATCAGGTCAACATTGCCGTCTATAAAGCCGAGCCGTTACCATGGCACCACCAATTAACCTAGCCTGCATGTCTTTGGATGGTGGGAGAAAGCTGGAGTGGACATGGGGAGAACGTGCAAACAGAGAAAGGTCGGGGCAACCGAGGTTTGAACCCACAACCTTCTTGCTATGAGGCGACAGTTCTAACTACTATACCACCGCACCGGCCCACATGCAACTCATGAATCTAAAAATTTAAAATGCAGCATTATGTTTTTAAATGTAAGATGTCTTTCGGTTGTTGTGTTTCAGTATTAGCCCTATAGGCTTATGTTTCACTAACAGTTATTATAGAGATTTTTGTTGAGTTGGGGCAGGAATCTAGCAGGGATGTCCCTCTCTGTTCCTAACTATAGTGGGATCCATATAAACACATAATGGATGCAGGTGCACAGAGAGTGTCCTGTTGACTGACGTGTTTCAGGATATGTTATCCCTCCGCACAGTGGCGATGGCTTCCTGCCACAGACAAAGAACTGGGCCATGAGCCTGGATTCCTCGTAGGCCTCCATGTGGATCTGGTTTATTGTGCCAACCAGGCACCAGCTCTCAGACAATGACAGGCCTTGTTTCTCAGTCCATGTCTCTATAGCTCACCATCATTCTCCATCACATGCTCGCCTTCTTCTTCTAACCATCTCTGTCAGTCTCTTGCTCCCTCTGATAGGTTTCCCCTCGGTAGCCCTGGCCTAAAAAAGATGAATGCTGTAACAACTGGTCATTGTTCCCGCAGACATCCACAAGCCCTTGGAGCACAGATGTGAGTCACTGTTTTGCAAGAAAAAAAAATGAAATAAGAACACAAAGTAATAATGAGTGTACAAGGACTTCTTGTGAAATAAGTGAAATATCTTGTAATAACTTGTTTAGTAATTTTGTTTTAATTGGGTGTGTTATGTAAAAGGCCTTCACAGCTTAAGTACATAAAAGATTGGTGAAATGTCATCAGACAAGGCTCAATCAGTTTAGAGGATCTTAAAGTAATCTACAGTATAAAATTTGTAATATCAACAAGAAAGACTGTCATTCAGTCAAGACATCATTTTCATTGCTTTTTTACCTCACATAAAACTGTCAAACATATCTGCCTACACATATTAAAACATTAATTTATTTGATTAACTAATTAAGATTTTACACTGCACTGATCCAACTACAGCTGATGATGTTCACGTTTTTCTGGTCCTGGGACTCATGTAGAGCCTCTTGAGTGAACATAAAGCATTATTCCACTGTCCAAAGTCTGAAAAACATTGAATATATATTTTTAGGGACACCCTATGAGACTAACAAACACATATTTTAAAAGTAATTATCAATGTGGTGTGTATGTAATGCTATGTGAGAGCCATTCTTTCTCATATACATACCCATTTAGCCAGTCATCTGCTATAAGTGTGAGCACATTTACTTTTCCCACCATAAATGAGAGGCGTAAAGTCGTCAGCTTTAATAAAAGGTACATTATTTTAAATATTTGATCATCTAGATAGAACACTTCCACATGTATGACTATGATTCGTACTTTCTGTGGCATCCTAGAGTAAAGAAAATTACCACTGCAGAACACATGTCTTAGAGCTCCGTCCTCTCAACAACTGTAACATGATCTGGAAATACATGTTGCATATCATAAAACATTAGTATTAACTCTCTGATGCTTTTGTGCGTGAATATTCAGTCAAACACCTGTGACCTTTTGTCTGAATTTCCTCAGGCATTCAGACGGATTTCTACAGCATTGTAGCAGATCCTCTGCTTTAGTTCAGTTATCTAGACCCCAGAGGACTGTCCTCTTCTCTAATGCATCAACAGAGAGAATCAGAGATCGCCCACCCGTCTTGGTTCCTTTTTCCTCCTCTGTCTGTGTGGCTAATAAATCTTTTGCACCAAGGTCTGACCACTTGTTATATGTATCATCTTTGTAACAAGACATAGGACCTTGGTGCACAGACGCAAGCCACTGTTTAGTAAGGATAAGACATAATAAAGTAATAATGGGTGCAGAAGGACTTTTTGATAAATTAGTAAAAACATTTTTGGTCAGCTTGGACAAAACAATTTAATGGCAAGGTGACTTTTTCAGTGGGTTTATCACGCCTTCATAGGCCTTCATAGATAAAGTACATACAAGACTGATGAAATCTCATCACCTCAACTGCATTTATGTCCCGGCAATGGCATTACAATGCAATCTGTATCTGGATTAACTATCTGGATAAGGAAAAGGCATGTTAATGCAAACAGTAAATGCGTGCAGAATTAGACAGCTTTCAGATAACCCAGACCACAGAGGACGAATCCTACTATCTTTGGTGATCCCCTAACTTTTGTGCTACCAACATGTCAAAGCCATAACCAGTTACCCAGTTATCCAGTGAAACATAATTTATAAAATATAGGTCAACAATATAGTTGGTCCAATACTTTGGTTTATGACATTCTCATCAGCCTTGGCTGTACTTTGTCTTTAGTGCTTCTTAACAAACGTTAGCTTGCTGACACACTAAAAGATGGTCAGCATGGTAAACATTAAACCAAACATCAGCATATTAGCATTGTGAGCATTTTAGCATGCTTGTGTAAGCATTTAGCTCAAAGAACCACTGGGTACTGACAGTGGGGACTCCCTTGAGCTGGGCTGGCAATTCATTTTGAACAGTAAACTCGATAAATAAGTACAGATAATACCTTTAGCTAGAGGGAACAACATGTCTATCTAGGTTCCTTAGAGTCAACAGCTACGGAGCACACACACACACACACACACACACACACACACACACACACACACACACACATATAACCTTTATGTGGAGCAATGTACTTACTTTCACTTCTTACAATGACTTTCCCACAATCTCTGATTTTACTTTCAGTTTCATTGTGTCAATGTTAATTAACATTGCTTACAAATGGTTGTAACTTTGCACCTATAACCACAATGGCTGCTCTTGACTCAACACTGTGTTCTTGTTACAAACCAGGCAATATGGAAAAAACGATTTCACAACTATTATCATTGCATTAGCCTCATGTCACAATGTCAAAACATTTACAACATTCATTTTTTTCCTATGTTTTATAATAATTATGCCCAATAGTTTTCAATAAATATGTCACAACATATGTAGTAAGATCTTACTCCTGTTCTGTTTCATTAATTGTGAACCGATGAATTAATGCACAAACTCACCCCATCCACCCACACATACACACACACACACACATCTAAGGAGAATGCACACACCCTAAGAATTTATCAATTATCAATTCATGGCCTTGTCTCAACAATCCAACAAATGTGCAGCAGTGGCACTATGACCAGCAGACACACACACACACACACACACACACCTTACGGTTTCCTAAACTTCTGGGAAAGAAACACCAAATATGCGTAGGCTTGCTTTAGTGCCACGTGAGCTGTTGGTTAAGTAGGTCAGTCAGTAAGTCGGGAGTGGCAGGGAAGGAGTGCACAAACACAGTCTAACTCCATTACCTCATACAGTGGATTAGTGTCAACAGGCCCATCCGTCTGTCTACAGCCGTCCTGGCTCAAGTGACCATAAAGTGAGCAGCTGGAGCTTGTATTCCTGCACTCCTGTTTGCCCCTGTAAAGTCAAACAACCGCAAACATACCTGTAAGCAATGCACACAACCATCTCAGTGTGTAACTACACATACAAGAATGTACCCATACACACACACACACACAGAACACGTGGTCACAATGAGTCAGGCCAGTAAGGTTACACCTGTAGCCCTCATTGCTGAATTATAGTACAAACAGCCGGCGGACAAAAGGAGTACTTCCTGATGCTTGTATAAAGTGTCAAAGGATAAGCTAAACTGAGAGACAACAACAAAAGAGAGGGTGGGAGGCTTCCTGGTGCAATAACCTCATAAACAACCTTTCATAGTGTGATGACAATCAAATATACAGTACGTGTCCAATTGCAACATCTCTGCTTAAAGCAGAACTTTAAGTTAATTTTTAAGTTAATCTTGATCGTTATACCTTTGTGAGTACTGACTATAGAAAAAAAAAACGAGCCGGATTGGTGCTTGCAACACGGAGCTGCTACAGCTGATGCCCAGAGCTCCCACATAGCTAAAACGGCAGTTATGGGGGCATTTACATAAACAGGGCTCTTACATGACAACACGATGCGTTTAGCAACTTAGCCATTGTGTAAATTCACCTAAATAGTGTTTTATACGGCTAGCTGTACTCGCGCTGAAGTCCCGTGAGAATCCGTTCGTGGTTGCCGGAAAAAGGTAATCCTTTATAGATCAATCAATTAAAGCTTATAAAGCCATTAATAAGAACTACTTTTAAGTTGCCAAGTTTTTTTAACACTTTGTGCTAATACAAACACTAAAGACTAAAACACTCTAAACTAGAGAAAAGGGCTGAAGAGGTTATTAACAAGTTACTAACCATTTATGTAGAGCTGAAACGATTTGTGCATAAATCAATCAAAAGAAAATGAATCGACATTTACAATTTAAATTTTTCAAGCAAAAATTGCAGAAATTCCCAGCTCCCAGCTTCTCAGTTGTGAATATTATCTGGGATTCTTTTCTCTCTTGTGATAGTAAATTGAATATCTTTGAGTTTTGAACTGTTTGTCTGAAACATTTAAATGCGAATCGTGAAAGTAATCACTAGTTTTATTCAGTCAGTGGGTTAATTTTTTCAACAGCCTCCATAGAGAGCACACTGCCCCGATGTCGTGGTGTCAGAAACACACCCACACAATTACATAACTTGCATCAAAGATTAAAGAAGTCTTTCGAGGTTTTAGGTTTAAACAGTTTCAACTCAGCAGATGTTACCCAGTGTTTGCAATAAACTGCTGAAGGCCTGCAAGCTGTCTGTGGAGATGTTTATGCAATGTTACATTTAGCAGCACTGTCTCTGAAGCATGCTGGGGTGCTCACTGACAGTGGAAAAAAACCCACACACACCAGATAAGAAGCAGAAGAAATAAAGTCGCGACAGAAAAACTGCACATAAAAGTCAGAGAGCCTTGAGACAGAAATGAAGTACAGAAGCAGAAGTGAGCTATATGTGTACAGAGTGACAGCAGAGTCCCCCGCTCCTCCCCGCCACTCGATCCTTCCTCCTCTAATCCAAACACCTGCAGGCGGGGAGGGAGAAGGGTGAACAGCAGGCTACATGTGAGTGGTTGCTCACATGCAGTCGGCAAGCAACGTGTTACAGTAACACCTTTACTGGGGCCAAGGCGGGCGGTTACATAAAGCACAGACACACACACTCACACACGTAAGCAAGCAAACTGTTCCAAGGGCATGGGATGGTTGGGTTAGCAGGTGGGTATATAGAAGCAAATTGGAACGGAGGGGATTTGCAGTGTCAGCTGTTGTTTTGTGTTTGCTGTTTCACTGCTTACAGGCTGTGTTAAAGTGTGCCACCATAAGCGCAACGATTGTTAACACTCCAAGTCGGCTGCCAAAGCAAGGCCGTTTACATTCAACAGGTTTACTGGAATGGCTACAGAGGAGGTGACAAATCCCAACATGCGATCACAAGAATTTAACACAATTAAAAAAGCAAAGGATTGGGACATATTTTTGGAAGATAACTTTTGTCAGGGTTTCACACTGTCAGTCCACGGTTACATTGTGTCTTGCCATGATTGACACATGTTGCTCAGGGAGACAGACAAACAGAAGATACTAGACCAGAGGTGAACACACAGGCTGCATTGGCAGAAGGCCTGCGAGTGAGGAAGACAGCTTAAGCTGGGATTTCACTTAGAGTATGTGGGTCACTGAACCTGTAACACCAGGTTTTCCAGACGCTCTGATACTGCTGGCGATGACAAGTAACAGTGCAGCCGTGTTAGTTCAAAACGCACTTCTGCTGAGTGACCTTCAGCCTCAGCCATGATCAAATAAATGTGAGAATGCTCACACGGACAACATTTAGTGTTTTAAAGTAGCTACCAATGTCATGTAAGTGATGAGGGTGAGAGGCTTCCCAAAATTGTTTTGACTACCAGTCCTGTCCAAACCCACCCAATTTTCTAAGAAGCCCTGCCGCTTCCAAAAAAAACAACTGGAATTTGTGGCAATTTTTTTTCCTTGTTTGTTTTTAGCTCTTAAGCAACTCCTGCACAGACAGCTCCTTATTAAGAGCAGCTACAACGTGAGCAGTTGGGACATGTTTACATTTAGACTCTGCCATGAATTGTAACAGAGGCGATGAAAATTCTCCAGCAGCAGGATAAACTCTATTTCATCTGGACAGAAAACAGTAAAAAAAAACTTGCAAGAAGGGGGAAAATGGAGGGAATAAAAGACAGATCAGTTATATGAAATGTAAAAGAGTGAAAGATCTCTTGCTTGTTCAGCTTGTTGTTTTTATACAGTATCTCACAAAAGTGAGTGTCATGTGACTCGTTGGTGTTACAAGGTCTCAGGTGAGAATGGGGAGCATGTGTGTTAAATTTGGTGTTATCACTCTCACACTCCCTCATTCTGGTCACTGGAAGTTCAACATGTCACCTCATGGCAAAGAACTCTCTGAGGATCTGAAAAAAAGAATTGTTGCTCTAAATAAAGATGGCCTAGGCTATAAGAAGATTGCCAAGAATGTGAAACTGAGCTACAACACGGTGGCCAAGACAATACAGCGGTTCAACAGGACAGGTTCCACTCAGAACAGGCCTCGCCACGGTCGACCAAAGGAGCTGAGTTCACATGCTCAGTGTCATATCCAGAGGTTGTCTTTGGGAAATAGATGTATGAGTGCTGCCAGCATTGCCGCAGAGGGTGAAGGGGTGGGGGGGTCAGCTTGTCAGTGCTCAGACCATATGCCGCACGCTGCATCAAATTGGTCTGCATGGCTGTCGTAACAGAAGGAAGCAAATTTACACTGTTGTACAAGCTGTACACCCACTGCTTTACATTACAGCATTATTTACAAAAATGTCAGGCGTGTACTCACTTTTGTGGGATGCTGTAGATCAGGAATTAATAATGGTTGCCATTGTCAGTGTAGCAACGGACAGAGCTGAGGAAATGGGTGGGTTCTTGGTAAATGGGTAAAAAAAAATGCTCAAAGGAAGAGAGAGAGGGAGTGGAAGGGTAAAGGACAGCATGTGAAGGTAGGGTAGTGTGTTGTCCGAGTGCCATGTGCTTGGGCAAGGCGTGTGAGTGAATGAAGCACGTCACGGTATGACTCATACAGGAAGAGGCTAGCGCTCCACACATCTCCACATGCACCAACTGTCTGAAATAGACGAACACACATGAGCACGTAACACACACACAACACACCCTTGCAGAAACAATCAACACCACAAACACGCGCACTAACCACAGAAGCCAGGAAAGTACAGGAGAGACACGACTAAGGAAATAACGATATGGAGTGCGTTGAACTCTCCACTGATTGGACTATTGAAGTGGCATCTCAGAGACAAGTCAAACAGGTCATCACGGAGCATTCCCGACCTGAAAACAGGCACACTTTAGGACAGGAGCTCTTGGATTAACATGTACTGTGTTACAGTATAACACTGACCGACATTTTCTCAGTGACTCCAGGTTCTTTTGCTCATGTGTTAAAAGACTGACTCAAAAATGACCAATGAGGGTTTTAGCTAAGCGCAGCAATGGAATGTAACACATGAATGACTATTATTTTTATTCAAGTGTCATACACCTCGGTGCCCAGCTTACATGGGTTTCCAAGTAACTACTTACATTAACTACAGAGGCAAGAGAAAACAGAAGGAAAGCACACACATTGCATCAAATATAAGCTTAACAGATTAAAAATACACACTCGTAGGTGGATGGTAGGTATTTAACAAAAACTAAGCTGTGTTAAACGTCTGTTGTGTGAACGTGAACTGTAATCTACGTTCGTCAGTCAATGTCAGGGAAAGCATTTTCATAGAAAAAGTAACTTGAAGATCATGATTAAAAGGACTGCGGGCAATAAAAACACATTTCAGTCTCAAGCAAATCACACAGGTGACGCCATCTGTCCTCCTCTTGCGACAGGCAAAGGCAGGATCTCAGCTCCTGAGACATCTGAGCTCTGGTCAGGTTAAAGGTCGCACATCACTTGGGATGTTTAAGGGTGCTTACAGAGTATAGACTAACACTAACACCCCAAGGCACCTTATTTCTAAATAAATAGGCTACTGAAATCCAAATTTAAAGAATAACTCTACCTGTTCAGGCTGCATATCGAAAAAGTACCAACTGTGAGAAACTGTAAAAACTAACCCCAATACCTGCTGGATCAGTTTCAACTAGTAAATTATTTACATAGAGTACAAACTGCATAGGGGGGAGCACTTCCCCTATGCGTTAAGCAGCATGCATGCAACTGGGGCTTCATAGAGAGCTTCCCATCAATACCAGATGTCAATAGTTTTTAAACTAAGAAGACCATGATTTACACCATCGAAAGTTTTCTCAATATGAGGATGGGTGAAGATTAACATTCAAAGGAGCCATAAAAGCATGAAGAGAGAAGCAGCAGCAGCAGCACCTCATTCTAGTGTTATAAATGTATGAATTATGTGATCAATATAACTGTACCAGCTCTCCATACGCAAGTCCCAGTGTGTGACAGGCGAGTCGCTTTGTTGGGAACACTTTCACATTTTGTTTCAGAGGTGAGGGTGGAAAGCCACGCACAACTCACGTAGGCGGAAAAACAGTTAAACAGCTTAAATGCATGCAAACGCATAAATGTCTGCATTGAAGTGGGCAGTCATATTTAGCCCCTCATGCATATGCATGAGCGTGTGTGCATATGGCACAACCGATCTGCACCCTGCCAAGAATATCAAGGGGTCCATGAGTGACTGTCAGTCATGGTGATTCAGTGTTTGTACACATAGTGTGATTTTCTGTGTGTGTGTTGTGTGCATATGGGGGTCAGTGCGAGGACTTTTCTCAGCACCTTGCCACCGCTTCCTCTTCTGAGAATGGGGAACAAGGTTTATCGACAGTGTGCAGAGCCGCACATGTAAACAGGGCTTCCAGCTGGCTTTGTTACAGCTTTTACAGCTTCCAGCACATGTGTTACATCTAGAGGTGTTTAAAAACATGACAGCAACTCACAGACCTCAACACACATGTCACACACACACAAGCTGCCGACACATGGCCCCTTACCACTGGCTCTGAGCTGTAAAAACAGCTGAATGCTTTTCTCTTCCACAGAAGGGGAAGGGGGGCACACAGGTGAGGCAGGGGGCAGCTGTCTTTACAAATTCAACTTCAGCAGAAATCAGAGGAAGGTGTTGCCTAACATTTTTATAGCTTCCACACCCTTACATGTCCCTGCAGTCAGTCAGGTTATGAAACAACCAAGCTCTGACAGAAAAGCAATACTAACAATGCATTGTTTTACTATGTGCTGTGAGTGCTGCACTTCCTTCTTATCCAAGCCACAGGATCTGATCATCACACCTTGTGCAAACAATGCAGAAACTTTGGATGTTGCAGCTGAGTGTGAAAGCAAAAGGGAACACAAGTGTGTGTGTGTTTAGATTTAGACAAATTGATGTCAGTACTCCATGAGCCTATGAAGATCTTAATATTACATTTATGAGGAAACAAAATGGCCAACAGGCCAGAGAGTTTGTGTTTCTGACATCGCCAAAAGTTACACACCTCACTTTGAGACAGAAAGCAGCTGTGGAGCGACACGCCCCTGCCTTCCTCAAACACTCGTGGGTCAACGGAGGTGAAGATCATCGATTTTTATTGACAACTGAACTCCATGTCTCATCAGTCTTCATTAGAAACCTGCTGCACCGATTTCCTGGACAAATCCAGAGAAGACCTTGAATGTCTCATGTGGCCTTCGGAGCACTGCTCTGAAGGAAGAGACCATTTCTCTCTGTGGCTACATGCGGCTCACACACACACAGCCATGTTCACAGCTGGACATCACAGGCATACATAATACATGAGGAAGTACGAGATGAGGGGCAGTGTCCTGTTTCTCCTCTAGAACTGCTGACCTGTGCACCCCCCCTCACACCTCCCACACACACACACACACATGCACACATCATGAGGCAAGTCTTCATCTAATGAATCCAAATCCATATCTCTCAGCTGGGTTTGCATCTGCTGCGGCCAAGTGCACTGAATTGGTAGGTGGGTCACAGAAACCCCCTACTACACTGATCACCTGACCAGGTGAGCAGCTGCTGGACTCGCTCCATGTAGATGTTATTGTGTATTCTGTTTGAAAGAGATTATGAAATCACCTCCATTCAAAGTCAATATTGCATTCAGGTTTGATGGAATGAAGAGGTGGAGCAACTGATGCCCTGAGAGTTTCAAAACACGGAGACCACATGATGACGTTGTTGCTCTACCAAAACATCTACGTACAAAATACCTCTGCAGGGCTGAAAGTCCTTTACTTCCAAACAGATCAAGGAACCAAATGTGTTAAACTAATACTGGCAAGATGCTTCTGCACCCGCGTGGCGTCTCCGTGTCAATACAGTGTACCGGTAAATTTGCTCGCCAGTGGCTGAGCATGTCTCAACTCTGTGGCGCCATCTAGTGGCGACATCTCGTCCACTTTCACTGACGGGGTGTTATTAAGCATGAGTCTGTTCCGTAAATTAAAAAACAGGCACATAAAAGGGGTTATTCACTCTCAAAATAGACTCAACCCCTCAGGAAAATTCTTCAGTTTGGTTGACTCCCTACAAATATTGGAACAAGATTAAGGGAGTTTAATTTTCCATCCTTCATAATGTAGCCTTGTACATCTAAATCCCATTTTGCTAAATTTACTGACTTATGTACTTTACTTATCCAATTTTGTTTGAGAAACTTGCTGTTCATCTTTGTTTTTAACATAGCATTTGCTAGGGGAAATTTTTTTTAATCAAGATTGTATTTTTGAGAACAACATAGACAAAGTCAAAGTTGAAATGTACAACTTTAAATTCAACAACATCTACATTATTATCTGGAGCAGACATGCTTTAACATCCTGTAGAAATAAATTCTGTATGGACCTTATAAAATGTACCCATTTCTTTGACTTTTTTTCTTTGACTTAGAGGTGTGTTGACATGCAACACACATTTATGGGTTGGTACGTTTTGTTTTAAGATTTCAGTCATATAAGAGCTCAGTATCTTTTTTTCTCCCAGGTGCAAGTCAACAGGAATTGTAACAGCTCTGAAAATATCCTAATAAAAGCAATTAATTCCTCTGTAATGTAATAGAAAATGGTTGTGGTGCACAACCATGAAGTAAATGAAATCTGTCTTCTGTACTTTATTGAACCTCAAATATAATCCAGTACAGTCAACATGGAACATGATTCAACTTGTGAAACACAACAATGTGTTACTTCAAATACAAGCTATGAGATCCTTTAAAAACAAATCCAAAGAGGCTGAAGAAAGCCATGATGGTTGAAAGATCTGGATACAAGCCAGTAAGTGAAGCTTCATTTGTGAAGGTTCATAGTTTTTTTTAATGTTCTGATGATTACTTCTGTATATAAACCCCTGCACTTTCTGTATGTACACGCTACACTCTATCTTATTATTTATTTATTTCATTTCCATTTTTTGGTACTTTTTCCTTTTAAAATGCTCTCACTGGAATATACATTGAATCTATATCATGTTCTGTGATGACTGTCCTGCATTATGTTCGAGGTTCAATAAAGAAATGAAGACTGTACTTCATAAGCTGCCCCACGACCATTTTCTACTACATTATAGAGGAATTATCTGCTTTTATTAGGATATTTTCAGAGCTATTACAATTCTTGTTGCACCTAGGAGAAAAAAAGAAATTGAGTCCTTACATGACTGTATTACATACACACATTTTTTAGGGTTCATACCAAGTTTATTTCAACAGGATATTAAAGCATGTCTGCTCCAGATAATAATGTAGATGTTGCTGAATTTGAAGATGTACATTTTAGGCAATAGCAGAAACCAATCAGACAAATACGACTGAAAAAGTGTTTATTAGGACGTTTTCAATACAGTGTGGAGATGCATATCAAATCCTGTGACATTCTCTTCATTTATCATTCATCAACAAAACATATTTTTTACAAGCCAAGAAATACATTCCCTTCAGGTCTCAGCTGCTAAGAGAGGACATTGACGAGTATGAGGACACATAAGCTTTTGAGAAAGTGTTTACTGTTTCAAAGCCCCAGATCTGTGGGGACCAGAGTTGGTAAAGGAGGGCAGCGAGACGTCTGTTCCTTTTCTAGACAGCCATCTACGCCCCTGAGCAAGCCTCTCGACTCCCAAACACTGGGGGACTTCTGAGTGCTAAAACTGTGTGTCTGTTCACTGTGTAGCTCTTCCTCTTTGGAAATTCTCCCTGCAGCTTCAAGTGTATCAAAATATGATCCCTATCAGCTGTCTGTCTTGGTGTCACTTGACGTCACGATTACATCTAACATTGGCTTTAAATCAAGCCGTTTAAGCACCAGTTACATCCAGGCTTCACAAGTCTGAACCTAATTTGTTAAATACAATGCAAGTAAATAAAAAAATAAACAAATTTCATTAACATTTTAAATATTCTCTGTTAGACATCTCTAAATTTACAACCTCACTAATCAAAGCAGTTTCAAAATAAACTTTGTTTTGATTATTTTTAAGTATGTTCCTACTGGTCAAGAGACAACTTAGTAAGTCACCTAGTGAGTCAAGTGTCAATTAAATCAATGTGGAATCAACAGTGGGAAGTGAACCACAGTTGAACCAGAAAGAAAATAAATATAAAACATTAGAAAACATCTCAACATCTAAAAGGCTTGAAAACTTAACTTAGTTATAGCACAAACAATGAAATCTGCCTCCACACACACACACACACACACCATATTGTTGTCTTATCTAGATTTGGTAGCCATTTGCACATGTACATGTTGTCCTGTCCATCAAAGTCTCTGCTGCTGCCATGGTAACCCAGGCTCAGGAATGCCACCCTTCCAGTCGGGGGGGAACCAAACCACGCACGATGCGTATCACAGCAACGCCGGAGGAGCTGGGCTGAGAGTCGCCGGGAACACAGTGATCCCTGGTGAGAACGTCCCCACCCACCCCTCAGATGGCACTGGCACAGTAACACATAAGCACCGTGGGGGATCGCATCTCGAGTGGCTGACAACCTGCCGGAGTTCTGCGACTGCCCTTCACACAGCATCTGACCCCCATTACCTTTTTAACACACAGGTTATTAATGGCACCCAGCTGCGATGGGAAATGGCCGGGCACCTCTCAGTGTTCATGTATAAATAGGTCACTGATGTAGGCACGTGTTGCTCTCTAGGGGGAGTGTGTGTGTGCGTGTGTGTGTGTGTCCCATATGATTGCTGAAAGTGACATTTAGCAGAAGTCTCAGTACCAAAATTCAGTCAGTATTTGCTTATGAATCAATGCACTTAAAAACACCATGTGAGCATTACCAACTCACCTCTGGGAAAAAGTCAAGGAATGGGTTCATTGTTTTTAGAATTCATGCTAAGTTTATTCCAACAGGAAATAAAAGAGCGTCGGATGCAGATGGGTTTTTTTTCATCAGTTTCTGTTGTTGAGGCGAGCATTGTTCTCCATAAAGTGCTTTTGCATCATCTTGTAATTTACCATAAAAATGTCACATTTCTACCTCTTTGCATCCAAAAAAAAGTATGAACCATCTCGGAGGACACACTTTTCTTATAAACGAGCCACTAAAAATAAAGACAATTTTCAGGGGGGTCCCAGGACCTCAGTTCATCTTCCAGGTGCAGGCTTTGTAGACTAGAGGTGCTACTTAGCGTACCGTCCGAGACTTGATGTGGCTCCCAGCGGTTTCTTCTGGCCTTTGGGAAGTTGGCGCAGAACAAAGTCAAAGTTTGCCGTTGTGGACATAGCATAGAAGACGTTTGCTTTGTCTGGTATGATCAACTCTGAAAACAGGAAAACAAGATAAATCGTTAAAAGGAGGCTTTCTCTATCTTTTTTTCAGCAGTGTTTTAACAGACCTTTTGTTCTGACCTCTTTCCTGGGAGATGACCTGTGTCAGGCTGAAGTCCTGCCAGTTCATGTGCTCAAGGTGATGCTTCTCCAACGCCCTTTGAATCACCTGTGCAGTTTTGTCCTGGCTGGTCAACTATGAAAGACAACAATTTGCTATTAAGTATCAAGTGCTATTAAACACACATGTTTTAATGTTCACAGAGTAGTGCAATAGTGGAAGAATTATTCAGATCCTTGTTTTGAAGTCCCTCTTCACTCAAAATGTGCTTTGCTTGCTGATTTCATTTGGATGTTTGAGCTTCACTGTGCAGAGTTTGAAAATTGAAGGCTGTTTTAACATTCACCTTAAATCTCAGTTTAACAAGTGCTCATCAAGCATGATTTGTGCTGTCCACTAGTTTGGAAGCCAACCACAGTTCACTAGGTAAAAGTCTGCATTGCACATACACTTCACTTTTCAGTGAAGTAGGAGACATCTTGTGTCAGATTGTGGCATTTTCAATAAAGACATGGGAGTAGATAATAATAGAGCAGTTAATTATTTCTAATCAAGATAATTAAACTTTTTTTTGAAGAAAACCAATATCAGACACAACCAGAGTATTTTTCATTTTTTTGTCTTAAAACATTGTTTAAATCTCTAAATGAAAGTAACACTACCACAACTATAAATCTTGTATTGAAAATCAGAGCTGAAACGATTAGTCACACAGTCGGTCAGACAAAAAAAATCTGCAACTATTCTGATAATCGATTAATCATTCAAGTCATTTGTCAAGCAAAACCTCCATCCATTCTCCGCATGCAGCTTCTCCAATGTGAGGATTTGCTACTTTTGTTATTAACCTCACCTTTAAAGGTAATAAACTCTGATAAGCCTTTTTTTCACTATTTTTTTGACATTTAATAGTAATGATAGGTTTAATAAATAATGAAAATCCTGTTTGGTTGTAGCCCTATTAAAAATGTTACTTAAGTCAAAGTACTTAAATTTAATTAACCAAATGTACCAAAGGTACGAAAAGTGTCAAATATATATTATATTATTAATATGTGTAAGTATTTTAATATTGTTGTTGGTCAAGGTGGAGGTATATTTATCTACCCTATATAAGTTGGGTAGTTTCATCTTTAACAATGCATTTTATTTTCTAAGCTCATCATGTGCTTTGTATGTTCACTGTAAAGCAATTAGTAACTCTAGCTGTCAGGTAAATGTAGTGGAGTAAAAAGTACAATATTTCTCTCTGAAATGTAGTATAAAGGAGAATGACACGGATATAAAAATGTAATATAAATAGTTCCTTTTCACCACTGTATTAGTGTATATACAATGCAACACACAATAATTTCATACTAAATTTCCATCTTTGGATTTCAAAAACAACACAATGTGGTGAAGATTTAATATTTTGACATCAGAACTTGAGGATAAACTCACCAGGATGCTTTTATACAAGTTGCCGTTGTTGTGGCCCAGGTCCACGCTCACCCTGACTATACAGGAGTCAGCCACCTGACGGTTATACAACGGTAGCGAGATCATGGACACGGAGCGTTTGTGGTGGGAGGCCAGAGAGGGCTTCGGCCGTGCACCGCCGTAGGACGTGGCTGGAGAACACGGATCAGTCCGGCGGTCAGGGGAGGCGTTGGAAGGGGTAGGGGAGTCTGGAAAGGAGGAGCCGGGGGAGGACGAGGAAGAGGAGGACGACGAGGACGAGGGGGAAGAGAAGACCTCAGACACATTGTTGCAGGAGCTGTGAAAGGACTGTAGAGGAGGTGAGAAAGAATATTGATGAGTGCCACTGGAAATAGAGTCATGGCATTTGTAGTGTTTCAGAATTGATTGCTCTGCGGAGAACAACTAAACTGCTGAGCCGCGGTGCAGCAGTGAGAGCCGTGCACCATTTAACAGACCCCACTCCAGCTCAGCTAAGGACTTGCTTAAATGAAATTCCACTTGTTGAGGACTCGCTCTAGTTTCGACAGCCCTTTAAAGAGGCTCTTTTGTGAAGGGAGATTATGTAAGTTTCCCGGCTTTAAAAGACATTCAGTGTATTTTACTTCTCATTATCTCCGCCAGGCAGCTAATCTCACATCTGCCTAATATATTGTTGTGCACATTTATGACTGTATGCTCAAGGTCCTCTTGATTCAGTGATATATGTTTTTGATTTTCAAAAAATATATATATTTTAAGCCTATAGGAAAGCTTAGACTGTCATCTTTTCAGCAGTATTCATCATTTTGAGATAAGCTGTACAACATAGCAAAAAGCATTTCTGGCAATCTACTGCATGCGCTCTTCTAGTAAGAAATGCTTCAGTGCTTCAGGGGTTTGTTTGACTACATATAACAGGGTGATTGTTTGCAAAGTGTAAATAGTGGATGCTGTGCTGAACACAGACGCCCATTAGATGAAGGCACAGCATGACAAAGCGTTCAACAAAGAAACCACTGTTAGCACAACTGTGGACAAAGGATGGAAAGAAAACAAGGCTATAAGACAGTGAGGCAGACACATGCGCACACACACAACCAGTAGTTCACCTGCAGTCTGATGGAACAGCCTGAGTTTGAGGAGCAGAGATCCTCCATCTCAGATCCACTGGATCCAGAAGACGTGACGCTGATCTGGTCAGAGGGGAGTTTTTTTAATCCATCGCCCGCTGACAAGAGACTGAAGACACTTGACCTTGTATCAAAGAAGCCAGAAAAACTGCTGTTTTATACACAGTTATATAACATTATAGAATTAATTTTAATTCTACTGTGTATCAACACTGCATATAACAAATCAAACTCAAAACAGCTGATTCCTTTCATGTTTTGGCAGAAAAAGAGAGTCAGTAAATTGAGTTTGGTAAGTTCCTACTATGAGTTCAGTGTGTAAGCGTGCACAATAAAATGTGCATGTACTCTGTGTATATGAACATTCAAATGAGGCCACAACGTAACACTCACAAGGAGAGTTTCTTTGCGAGTGTGCAGCGGCTCCGGGGACTTGGCGAACACAAGTCTACTGGAGGCTCCAGATTCCTCGACAGTTCGTAGCTGTAACAAAAAAACAGAAATGAAATCCTGCTACAGACGTTTAGCCGTTGAATGGCCCTCTCTAGAGCACATTCTGAGCTGTGAAAGCTTGTTGAAAAGTGTGCTGCATTTGACTCCAGTTGACTGAGGCAACCAAAGTTCTCTGTTAAAGTACTTTTTAAAAAATAAATTAAAAAAACCCAGGGTGCACTGCGGTTTTCAAAACCAGACCGGTTCTTGGCATGTGGCATGTTTATGGTAATCATATTTTTGTTTTTACTTTTACATAGTTTCAGAGGGTTGATGGAATAGAATAATGTAAATGAATACACTCAAGAAAAAAATTAGAAATAAGAAATTTGATTGTTAAATGTCTGCTTTTGTAGTGTACTCATTGTAAGTTGGCATCTCTACTGTTTGGTGGAGGATAAACATTTAAAAGATGGGTGATTTGTTGAAAAAAAAAGTTTTTTTTGTTGTTGGTGCTGAAAGGAACTGAGAAATGCTTGCTTGTTTATTTATTCAAAAAGATAAATCACAACATTTCTTTATTTTTCCAACAGAAATTGACATTAATCTGTAGGTAGCATACATCATGCTACTTTATTTTTCTCTTCAGTTCCTTATTTTTTCCCAACACAATTACAGCAAACGTTAAAGATTTTATGAACTGCCAGACGTTATATAAGTATGTAGCTAAATATTGCATTATAAATGTCAAAGGAGTTGTTTCTTTATGATAAGGCTCAGACAGCACAGGGTTACACCCACATCTCAGCTGATAACATGAACTGACCAGATGCCATTTCTCACTATGACAGGGCATTTTGATCAATTATAGTGCATACTGCGCCTTACAATGTATCTTTGAGTGGAAACTTATTAAAAGCAACACACCTTTATTTGTCCACATAGCAAATAAACAGTATAATGACAGAAGAAGATTTTTTTACAATGCATATTTCAAATTATATAACCTTTATTGGGCTGCCTGTGATCTCATCACAGGTATGGTATGTGAGGGGCAAATAAAACACTTTGTTCAGCTCACCTCTCCTGGTCAGTGAGCAGCTTGTGTCCCTGCAGCCAGGCAGCGATTCTGGGGTGATGGGGCAGGTTGTACTGGGAACAGGACACCTGCAGCACACGGATCTGTGACAGAACCTCAAACTCCTGTAAGGAGAGAGAAATATCGTTGGTTCGAGTGACAGGGAGTGGGGCTGTTTAACCGAATTTTGTTCCTTAAAGAGATGTGTAAATGTTTAAAAAGGATAACTAAAGGTCTCTAGCTTTCAGCATGTCTGAAAAAAACAAGTTTCAGAAAATATCTTGGTTTACTTTGACAACGAAAATATACTGTACACACCCAACCACACAAGAGTGTAGTGCTGAACAAATGTTATGTGGACGTGCGCACACACACACACACACACACATAAAAAAGGCAAATACATAAAAGACGACTAAGAGGAACCACTTACCCTCCTCCTCTTCTCAAAATTTATGAGCCCACCCTGTCAAAAGAGTAGATTGTCAGTACAGTACTTATTTATTGCATTTATCAATGATTAATTAGATCAAGAAATGAACAAAAACACTATGGTAACACCTTATTCTAACATCCCCTATTTATAGGCTGTATATTATAACAATGTAATGTGGCAGAGATAAAACCTTTGTGTTTGTCAGTGTCAACGTAATCGTTAACAACTATAATACCTCCTGTGACTCATACATAAAAGGTGTATAAAAAGATGATGAATTACTGACAATATAATTTAATAGTTGTAATCATGGTCATGAATAAGTCTCCGTATTTTACATGAGCGTGAAATATTGCATCTTCATTTCTATATTTATTAATAAAAAGAAAATATTTATGTATTGATGACGACTCAGCAAACTCAAGATGTGAAATCTGAAGTGTGGAACTTGAGTGAAGATTTGTTTTGTCAAATTATTGTCAAGGTTAAGAATGAACCTTCCTTGGATTGGTTATACAAATGCAATTAGGAACGATACATTTGATCAAATTGAGTTAAGACTGTATAAAATAAGTGTATAAAATATAGTAGGGACGGTAGGCACATGTTCCTATCAATATCCAGCAGCTACTGAGTTGTCCGTAGCTATAATTTGCAAGAAGTCCAATGTGTTTTAAGTTTTGAAAGATTATGCCCTCCCCCCTCGTATGCCTCACAGTGGTTCTAGCCTGCTACCTACCTTTTTCAGACCCTCAGCGTCTTAATTTATGAAAAGCAAAAACAGATCTAGTGAATTATTCAGACCATAGGGGGGAAAGAGAGAAATGTACAAAAGTCTATTCTATTGTAGGCTAATTTATTCCCCTGCATGCTGCTTAGAGTAATCTCATTCAGCTCTCTCTCTCTCTCCACTCCCATCGTGCATGAGGAGTGAGAGTGAGTTACTATGGTTATGGGGAAGCTTTGTGTTTCTGTCGCTCTGAAACTTCACAAGAACACAGGAGGAGAACAAGGTGGGGCGGTTGATAAGCAGCAGACTTTGGAGTAATGACATGGTTTTGTTAGTTGCCGAGTATAGTTTTCAGATAAATGTAGTGAAGTAAAACAAACAAACTGAAATACAATGAAGTAGAAGTGTAAAGCAGCATAAAATGGAAATAATCGAGTAAATACAAGTGCCTCTCAAAGTACGGTACTTGGGCAAATGTTCTTGGTTACATTCCACCGCTGTTACATTGCAAATTAATTTATTATAATTATAATTGTTAATAGTAGACAAGCTTGTTTGTTTCTAGATACTGTTATCTCTTTTGCTTTCTGTGAAGATTATACAAAAGGCAGTTTCTGCATTTTATTTTTGGTATTTGTACACATAAAACGAGGGCATTACAACCCTATATATACCCTCTCTATACATATAAAATAAAAAGGGTTTATATACATGCTAATTAGGGGGGGTTCAAGTAAACTGTTACCCACTACAAAACAAAATACATGAGATGCAATATTTCATACTGGACAGTAGACACTTTAACCACTGAATGTTAACTTTATCAAATAATATGCAGAGGAACTGTCCCTCTGGCTACATTATATACCTCCACAGTGTCAGGCAGAGCAGTGTCCAGCATGGTGAGGACGGTCAGATAGGTGCCGAGGTAAGGAACGACTCCACTGGAGGTACTCTGGAGAAAAACATGTAAGCACAGTGCCGATCAGGGTTACATCACTAGTTTCCCGTGTCACTGTATCTGGTTATACGTTTTTTTAAACAAAACAGAAATCGGACGATATTCAAACAAGGCAAGTCCCAATTAACAGCACTGTGGGTTCATGTTACAGCCCGGGAGTATGAGCATATGACTCATCAAAGATCCCGGTGTAGTCTATTATTACCGTCCTATAATCCTAGTGATGTGAGGCCATTTGAAACTTCTTGAAACACCCAGCGAGGCTAAAGATAGCTTTGAGTCTCTGCCATGCCAGCGATACCCTTGAGGGAAAATTAGCTCTCTTGTGGCATCTTGCATGTGTCTTTTTAAAAAGCTGTACCTAAACCTCGCCTCGGGTAAAATAACTCCGAGACAATATCAGATGAAATATTATCACATGTCACAAAAGGAAGGTCGCGCTAGGTCTCGGTGATATATGGCACTGGGAATTCATCTCACGTTTTCAAAACGTCTCACTATTTTCCCCCAGCTGATGTATGGCTTACCATCTGTCTGTGGATCAGACTCTGCTTGGATATCTTTGGAGAAATGTTATCCACAGTCGCTTGGCCTCCGTCCTGTCAAAGTAGGTCAGATGGAGCCGCGTTGAGTTTAAGGTTATAAGCACATACATACAATAAGCGATTAAAACTGAACAAATGCAGCTAAATCTGACTACTGCATGCATTTGTGTTTATCTGCAAAAAACATATGAATACAAACAAGCCCATCCAAGGGGGCTTTATATAAGGATGTGCTCAAACTGTAAACTGGCTTATAAAACAAGTTCTTCAACACAAGAAAAAGAGTTATTATACATTTACTTGGATATCATCTTTGTATATAATAATTACAATAATTATAATGAATAATTATGATGTGAAAAGGGAGAGAGGCCACATCTAAGCCTTCACTCTTAAGCCTTTGCGTGCAATATCTGTTGAAAAGAACAGTAATTAGGCTCTATGTAAATATATAAGTCACTGTGCTCACATTTGATAAAAGCTTCCTTAGTGAAAGGCAGTGCCTGAATACAACAACAATGAAGTTAAAAGGAGGAGAACAACAAAAGGTTCTCCCAGTGATGAATGTTAATGTGAAGCTGCAGACACAAGTGCAGGTTGCTTGGTTTGTGGTGTACTTGAGAGTCTGGTGTGTCTGTGATCTATTGACTTAAGCGTCCTTTCACTGTAACTAGACACAAGCCGCCTCTGACGCACCAGCATAAAGAACACTTCATAAAAGGGAAAAGGGAACACAATGTGCTTGAGGCCTCTCGTCTCCCCGTTAACACTCTGTTAAATATTTCTGTAAATATTAACTCAAAAATGGGTCTTTTTAATGATTAAAAAGAGAAATCTGTGTACTTTGAGTGCTTAGGCAGACAGTAATTTCTAAACATGTTTTCAATGAAGCAAGCTTGTCTCTGTTCTATGTTCTTCATATCCTGTTGTGTTTATGGACACAATATTTTCTGGATTAAAGACTCGATGTGAAATTCCACTATTGTGTCTCCTGTTGAAAACTGACCCATATTTGGTTTTATTAGTGATTTAATTAACCTTCAGTTCAGATCAGTGAAGCCTCCACCTCAGCCCACCCTGTTGAACTAAGAGAGACAGACTTATATTTCCTGATAATTTGATGATGACGCATATTACAAATATTAAATTATGCTTGTGTGAAATACAGATTCATATTTTGAGCGTAGTGTAGTAACAAGCGTTTTCCTTCTCACCTCTACCAGGAGCTCTCTGTTGGTCAGGACATAGTTCTCATCAGGGAAGGTTTCCCAGAGGTTATCAAACGTGGCCATGCTATCCCTACAAAAAGAACAGAGACGCGTTAAATATACAGATATTTAGTTCAAAAACAAATAATAATAATTAACTACTACAACTGGCAATAACATTTGACATTTCTGTACCTGGTCCATGACCACCTGCTTACACCATAGCGAGAATGTGAACTTGACATCTATCCTTGACATTATAAAAGCTTACTGCAGTGTTTAAGACCTGACACTGAATCATTTATTCTTTCCACATTCATTTGGGAATCCAAAATCAGAAAATGAAAAAACTACTTCTAATGTCCTTTTTCATTTATGAATGCAACACACACAAAAAAAACTTGTAATGGCTTACTTATCATATTTCAATTTTATGTTTAAGTCAAAAATAGGAAATGAACAAACAGGCCACAGCCCGAATTTGATTTTGATATTTAATGTGTCCAGTTTGTGTCAGCAGGAAGTTAGTGACTTGTTCGACTCTCACACTTGGCCTATACTTGGGCAATAGCGGTACCTGATTTAATGTAATAACTATTACTTTGAAATAAAAAACAAGGCTTAGTTTGCAGCACACTGTGTAACTCACTGTATGTGTGCTCAGACAGGAAAGAAATGCTCAGAACTGGCCTGAGAATCTTTCTCTCTTCTCTGTCAGAGTAATTCAGTGACAGTTACATCACCATCTATCCAGTGGTACACAGCAATCAATGAAGTGTTAATTCAATAGTTCATTTGGCTCACGTAGCTGGCCAAAGTCTAACTCACTATATGTGTTCACACAAGTGAATGTTTTCAATGTGACCTTTTTCAAAATACCCTGTTGAAAAAAACTCCACTTAATGTTCAAGCTCATATTTACGTTAAATTAGGTAATGCCATGGCAAGTGTCTCACACAAAGAAGTCTGTAACAAATTACACTAAATAGCAAAATCAAATTCATTTTTTCAGACATAAATTGTTTTGGATTCCCAATTGAATATGAAAAGAAGTAATGACACACGGATTAATATGGGTCATCCAAAAGTGAGATATTTCTCTATCATGCTCAGTCAGTTATATTAATTGCACATGATGAGGGTTTATTGTCCTCATTAAGGGACAATTATGGAGAGAAGGGCAAAAAGTTGTGGCTTTGAAATGGTTTTAATCCAAACATACCTGCTAACAGCAGCCCAGGTCTTTCTCAGCCTGTAAACTGCATTAGACTGAAGGGCCGACAGGATCGCCCTGAGAGACGAGAAGTTCTTCAGCCGATGGCAATCCTGCAGAGGAAACATCATTTCAAATCAAATAGTAATAGTAACCATTCTTGGTGTTGATGAGTTTCTCCTTAATAAAGGGAGAGTTAAGGCAGCTCTTATGAAGTCTTGTCTAATACAGACAGACGTACATATGTTAACTTCAAACACCGACATACATTACGAACCTTCTGAAACCTGGAGTCAGAACATGAATGCAGTCTAATTTTCAATCACGCTGGCATTTTGGACTGACCTGTGCTACTCTGATCCACTTCTCTATAATGCAGGCCCTTTGAGCTGGTGTAGTGGGAGGCATGCGGGGGGAAGTGGGACTGGAGGTGGGGTCTGTCGGTGGGCAGAGCAGGGAATTGATGACCTGGTTAGTAACGGCGTTGAACTGTGCAATGGTGGCTCGGATGGTGGGAGACATGTTTTCCTTCTTGTCTCTCTGCGACCACACGCAGCCCAGACACTGGTAAGGCACCACTTTGACAAACAGAGCCTGAAACGCCATGAAAACCAATCATCAGCCTTCAATCATCAACAATGCGAATGGAAATGTGAAACATAAGATGTATCACGTACGGAGTCCATGCGGGTGAGCTGTTCAGCAATCGCTGCAGCCGAGAAATCCATGATGCCCCCTTGATCCAGAGAGTTTTCACACCCTGAATCCTCATCACAAGAACCTTCCTCAGCTTGTTCCAGATCTGCCTGGGCCGGGCTGACATTCGTCTTAGCTTCTGAAGAAGCAAAGGAATCAAAAAAAGTGAGCATGGCTTTTCGCAGGAGGTTTTTCACATTGTGGACAGCTACCATGATAGTATGGGACGTGGACAAGGGCCTTATCACTTTCAGTCATGTGGTTGAGGATCACCTTCTTTCTGTAGCCACTTGAGCAGTGCCTCAGCTTGCGCAGCCAACGAGCAGAAGTTGGGCTGACTGCGCATGTTGTCGTGAACTGCCGAGCTGATCCTCAGGTGATCCAACAGCAGCCTGAGTGACCCGTGCAGCGGAGGATCCCTGAAGTCTTCACTGTACTCATCCAACCATGTCTGGACAAAGGCCAACAGAGGGCTGAGGAGGTAGTGGAAGAATCATTACAGTTTAACTATTTGAACAACACTTTAAGCTATAGTGACACTAGAAATACCGCATAACGGTTCAAGCACACTGAATTGTTAACTCAAAAGGTCATTCACTAACCTCGTGTAGCATTCACTGTTGTCCAGATCTGAGACAGCATTTTCTCTACAGGGGAAAAAAATGGCATTAACCATGATCTTCAGGCTATTGGTTGTATATTTTTTAATTATAAATATTTGACCCTGACCCTGAGCTATCCTAAACCTGACCTTGATTCATGCAGCTACAGTCTAAAACCACTCTGTGCATAATTGTTGTTGTTGAAAGCCTCAAGATAATGAGCACCTGCTAGGTACTTATTATTACATCAAAGCTGGCAGGAGATAGTTGCTTTGTCAGGGAAACCATGTATAAAAAGATCCTGATGCAACATGGTGACTTTGCATGTGCAATAACCCAAGTTGTTTTCCCCAGAATCAGCCACACATGAGATGGCTCTTCACTTGTGGCTCTTCATGTTTACAAGGAACATGCACTAAGGTAACCAGAGAACGATGCTAAAATGTTACAGACTTTGCAGTGGGCGAAAGAGAAACAGAAACCCAAAGTAAAGGGAAACTGAAGAGTATGTGGAGGCATGAATGTAAATGAGGAGGAAGGGAATGAAATGTCTCATTCAGCTAACCAATAAAAAGGAGTAATTTGACATTCTGGGAAATACACTTATTCTCTTTCTTGCTGCGAGTTAAATCACAAGATTGATACCACTCATGTCTGAATGCTAAGCTACCACCAGCAGCCAGTTAGCTTGGCACAAAGACTGGAAGCACAAAGTGCTTCAGCTTGTGCTTCAGCTTACTGGCTGCTGGGATTAGCTTCATATTTACCATACAGATAGGAGAGTGGTATCAATCTTCTCATCTCATTGTCGGCAAGAAAGAAAAATGTTACAAAAAAAAAGTGTTTGTACCTCTGGAAAAGCAGCTCTATGAGCTTTGAGGTACCAGTGAAGGTTATGTATGTGGAGAGGAAGATCCTGCCATAGTCCTGCTCCTGGCACTCAGGGTCAAGAAGGTGATTCACGAGCAGGTCCAGGGTCGCAGCCTTCAGACGTCGCACCTTGCATGTACGGTACTGGACAAAAGCGCAGCATGGACTCGTCTCACTGCTGTTGGGAGAAGAGGGGACGGGCTCCCGACGCAGGGTGACACCATAAACTGCACCGTCTTCATGCTCCTCACCCCACTCTTGCACTGGGTTCTGGGGATGGTAGAGGTGGAAAATAATGTTTAAGGTTTACACCACTACACTGAGGAAGTGTCCACCCTCCAGTGCCTTGCTCGTGTCTCAAAATACAGGTAGGCTACGGGTCAAATACACAAATTCAGTTGTGAATGGCTTTCCACCACACTGTATATGTATGTTTTTGGTCACAACACGGACACACACACAAACAAGTGACACACCACCACTGACACTCATACTGATCCCATTTGAGTTACAGCAATTACATAATACTCATAACCATCATTTCAAGCCTCCACTGACCGCACAAACAGGTTACTGTGTTATCAGGGGTTCAACCACTTTACATGCGGGTGTTTGCCAGTGCTTACACAGCAACCTGACATTTCCCAGAATGTTGTAGGTTCACATGAATGTTTATGGACAAATACAGGCTTATCAAAGGTTAGTACATCAAATAGTCCCTCAAAGCAAAACACCAAAACAAATGCAAAACACTGCCTAAATGTCAGAGAGCTCCCGGTTTCCATCCACCATCAATTAACCAAAACAAAAAAAAGAAATTGGAAGGACTGTAGGTTTGTTCAGCCCCAAGTGTCATGATTTTGTTCAGTCGTACTGTTTTTCATTACAAATTCAGACACAGAGTGAGAGCTTGTTTGATGTAGAGCGAGCGCTGTTAATTAGCGCATGAGCAATTGCTTCTCCAGAACACTCAACACACACAGCGCCTTGTTCACGCTTTCACATTATCTGAAGTATAAAGAGACAGCAGCTGTGACGCATAATTTAAAAAAGGTCCAAAGGAGCCATTAAACAATATGTGATTTTTATTTTGATGTTATGAACTGTCACCAGCGAAGACAGAGCACAGAGTTTTATGAGTACATTGGCGCTCAAAAATACTTGTGCGATAACTGAAATGGTTTTCCATTTTTATCGTTGCAGTTTACTTTTTTCAAATTACAATGAAATTTAAGGGGGCATCTTATCCCCTAGTCATCCTGATTTTTTTTTTGTTTCTAGAGGCTCCAAAAATAGTGGATCCTACATTTCCCATAATAACGCTTTTAAAACCTCATATTGGGGCAAAGTCGTCAAACTTTTTCAGTGATTTTTATCAGATTTTACTGCTGATCCTATTCTTGTAGTTTTTATGTCCCAGTGACCAGTAAAAGTGTTTTCCGGCTCTGGTCTTGTTAGTCTGAACACAACCTGAGGCGTTGCCATGATGGCTGCCGAGTAGCATGATTTTCCTGTAAGGACTTTGGTAGTATTCTCCCATAACAAGGAAACCATGTCATGTGTAAAATCATTGCTCCTTTAAATGCCTTCCAATGCGTTCCATAATGACACAAAATGTCAACAACATATCTTGCATGACTGCTGTCTAATCTATCTACTTTGTATTATGCGTCACATAGAGGCCCTGGAATGAAAGCAAGTGGACCATCATGTGTGTCATGAGCTTCTCGATCTGAATTGTTCCATACAAAAACTAGTATTTGTGAATTTGTAGTTTGTTATCAAAATCATGTCTAGACAATAGAGGAACACAGCAAGCATTACTGACTAAATACTGCAGAGCAGATGAAAGACACTGCCTGTGCTCATTTAAATGAAATTATCTCCATCAGAGGACTTGCATCCTCTTATGTAAATGATTATTTAAATGTCTTTATATAAAGGCAAATATTTTACATCTGTGTTTGCTTGTTCTAACCAGCATCACACACTACCCATTGTCCCTCACTGAAACTATAGGATGGTTTGTTAGCTACACAGATGGGAAGCTGTGCATAGCTGTGCATACAAACTCAGGGCCAGCGATGGTGGTACTAAGCTCTCCTGATAGCCAAATCTTAATCAGAAAAAGAAAACATTTAAAATGAATGAACGACAAGAGACAGAGATTTAAACACAGGGAAGTAAACACGGTGACCTTTCGCTGCCTCAATTTGTGCCATTCATGTAATAATGTCACATGTGATTCACTGAGCTAAGCACCTGATTCTCTGAAAAAATAAATGGCAAACAACTGAATGGAGGTTGAGAGAAGGTCATTTTGTAAGATCACTTATGTCTGCTGTTCCACTAAAAGGATTTTTAACCCCTTTCCTGGGTTGTATCTCTTTTTTTCTATTCCACATGGTGGCTGGCATAAAGCACGCCCTTGCTCAATTTGCTCAATTTGCACAACTTGAACTAAAATTAAACATTTTAATATCAGTTATGCTTCTTTCCAACATTTTTATTGTAGACGTACTTTCAATATTTTGCTTTTCACAAAAATACATAAACATAATTACCTATCATTGTTAAGAATCGTTTTTACTGTGCAACAGATGGAACATGTTTTCATCCTAGATTCTTCAGAAAAGCATTAAGTGTTTCTAACAGGACTTCTGTTTTTATTTTTTTATTTTTAGAAAAACTGATGCTTAGCTCTGCGGCTCAAATGTAATGTTAATGCATGGAAGGTACAAACTGAGCCGATACTTGTTGCAGATTCGGTACAGCAGCACTGCAGATTGCCCAAGACAGGCCTACACTGAATAACACATTTGCTGTGGGATAAATTTAATTCATAGATAAAATTTTTAAAAAACGTTTACATTTGACGAGTACGCTTTAGGGGGCAAGAGACACAGCAGGGATGTCTTCATGCATTAATGAGAACATTTATTTGCATTTATTACATTACAGACCACTGACTGCCCCTGATTGGCTCTATGGAATAACGGAAATTACAAACGGTGTTCCGACTCTACTGTTTAGTTCACTTCATTTATGGATCAGTTTATTCTTGGATCATATCAAACATTTGTCTTACCATTGTTAACTCCCATTTTCCCATCTCGTCACCAGTCGCCTAAGGAGTGTGTCTTTCCATCTTGACAAGAATTGCTGGGCTGAAAATCAACTTCCACCTTGCGAGATAGTTAAATTCAATGCTGCATCTTCGTGTATTAAAAAACGATTTATTGTATTCTCTTGTTTGGAACTATACATTAACGCGGCTGTTTTACAGTTACAAAGACGACTTTCACTGCGAAGTATGGCTACATTTTATAAATGCATAAAAGAATGTATGAGGCTGTTTCCTTGTGACGCTCTGTGGCAAAGCAAAAAACAGACAGAACTCCTCCGGCTTGTTTCCTCTCTAATTATTAAATTATTTTGATCCAGCAGAGCCCGCGGTGAGTTTTCTCTCCGGCTGTGGACAGTGTGACTGAAACTCACTGGGCTTTATAGTGGGTGGCGACTTTCTGCTGTAAGTGTTGACTGTAGGAGGAGTGAGAGGAGGTGTGTCTGCGTGTGTGTGTGTGTGTGTGTGTGTGTGTGTGTGTGTGTGTGTGTGTGTGTGTGTGTGTGTGTGTGTGTGTGTGTGTGTGTGTGTGCGTGTGTGTGTGTGAAACCACATCTTTTTTAACACTGGGTGGGGAATGGGTGCAGGAAGGCATATAGGTGAGCTCACCAGGACAGGTAAAGGTGAATGGGGCCTAAAATGAGTACACAGTTTTTGACTAGCTATGGCATACTTCTGTTTAATAATAGAAGCAACAGTGTGGTGAGCTACAGAAGTCATCTGTATAGAGTACATGCATAAAAACTATTGTCTGACCCAGTCCACCGATTACCTAAGTATCAATAGTCACCACAACGTTCATACAGGGATGCAAACATGCAAATGTCACAGGAGATAATGATGATATTACCACCGCTATTGTCATTAAAATACATCTACAAAGCAAAACATCAGCCATGTTTAACATTTTCTGACAGAGGATCATTGAAATATTGCAGGAAGTAATGGAACAGTCAGGAGCAGCCAGTAACCAAGGAGTCGCCATATTAACCAGGACTGAAATCTTGAGGAATACAACTTTAACGTTAGCCCCTGGTTCTGTTGAGATAGCAATGTCAAAATTCTTAAGTGAGTTTTTTCCCAAATCCTCATGCTAAAGTCGACTGTAAATCCACATTTTAAAGCTGATATGTCAAACATTTTCTTTCCAGGGGGGCCATGTCCCTCAACCCCTCTATAGGGGATTTACATCTTTGTCACCTCCCCTACATCTTTGACTTTTATCTGTGATGGAGTGTTTCATGGTGTGGAATTGCTATACTTTTACTTAAGTAAATTATCTGAATACTTCACAAGATGTACTTCACTGACAAGTCCAATGTCAGTGTGCAGTGAAGGTTCAACATCACACTTGAGTACTTGGCATGCTGGATCTTGATGACTGGTTTCAATAATAGTCAAAAAATCCCACTTGTAGGGGAAAAAAACCTACCACACACACACACACACACACACTTCTCCTGTCAAAATCTGTACACACATCACTCTGAAGTGAAGCTCAAACATACAAGCGAAACACATTTTGAGTGACTTGCGTTAGGTAAGGCTTCAGCAGAAAGTCTAAATATTTTCTCCTGTTGTCCGATGGGTTGGCTGCAGGGCTTCCTGAAAAACAAGAACACAAGCACAGGCAAAACATTTTAAGGTGAGAAAACGCTGTCAGGATCATATGACTGCCCTCCTCTAATGATCTGTGACACTGATAAATAGCAGTACATGAGTGAGATCATGGAAATTGCTGATTTATATCTAAACTGAAGACTACTGATGTGTCATTGTTCAGAGTAAGGTTAGTTGCATTCATAAATAACATTGCTGGTGTCTGTATTGCACCAACTTTAACAGATCTGAATTAGATTAAGAAGGTTAGTACAAAAGTGTTGCCTTCATAATGACATTTATTCAAAAGACATTTAGAGTGGCTTAAAAAAGTTATTTTGCCTTTGTCTGCTATGGCTCTGGAGGAAACTTTCCATAGTGTAAAATATACAAAATAATGGTGTTGTAAGGTATTTTGGCCTAGGCTTGGAGACTAAATAGTTTTAACAGAAAACACAAACATCGCATGCTCTTTATTTAGTAAAGACATGACGTGTCGAGCCACATGCAGAAGTTGAACGACTAACTAACACTAAATGTGTTGCCTTTGGGTTACAAGTATCGAATTAAATACTCAAGCGTCATACGTCACAAGGGATCATATTTACATCTTTTGTATTCACAATAGCACCGAAACAACTAGCACAAGTGACGTTCATATTTCGTCGTCATCTAAAATATTGGCCCAAATTTATCGTGTGCCAGTTTCCATTATCCAGCAAGAACAGTTACTCCACTGCTTTGAAGCCTCTGACGTCTTTAGGTGTAATTCATCCCCCGAGTACCTTTCATTGTTGGTAGTGATGGCATCTCATATTAGGCCATGCTGTAAACACAAACTTGACAGCATACAGTACAGGCCCCAGCTTTACCTGCTATTAATTGTTATTATCTCTTCTAATATATTTTAGCCTATAAATTCAATTGATGGGCATTTCTGAAAGTTTGGGAAGACCTTGTTTATTTTAATTCTACTAACTATACTCAAGCACTTGTATTAAAAAAACAGGCACTCTTTTTCGTGTAAGGTTGAAAGTCATCACTTGACTTGAAGGACAACTTGACATCACACGAACAAGACTAAGAGTCTACATGTTAGCAGCTTTGGGTGGCTATACTTAAGCACAGCGGTGTTTTGAGCAAAATGCTAGTGTCAGCATGCAAACATGCAAACAATGGCAATGAACGCTTATATGCTCATGTTTAACAGGTATAATGTTTACCTTGTTCTCCATCTTAGTTTAATATGCTAGCATGCTAACTATGCTAAGCACAAAATACAAAACACAGCTGAGGCAAATGGGAATGGCATTAGTTTTACAAGTATTTGGATGGGCTCCAGATAGATGATTCGTATCTGACATCATTTAACAGCAATGGACCACCAAGCGTGTCCCTTCAGAAATGAATAGACACTAAAAATCTCAGACCATTCCTGGAATTCAAGCATTTGGTCTTTGGATTCAAGAATTCAAAGACTTCAGAGGAAGGCAGATGCACAGTTGTTACAGCAGTGGTAAGGAATGCAGACAGACAGTTCTTAATCAATACAGCACGAGAGCCACATACCTTTTGAAACTCTTCACATTCATGAGCCTCAGCGCTTCCCTTTGTGGCAAGGCATGAACACAAAAGTGTTCACCAACAACATGTTTATCGCTTTTTTCACATTTGGATTCGGTCTAAACTGACCAATACTGTCATCCCATAGTTCAACGCAGCCACATTTTAAATATTATGCATTATTACTACTTGGACAATTTAAAATAATCTACCGTCTTTGCAGTTCCCCTCAGCTCTTTGGAGCATTTTTCAGCACGTTGTTTTGGTTCTACAACTTTCAGCATTGGATATAGGTTCACTCTCAACGCTGTCACTGATTGTTTCCAGCCTTAGTAGAGAGCTGTTTTCAATGTTCAGTGAAAAGGCTCTGATGCAACTAGATACTAGATAAGCTACTAGTTGGTAGCTAGCTGGTGAACACAGTTGAGCATTAAGCAGATAAAGAGCCAGCTATTTCCCTCAGGAGTTGGTGGAGATCAAAAACAAAGCTATACGGAGAGTAAATACTGGACATATATTCACCAGGTAGCCAGAAACAAAACTTTAAAAACATGTTACTGCTAACACTGTTTGAGAGTGTTTAGACTCTGATATTACTAACTACCACTTGATAACAAAAAGGCATATAGGCTACTACTGTATCTGTACTGTAAGTAAATATCCTTATAAAAAACACAACCAGCCCTCTCCTTCACAACATAGTCTGTTCTCTTTATATTGTTACATGTTTTTGGTTGAGGGCTTCCTTTGTCTTTCTTTAAATGTAAACCTCTTCCGGTGAAAGAAAAGGGCTTAAACATGACTCAGACCTCATTAACTCCCTTACCAACCTCTATCTGAGACAAAAATGCTTGAAATGGAAACATAGTGAGACATGACCAAAAGGCTATTTCACATTTTTTAGGGTTGCCAGGGCCACCATGGCACATTTCAAGTGCATACCAGTCACACAAGAACTCCACCACTCCTGCTAATGACACAACCACTCGGGCCGTTCAGGTGTTCTCCATGGAGACTGGAATGAAAGAAACCCCTCAGTTGCAATGTAAAGCCTTGTTAACCACTCAGGACCTCTGACGCAAAACTGCTAAGAAAACAGCATCTTTTGTGGTACAGTGCCTGAATTTTCATTCACTGTTTGACTGCAAACAAAATAAAAATTACGTGTGCAAAGGTTAAAAACTGTCTACAACGAAAGAACACAACCTTTGGGAGAGGTGTGGCATAATGTGATAAAAAGCAGGAATCAACCCATTCCTTTTGAAGCAATCTCTACGTAAACCACAAAGAGGTTGATGCCAGGCCAAAAAACACAATAAAAGTGGATAATGTTACACAGGTCACTGAAAAATAATCTCTCAGTTTTGTTCACAAAGAGTAGGGCTGGGCAACAAAATGTAGTACAAACATGTCAGCTTTTGAATTTGAATTTGTGGCTCGGCACTCCCGTTTCACTGGAAGGTACCAACATCCACTGGCATACCGGTGGTGTGCCACCCTTGTTTTTAACATCATGTGCCGGCATAGCTACTATGGCTAACAGCAAGCATAGAAAAGTGGTATGGTAAGATGTAAAAAATGGTACATGCCAGGGGTGGCATAATGTCAGTAAGAATCATCACATGCCAGTGGGGAGTGGTATGGCAATGGAACAGGAGTGACATGGGCTAGCCTACAGTTTAGTGTCATATGCCGGGATTTTTTGATTTTGATTGTGATGGTGCTATAGACTCTTTCCCTTGACACATGTGGTAATTTAGTATTATTCAAGGAAACAGAAAAATGGAAATTAAACTAGCTGTATACTGATGTAAACATTTTTGGGCAGGTCATCAGTAGGCTACAGAGCAATCATACGGTAGATGGACAGACAGCTTATTACACTTTTGTGTCACCAGTTTACACATAAGGCACTTTAGAGTCTCCAAGACACCTGACTACTGTGTTAGCACAGATTCAAAGTGATAAACAAAACTTTCCTGCAACCTTCAGGTGAAATGTACAGTCCCCTCCAAAAGTATTGGAACGGTAAGGCGAATTCCTTTTTTTTGTTGTTCACTCATGACATTTGGGTTTAAGATCAAAAGATGAGTATGAGACAAGAGTTCAGAATTTCAGCTCTCATTTCCTGGAGTTCACATCTAGATGTGTTAAACAACTCAGGACATACCACCTGAACATGTGACTGACAGTTGTTTCTTGTTGCCCAGGTGTTGCTTTTTTAGGTTGATTGTCCTAACATTAAATAACTCTGCATGACTAGTCTAAGTTTTCATCCTTGGTTCAAACCTATAAAGACTGCATTTCCTGTTAAAGAGGATAAACCAACATGAAGACCAGAGAGCTGTTTATGGCAGAAAAGCAAGCCATCGTCAAGCTGAGAAAAGAAGGAAAACAGACCAGAGCCATATTGGACAAACATTGGGCATAGCAAGCACAACAAGGAAAACCCCCAGAACATCAGTAAGTGACATCACCAATGACCTCCACAGTGCAGGGTGAAGGTATCACAATCCACTGTTGGAGGAGGACTCATGGAGCAGAAATATAGAGGCCACACCATAAGATGCAAACCACTAATCAGCAGGACGAATCGAAGGCCAGATTGAAATTTGCAAAGAAGTACAGAGATGAGCTGCAAAAGTTCTGGAACACAATCTTATGGACTGATGAGACCAAAATTAATCACTACCAAAGTAAGGGGAAGGCCGAAGTGTGGAGAAAGAAAGGAACTGCTTATGATCTGAAGCTTACAAGCTCATCTGTGAAGCATGGTGGAGGTAATTTCAAGGCTTGGACGTGCATGGCTGCTTCTGGAACAGGCTCATCAATATTTATTGATGATGTAACTGATGATGGTAGCAGCAAATTAAATTCAGAAGTGGACAGAAACATTTTGTCTGCCTATTTACGGAGAAATGCATTGACACTAATCGGGAGGAAGTTTATCATGCAGCAGGACAATGAGCCAAAGCACACTGCCAACAAAACAAAGGACTTCATCAGGGGGAAAAAGTGAAAGGTTTTAGACTGGCCAAGTCAATCACCTGACCTTAGCCCAATAGAGCTGCATTTCAGCTCCTTAAGAGGAGACTGAAGGGAGAAACACCCCGAAACAAACAAGAACTGAAAGAAGCTGCGCTAAAAGCCTGGAATAGCATCACAAATGAAGAATGCAACAGTTTGGTGATGTCGATGGGTCGCAGGCTTGAGGCAGTTATTGCAAGAAAGAGTTATGGTACCAAATATTAAATGTTATTTACTTTAAGATTATTTGTTCCATTACTTTTACTCACCTAAGAATGCTGTGGTCTAATTCAAATGGTGATTTTGTGTACTAAGCACACTGAGAATGGATTGGGAGAAACTGAACACTTAACATAGACTGCAGACTCCATCTCGTGGTCAATAATAGAACAGCAGGTAGAAATGCACAGTTGTTAGAAGCTGTTGGTGAGTGTGTCTTGTTGAGGTAAGTGTGTTATACTGTGTGGAAGGTTTGTCTCAAATGTTTTGGACCCTCACATTCAATAATGGAGCTACTAGACAAGAACAGTTCTGTACTCACAGGTACACTTTTGAAGTTTCAAATGTACAATATTGATCTTTAAGAGGCCAATTTCCAGAAAGGGTACAATGTGATCTAAAATGAAAGTGTACTGTCACTTAAGGGTACACCATTGTCTCTCAAAGGGGTACTTCCCCCAGCCGCAAGCATTTGTACCCTTTAAAAACACACCCATTTCTGAGTGTGTTGCCTAAGGTACTTTATATTCTCTAATTAACTTCTCCAACTATGCTCAAGCAAAACACTGTTTGCAAAAATAAAAAATGACATTGAAATTGAAGGACTTGTTTTGGAGTTTTACTTACACATTATTGTTTTAAAGAATAATGTGCTATCAAAGATGTAAAAAAATGTGTTTCACATTCACAAAAATACATTTTATAATGAATCTTTATTTAAAATTATCACATATTGTATGCACTCTCAATGTATATGTGAATATGTAACATTTGTGAATTGTCTGAACTGCTGAGCATGTTTATCTTCTTTTTCACTGCAAGATTGTTTTTTAATGACAAAAAATGTAATTTAATGTCCCAGGGTGCGTTCAGTGATAGAATAGAAGACACTGCAGCTGTGGGGTTGGTTAGTGCTAGTGTTAATATGATATAGGATGATAACGTGCTGTAGTTTTGAACACATATGCAGGTTATATGGACAGACTTTTTGAAACCATAGCATCAAGTTTGAAAATATAGCATCATACCTTTAAAGAAGTGTCAAAACAAGCCCTCTGTGAAGATTTAGGGTTTAAAATTTATACTTTTAATATCTGGCAGCCATACCAACATGAGGGGAGAACGGGGTAAGTTGTCACGTGTGTAAGTTGTCACACTGTTCATAAATCCAACACTAGAGGCTCTATGTCAAAAATGAAATAGCAATTTTGTGTGATTTCTTGTTCAGCGTTCAACTTCCTGTTCACATGTTCACTGTTCACTGTTCAATCTAATCTGAGGTGAGCACAATTTTATTATTTATTTGCGTCAAAAGTAAAATATATTGCACTTTACATTTTATGCAATACAACTTTGTGAGGTATGAAGGTTCAAAACAATAACTTTGTACAAAGTAAAGGAGATAATAACGTGTCCTTGGAGACTTCAGCTGAAGAGTCATGTTATGTTGAGCAACACCTTGAGATTTAGCCAAAATTAGCGCACATGTCAGTTTGAGGCAAGTGGTCTCAGTGACTTTGGGTACAAATAACAGCATGGAACATGCTCAAAAACATTGTGATATTTTGTACTGCACAAAGATGGAACCACCTTTTACCTGGTCTGGTATCATTTTTTGCAAATGCTGCAAGTCATTGATCTCAGCTCACAGTAAGCTCACGCAGGTAAAATATGTCTGACTTGATGGCGCCGTTTTTATTCAACGCCCCTGCAGTCGCCTGCAGCTCATGTTAGACTATCAAGTAGGCAGAAGTCAACAGCAGTCATCTCGAATGCACCTAATACCTCTGACATCACTATTAAATTATACAGTAAGAAGTATGTTATACACTGTAGTTAACAGCAGCAGGCATCCATCCATGGACTGCCCAAGACTCAATTCATGACTGTGTATGAAGTAATTTGTGTGTGTGTGTGTGTGTGTGTGTGTGTGTGTGTGTGTGTGTGTGTGTGTGTGTGTGTGTGTGTGTGTGTGTGTGTGCGTGTGTGTGGGTGGGTATATACAGTCTTATAATGTAGGAAAGTGTGTTAGTAGACACAAACACACCCATACTACATCATACATGAATGAACACATTTATGAAGGAAGGAAGGAAGGAAGGAAGGAAGGAAGGAAGGAAGGAAGGAAGGAAGGAAGGAAGGAAGGAAGGAAGGAAGGAAGGAAGGAAGGAAGGAAGGAAGGAAGCTTATTATAAATGATCAACAGAAGACAGAATGCTGGCAGTAAGCTGAAGCTGAAGAACATATCAATCAGATGTAAAGCTAAGGATTTTGACATAAGCTGCTGACATCTCTTTTGGTTTCATGTATGTGGAGCCATTTTCAACCAGTATTCCAAAGAAGATGTGGTTGAAGTGTGTGAAATGCAGCAACAACTGGGCCCCCAATGTTTGCACCTCAGGCCAGAACTCTGAATACACATCTGATTAGTCAGATACAGATGTACATCACAAAAGTGCGCATGACTTGCATTAGTGTGTTTAAACACCATTTATGTTTTGTTAAGCAGTTATTAATTTAAGCACGTTATCTGCAGCATTCCATTTAATTACCAATAATTAGATCTATTTGTACTCCAGAGAACAATCAATGTTCAAGTTCAAAGTAAAGTGGTCCTGCCACGTTTTTAAAACAAAATTATGTACTCTAGGCAAAGTATATAATTTAAGTAGTTGTGTTCTTATTGTTTGATAATCCAGTGTGAAAACTTACCTGCTGATGGGGGCAAAAGTGCTTTCTCTATTCAACAGTCTACAACTCCACAAAGACATAAGATGTGAAGATTTAATGAATACAAAATATATGCCCAAGACGTCCTTCTTTTATTTGGTATGACATTTGTACCATTGTGATGTACGGTGCACAGTGAATATTACACAGTGTGAAAGGTGTAAGATACCCCGCTCTCCCCTACCCTGTTTCTACCGAATGAATGAAACTAAGCAGCTCAGGGATTGGCTAGTCGTCGATTTGGATGTGAGACCGCAAAACAAAGTTGCTGCTGGAAAGAGGTGTCGGTGAGCCAGCAGGGGGCGGTCTTCCCTCTGGTCCTTATAATAAAATGGCCACTATGGGGTTAAACAGAGGTCCTGAGGCCTGACTCACTGTGGTCATTAAAGGGCCCACCATGGCATTTATCGCAAAGATTAGGGGTTTCCCGGTGTCCTGGCAGAATTGCCTAACTGGCTTTCTCCATCTGGCCATCTAATTATCCCCCAGCGTAATTGGCTCAATGTTTCCGATCGTCTCTACCTCAGGCTGATGTGTGATGAGGGTCTGGAGCAAATGGCTGCTGGCGTCACCAGGCAGTTGCTACACATTGGTTGTGGTTGAGAGTAGTAGTAGTATAAAACACTATATAAATGTTATCCATTAATATAAGGATTTGTTTTGGCCACTTTTCAGCATCTCACTATCATCACAAGCCTCTTTTGAGAACATTCACATGATTTTCTAACGCTATGTTAAGTCTGTTTCCATGTGGGACTGCAGTTAGCAATTATATCCAAACTGTGATCAAAGTATACATTTACATTTTTATCCATAGCATTGTTGAAAAAAAACCCTTTAAGACAAAATGCTTCTGAAAATGAACCATACTAAAATTCAGCCATGCTTTTATCATGTGCATAAAGGGGAGATTTTATAAACCTAGATCAAAATGAATGACAAAACCAGCCAGAATATAAACCTCCAGTTTGCCTGTGTAATGGAAATATGCCCTTTAGTGAGTCTTCTGAAATAAAGAATCCAATCCAGATGTCTTTTAAGGGTTTTATTTTTTGTAAAGGGTCAGACAGACATACAGAGTCAGACAAACAGTCTGCAGAATAGACAATGAGCCAGTGAAGAAACAGGTCAGTTTATATTAAGCAGCTATCTTAGGAAGGAAGGGAGTAGGGACAAACTGCCCTGAGATGAAGGCCTGTCATGGACAGTCAGATAAGAAAACTCTGTAATGAGCATCTTCCCCATGGGAACCTCTACCTAACTGCAACCTAATAAAATTATATAAAAAAACACACAGTGAAACATTGGTCTATAATAATGAAGCAAGCAAGGTGAAATAGTAAACACAGTAAAACATCAAATTTCATTCACACCTGTCAGACCAGACAATTATAATTATAAAAGTAATATTGGTTGAAAATTACAAATCTTCTCTTTCACAGTGTATTTTTAGTATGACACATTTAGCAATTTGCAAAAGGCCTCACAGCAGGAAGCTCCTGGGTTCGAACCTTGGTTGTCCCAGGCCTTTCTATGTGGTATGTTCACCCTGTGTCTGAGTGGGTTCTTTACGGATCCTCTGGCTTCCTCTTACGATCCAAAGACATGTGGGTAGATTACTGGTGACTCTAAATTCCCCTTAGGTGTGAATGTGAGTGTGTATGGGTGTTTGTCTGGATATGTCAGCCATATGACAAACTGGTAAGTTGTCCAGGGTACCTCGCCTCCTGCCCAACATCAGCCGGGAATGGCTTTAGCCCCCCGCGACCCAGCACGGATAAACAGATATAAATGAATAGATGAATAAATGAATGGATATTTTTAAAACCTAAGATGACAGATTCACGCAAGCCAGAGCTCCACACAGCTATATTCACATTTCCTACTTTCCAGATGGGCAGAGAGACAACGCACAGGGTTTGCTGGGCGTCATCATGGCAGGTAAATTCCTGCCACCAAATACCTGTACACCAGATGGGACACATTTCAGAGACAGGTTACCTGACAAGTTTAACCTCATCTGACCAATAGTTCTCTCTAACAAGAAGATGCTTTGACATGGTGGAGAAGTCCCACGCCCTACTGGGGGCATCAAAAGGAGCCTTTTTCTACTAAGATACAGACTTGCATATGGCAAGCTCTCCACTACGCATGACCATCTCCTAGTAATAAAACTGAGCAGAATGGGCTTACCATCAGCAACTGAAAGACACCTGATCAACAAAGCTTATGGTGCACAGAACATCATCACTGCAAGGCTGGGAACAGCTCCAAGAGTAGTTGTAAGCATTTGGGGGGCATGAATAATTGGTTAAAGAAGAGACGGTCTCACACAATTATGTACAAAACTATGTTTTACTTAACAGTCTCAATTTAACTCCACAGACATGAAACAAACACCAAAATATAACCTTATACATCAATGACAATATAAATGTAGCTTTTGTTTCAATTTATACTTATGTTCATACACTTGCTGATCAAAGTTGCACCACTGTATCTGATACTTTAAGTATCTCTTTGTAGATGCATATGTAGACAAGTGGCACAAGTGGCAGTGCAGTGGCTTTGGTAACGAGGTTAAATTTTTATTCAAAATGACAAAAGATTACACATTTGAAAAGCAAGAAATATTGTGATAAAAGCTCAAAGACTTTAAACAGCTTTAGTAGATTACATGTAAGCGTAACTTCATGTAAACCTCATTAAAAATAAACATGCTCAAAAAGTGTCTTTGATAAAAATGTACAACCTACTAAAAACATTTGGATATCAACTGCATTCAAAATAGAAATGAATAATTTCCTCCAGATTAAATACTAGACATTATGAAAAACTAAAGTGCCTGATTCGTTAGAAACAGACATGTGGGAATGAAACATTTGAATGTAACAAAACACAATGGATGACACTGATTGTCCCCTGTAGGTTCCTGGTGACTGATGGCATTAGGTTCCTGTCCAAGCCTGTTTCCACTGAACAAAACCACAGTCAAGTTTAGCCCACAGTGTCACCTCCCTAAGGCTTGTACTGTTAGTGGAGGGGTTCTACTCAGCTGGCTGGGCCTTGTTCTTCTTGTTCAGGACTTTACGGAGGCTCTCGGGCATCAGATAGGGTCTCTCTGGACTGCCATCGTTCCTCTCAAGATCCTCCACTGGAAAGAGGTTAAATAAAATGGCATTAAACCTAAACAAATACAAGGTCAAGCTTCACAATTAATATTCGTAACTAGCAAACTTGGTTTGGCAACTTTCATTTGCATTTAACAAATGTATATAGCTTTAATCAAAAGTTCAGACAGTCAATCACCAACAACATGCATCCATTTCAGTTTTAATTCCTTTGTTTTATGCAGTGGAGACTTGTTGCCTCAAATACTGTTAATTAAAACTACAAGTTCCTTTGTAAAGAGGCACTGAATGCAAAACTACATTGCTTACAGTAAAATCGTCAACATGAGAGACTACAAAAGCAGTTAGCCTCATAATAAAAAAAAATAAATAAAAAAATCAGTCTTCATTAATACAGATAAAAATCTGTTATGGCTTGGTGAGAACAGAAATTAAAGTGCATTGATAGTGCAGCATACTAAGCAAGTAGCACTGAAGACCATGTGGTTCTGACTGCTTAAACTGTAAACCATTAGGTACCCTTATTAAAATTTAGGTGCAAAGAGATCAATATTAATATGGTAAATTAGGCATGTGGACAGCTTAAATTTCTTCTGGCCCATGGCAGAAACTATTAAAAGGTTTCCGTCAGAGTGACCAATTTTAGTTTTTTTAGTTTTTTACAATTTTAGTTAAGCCCAACATGTAAAAAAACAAAAAACTAATACAGGCATTTCAAGCACCATGTCAGTAAAAGTGAGGAAAGACCCGGCTGTTACCAAGAGAAAATTTAACTAATTCAACAACATCAACTCCAGTGAGAGACCATTTTATCATCTTAACCATGCCACAAATAACCCACGTGCAATACACCTGTGCACATTTTAAAGCAATCATTCCTAGAGACATGCTTGATGTTCAATAGACCATTTGCTAAACCCGTCTTTGTTACTGTTGCTTAGCTTTCCTTTCCCCCGCACAGCACATATGCAGTTTATGATAATGGTGGCAGATTTACCATCAAAAGTGATTTGTCAAACAGTGATCAAATTCACTTTTTTCATCTGAAATGACAACTGTTGCTGGCAGATTTTATTTGACATTATCTAAGGTAATGTCAGCTTACTTGATTTGAAAACAAAAAACCCATAAAAGGGACCCCCCCCCCCACACCACCATAACGTGTAACCCCACAAGAAAGTGTAGTGTGAAAAGCCTGTGTTGGAACAGTTATTACTGTAGCTATTAAGTTAGTTAGCTGAACATGCCAATGATTACATGCAAGTATTATATTTTCAAGTGCTTTAAAATTTGGAAAGCTAACAGAAGACCTTCCTAACTTTTTTACACCACTCCCTGTGAAGATTAGACAATTGCTGTGTGGGGGAGGGGTTTAGCAAAGGTCAATTAATAAAACAAAACCGTAACATCTTGCTATCACGTTTCCTTGTGTTAAAGAACAGATAAATTAAAAGGAAATCTGCACCACTCAGTTGTGGATAATGGAAACACTGAATCCCTGCTACTTTAAGCCATAGAGTTCTGTAGCTTCAGTCTCAGATGAGGAGATTAGGTGTCAAAGACTACTTCCCAATGGGCAACAACAATGTACCAGCTCCTTACTATCAAAGTATAAGATCGTCTTTAACTATAACTGTTTTAAAAAAGTGTTGCATGGATTTTGTTGTTCCCGCAACTCAGTGAAATCTGATATGATCTGACATTTGTCTTTGATCATAAAACTGCACATCTCTAAGCTGCGTCCCCTTCCTGAGCCTGCTGCTGTTTCAACCGGATGTCTTCATCGTCCAGTTGCAGGGCAGAAGAAGACGGCGGACCCTCGGCCTTGTTCTTCCACAGAATCTCATGAAGAGTTGAGGACATGTAATAAGGCCTTGCGGCTGAACCGTCATTGCGTTCCAGGTCTTCACCTTATTGTGTGTGTATGTATTTGCATGTGTTAATGGATGGAACAGAAAATTAATATTGAAATCAAGGTTTTTAAAAAGAAGCGTAAAAAGAGGGCCAGTAGGAAGGGGAGGTGGTGAGTTGTGGAAAGTGAGAATAAAAAGGGAAGGGAGAGACAAAAAGAGAAAGAAAGTCAAATAGCAAGCAAAGGCACCCACAGGCATCTCAGATTTTGAAACAGTTCAACACCAAGCAGCAGCAAATTTCCAGATTACTGTAAGCCGCAGACTGTTATTTTGAAATAGTGGTGAAATGTGGCACACCAGTCATGCAATTTAAAATTATTGACAGCCCAACAACAAAAGCAATGTGAGACTTAAGGGAGGCTCATTAATAAGCTTTTTTACATCAAGCACTTTATTCTATCCAAATCTGCAATGCTCGTTCCTTTGATCTGTAGTCCATCGGACATTTGTGTGCACTATCTATAAGTAATATATGGATGTCAACAAAGACTGAGGAGGTGCTACTTACAGAAACAGAGGAAAAGAGTGTCCACACACATGGCGTAGACACTGAAGAATCCATGGGCAATGAGGTAGGAGCCCAGCACCAGAGTCTGAGGAGGACATCAAGAACCAGAGGTTCATAACTCATTTAGCAACAACGTGAATCAGAATCAAACCAGAAAGGATTACAGCATTATATGCCACTTCTGTTCAGACTCACCAGGATGGGTACCCAGTAGTAGTTGAGATTGGGAGCTGTATTCTCAAAGGCCTTCACTCTCCCAGAGAAGAAAAAGAATGCAAAGATCCCTTTTGGATGAAAGTGAACAGATCATGTTAAACACAGTGTTTATGGTCTATTCCAGTCACTGTATACAATACACTCCACTGATATGTGGAGAACTACGATGAGTTATATATTGCATTAAAGTCTATGGAGGGACATTCACTACCACTGATCTGAGTGTATTGGCTGTGTCATGATATAAATCCAAAAACCATGCCCATCGGCATCAACGCGCACATCACATGCATTTTCTTCAAGAAATGCCTCTCTCATCTAAAAAACACCGTATACGGTCAATGGAAAATTCACATGAAGATGGGGGTATAAAAAAAAATATATTTAAAACAGACTCACCTACGAGCCCAACAATCAGAAGCTTGCCCAAAAACAAAAGGAAATCTGTCACTTTGTCCAAGACAGCCACCCTGGAGGATTACAGAGAATCATTTATCCTTTTTGCAAAACTACTCATATCATGTGAAACTGAACATGAAAAAAACAAACATAAAATGTTTATTTGTGCAACAAACACTGTGTACACTCACCTGATCATGTTCCTCATTAGGAGGAAGAAGGCATCTCTGGCGGAGGTGCAAAAGTTTTTGCCATATATCGCCACCTGGAGGGCAAATACGCTCATTACATGCCAATAGGCCTACTTCAGCTGTACAAATAATACTGTTATTTTAATGATGAGTACAGTAAACAAATACACCACACACCATAATGTAGGCATTTCTGTTTAGGAACTTGATGAATTTCTCCAAACACCAGAAGCAGCACTTCAGACAGCACAACAGGAACTTGGCAAACTTATTTTGGGCTCCTGCGAATGATACCATGACTGTGAGATAAGTGAATTTTTAACCAACACTAGAGATGGGTCTTCCAGGTTATCTCATAGATGCATTAGAGGGTACTTAGTTCATTGAATACAGATTTAAGTCTTATGAATGGTATATTTGATGTCATTAATCAAAACAGAAATCAGAAAGAAATACTGAGCAACAAACTAATATATTTAGGACCTACATTTTTGTAAGTCCAAATTGCATTGTCTTCAAACATTTAAACCCTACCTGCACGCAAGCTTAATCAGAGGTTATTGCTTGATTCAGGTCTGTATGGTATAAAAACTATGGACTGTAACCTACAGAGATCTAATTGGGATCAAAAACAGTAATAGACCTTTCAGCTTGTGGTCCACATACTCCAGCAAAACCCTGATGATCTGAATGATTGAGAGTATAAGGGAGCCGAACGCCAGACTTCCTGTGTGATACCTAAAAACAAGATACAAGTGACTTTCAAGCAAGGTACAAAAAAAACAGCATGAAGAATGTAATTTGTTTTCAAACCTGAGGAAACACTATAGTCTGTTGTTTGTAGCAGAAAATGAACAAATGTTACTTTTCCTCCAAACATGTATTACGCACCTGAGGGTTCTCCCTAGGGAAGAAAACAATGGGAAGGCAGGCATGTCATCAGGCTTGACGACGGCCCAGTAGTACGAGGCAAAGGCCCCGGCCAGGGTCATCTGTCCCAGAGCCATGACAAAGTTGGCACACCAAAAGAAGAGGAAGACGTTGTAGAACTGCAGGCCTATCAGGTATTTGTGGTAAAGGGTTTCTCCCCCGTAGAAGGCAAAAAGGCACTTGGAGTCAGGGCACTGCAGTTTCATTGCACTGGATGTGTAGTTCTGAGCGCAGAAGATTATATAGAGACGATTTCTATTATTTTATGGTAAAGCCATGAATATTTACTCAATATGAGCCTAAAAATGTCTGTATAAAGAGGACTACTTTACAATGACGTTGTCTGAAAACTATACTAAGATTTAAAAAACACCTTCCTGAAGGTTCCAACAGTAACTGACAAATGAAAAGAGAAAACTTACAGCTGGGTTACAGTTTTGTCTTGAGAAGTCACATAGTGAGTCGTTGAAAACTTTGTAGATGGGTTCATTTGAGGTAGACAAGAAGCTGATCAGTGTTGTCAAGGACAATGAGCATAAGAACTTTGAAAGACTACAAATCCCAACCTCAAATCAACATCACACCATAATGACAATAGGTGCGTTCGAGATGACGGCGGCTGACTTTCGCCAACTTGATAGCCTAACGTGAGCTACAGGTGACTGCAGGGGCGGGGTATAACAACGGCGCTGTAAAGTCGGACACATTCTACATGCGTGAGCTTACTGAGAGCTAAGATCAATGACTGATCTCGAGGCAATTGCAAAGAAAATGCCGTGAGACCAGGCAAAAGTGTGGTTCCAAGTTAGTGCAGCCTGAGAAAAGCAACTGCGGACGCCGGACGTCCGGCCTGCATGTGACATGGTGAAGTTTTGCAGCGCCGGCTGAAGTCGGACACGATTTCTGACCAGCATGCTTTAAGTCCAGCATGCATCACGATAAGTCAGCACTACGCATCGCCTCATGAAGTCAAACGCACCTATTACCTTACATTGCATTCAGTTTGGATTGCATTAATTGCTAAACTGTCGACCTGAGAAAGTTATTGACTTGTGCTATTAAAAGATTTTTTTTAAGGAATATTAACAAAATGTAACATTATTGGACATTTGTATTTTTCATTTTTGAGGAATATGCTTATTCATGTAGCGAAGTTTCATTCTGCATAAAATATGAGCCGTGTTTAGCAGCTATATAAAGCAGCAATCCCAGCACGAGTCACATGAGTCACATGCATAAATTGCTTTTTGTGTTTGTACTGTGCAATAAAGAGAAATCTGCAAACATTCTTTGAAATGGGATCCAGGGTCAGGAATTTTAATACATAACATGGAAATGATTCAGGTCTAACTCATGGCCCAGTGCCCTCATGAGGAGGGTGGACTTCTTATTTGGATTCAGCTGCTGTCTCACAGGCCTTCCAAATTAACTGGATGTACATTTTTAAAATAAGTCAAACTGAGCTGCCAGTTACCTCCATTATCACAACCATGCTGTTTGTCTGTTCCTGGTGTGCCTCGGTTCACAAAATGTCCCATATCAGAGTCCAAGCGGTTACTCATCTTTAATGAATTATTAAAAACAATAATGGTGTTCTAATTTTCATTGAAAGCTAATCACTCCACTGTAGGAGCTGGTGGATCAGTGCCACAGGCATTGCTCAATGCTGAATTTCTCTACCAGTTGCTCCTAATTTTTTGATTACAACCAACAGTAACAGTGTTTCCCTACATAGACTTTAATTAGCCCAGCAACATCTGGCCACCCATTTTATCATTTTCAGAGAAACACAGAGAGATATGTATAGGTGTGAGCCTGTGGGGGAAAGATAACTGAAGGGAAATGGAGTGGATTTAAATAGTGAGTAAACACTAAAATAAGGTAGAGAGTGAAGTAGAATTAAAATAGTGAAATGAAATACGACATAACACCGTCGCAAGTTACACTATCATTCAGTAGGAAACACTGCTTAAATGACACTGACTGACAGTAACTTAAAAGGATACACAGCGGTAACTGCCCAGTAGGCGATGACCACGGTCAAGAGGACAAAAGTGAACAGTGGGTAGAAAAGGGACGACATCACATGCCCAATGGCTCTGCAAAAAAACATTACAACCCAAGGCAAAACAAAAAGTCACTATGAATTATATTTCGATTACTTCATCTGTGCCTATGCCATTAGTCTGACACTTTAATCCATTATATGAGTCACAGTAAAATGATTTCTAACTCAGAACAATTTAACATCTCAACTTTCATTGATCTGTTTTTCTAACCCTCTAAGTGCCTACAGCTCTAATGTGAAGTCTGACCTGCTGGCTTCTTTGATGAGAGCAATGGCAATGCAGATCCTCTTCCTGAGGAAGATCAGCAGCAGTATGATGATGACCTCCACAATCGCCAGGATAATCACTAAAGCAGAAGAGTGGCAGGGTCAGAGGTCATATGGGGCCCCCAATTTTACAGCAACATGTCAGAATCTATAAAAAGATGTCGAGTATGTGCTGGGTACTGACTGAAGGCCAACCAGGTCTGTCTGATCTGCAGGTAGACTGTGAAGTCTGTCTGGAAGCCCAGTTGCTGTATAGTCACGTTAGCGCCTGGATCTCCTTTTAGGCTAGCATACTCCATGTAGCAGTGGAAGATACCTTAATAGTGACAACAAACACACCACACATGGCTTTTTTAAAATGGCAATATTCCCTGGATTTTTAACAATACATGGAAGCAGTGTGCAGTAAAGCAAAACATGTACATGTACATCTACAGTGTATCTAAAAACAAAAGACAAACATCAGGTGGGTTGCGTCTGGGCCTGAAAGAACACGCGTCTCTTTTCCAAAAAGCAGGTTCAGTAAAAACTCTGTTTGTTAATGGACTTAAAGTGAAATGACTTTACGTCTGGGTCAGTTAGCTAACTCACTCTGAACCTTCAAAACCTCTCTAACTGAGCCTTCATGAAAGTAGTTGCTACTCCCTCCCCCTACCTACTTCCACTCCATTTGGGCGGTTCCACCACATTGAGTGCCATCCGAAAACAATAAGCATGGAGTGGTTTTGGGTTACAAAACCCTCCAATGCAGAGTGAGCATCGAGGCTGGCTTGTTGTAGGTGTGCAAACACCCTTTGCTGCACCCGTTTCACTGCGCCCATAAACGTAGGATTTTTAAATTCCGAAAGTACACTAACATTTCTCAATCACCATTCACTATTCTTCAGACCAGACAATGTTTCAGTATAATGTTTGATTTCCGTTTGAAATGTTGTATTTGTGACTTCTTTTTAGACCATTTACATTTGTGGATGTAACATTTTCCATATAAGATAAAGAGGTTCAAAATATATGACCTAGTCTTTCAACAATCAATATCAATCTTATAAAATATAAATTCTCTATTTCTTAAAATAATAGCTGAACCAATCAACGCCTTTAAGGAAATATTCTAAATCTAACAAAAACAATTTTGTACAGATACAATTATTGTTATTGCAAAACACTTTTCCTCAACATCAATCCTGAATTTTAACACAACTGTTGTTTATTTGATACACTACGCTAGCTGTGAGTGACAGTGCAGAAGCAAAGTCAGATCCTATTTATGCTAGCGAGGGGAAGTTTATCCGAAAGTTGGCTACCATATTTATATCCTACACGTTAGCTGTGAGGGTGTGGGGAGGGTCTCCTCCCATCCTGTTGAGCCTGGAGGAGCTGTCTGACATCCAGTCCATATCAAAGCTTATTCATTTACATTGGAAAAGGAAAATAAAAATTCTGCCTGCCTGAAGACTTTTCACTTTTAAGCTCTGATGCACATTTTGTTTTCACAGCAATCTTCATCTAGAGACCTTTTCAGATAGACGCAATACTACTGGCTTCATCTTTCTGTTAAAATGATGGCTTTTTGTCATTCAGACATAGGCAACTTTTACGTTAAAGTTCCTTGAATCATTATTACTATTATAATTATTATTATTCTTAGTATCATCATCATCATCATCATCATCATCATCATCATCATAGCGTCCATACGGACGAATTGAAGTTACAGTTTACTGAACCAACTCGGATCACCTGTTGTGGAACCAACATGACATTCAGAGTTCTGCTTTCTGAAAATGGCTCCTGGAGCCCCTCTACTACTTTGAGGAGAGTATGACAAAAGATAAGTAGTGAGTCTCATGGCCCTTACCATATCCTATAACCAGTATCACCATGGCGATCATGATCCAGACCATGATCCCTGCCAGGAAGCGCAAGAGGACGATGAAGAGCAGGCTGGTGAGCATGGCAATAACCAACCCTCTACAGAGAGTTGATGAGTGAGGAGGGGAGATAAGCACAGAGACTGAGTGAGCAGTCAAATCAGCTGATGTCTCTGTCTTTGCAGACAAACTGGACCAGAGCGGGGAAAAAAGCAGATTTTCAAATGTAGGTGAGTAGCTTACATGAGGATCCAGTACCAGGACTGTGTGAAATCCTCAAAGATTTTCATGACCACCTGACGAGCCTCCATAACCACCGTGGCATTCCTATGGAGAGATTCCTGTGTGTTAATCTGTTAAGCACTATGGGACTCCTTGTCAGGTACAATTTGTAAAATGTAATGCGGCAGGTTGGGACAAGCCAGGCCACAGCTATATTAAAGTAGTGACGGAACAGCATTATTGTGTGTCAGAAAAATTCCAACGATGTACTCACTTGACTCCAGCCACAAGGTCCTCGGCATCTCTTATTTTTCCGGTTCCATCTTCAAACTGAGTCTCGTTTCCCACAGTTATCTTGCCTCCTTTCTGGCCCAAAGCTGGGAAACACCTGCGGGTGACTACGGGTGAAGTATGGAAATGACATAATGTTTTAAAGAGGCTGGTCAAAAACTAAAAATTCACAAAATACATTTTAATATGCCATAACTTTCCAGGTCTGCACAGTGCTAGGGCTGAATGATTTTGGCATATAATCTAATTGTTTTGGGGTTTTTAACCAATATTGCAATTGCGATTTAATATGCGATTAATTTTTAAGCTCTTTACCTTTCTGTATTATTCAAAATGGAGAAGCAATAAATCAGTGTATAGTATGACCAACACAATATTAGATAGATTAAATGATGAAATTAGGAATTGATTGCAATAATTATTATTATGAGCAATGGTGGAGAAGTAGTATCAAATTTTAATATGAGAATGATAATTTGAGATTCAAGTCATAGCATTAAATAATGATATAATATCATCAAGTGGCCTACCTACAGACCACAAGAAAAACTAAGCTCACCACAGTATAATACAGGCTACAGTAAGCGCTCAATGCAAAACCCACAGTTCAACCATAAATTAATAAATTAAGTCCTTATCTCATTTCAAATCTCCTAGGAGTCCATCTCTCTTCAAAAAGCTCCTTTTCTATATCCCAGTAAGCTAGCAAAAAAATTTCATAGTTTGAGGTTCAATTCAAAAGTTGGCCAATGAAAGGAAAACCAAGTGACGCCTCTCGTCTTTAATAGACAAGCTTAGTAATTCTCCGACTACACCCGAGTTCCTCCCCTCCTCCCCCGCAGCCTCGATGCTGGTAAGGAGTGCACTGTCTGTAATTCAGGACAGACTGGGCCTCTTTCGGACTTGTGACTTTGGTTTGAAATGCCATTTCAACGTGCAACAGGTTCCCAGGTACGTATCGAATATGTACACACAGGCATTTGAGGAATACAAACGCTTTCTCCACTGCAGTCTGAAAGGAAGATGTGTGATGCGAATTTGCCACAATCAGCGTAAGTGGTTAAGGCCATTATACAACAGATCAAGGTACAGCGTAATGTGCAAAGTTGATGCTTCCTCTGCCGACTGGATTACTCTCACGTGTCATGTGACCAGCATAATCGCAGCCTTTGTGATTAGAAAATCTTGTTTTCATATTGCGATAATATTGCAAATTCAGTTAATCGTTCAGCCCTAACCAGCACATTTATGCAATATCATATTTATTTTGGAAGGAAAACATTTTTTCTGATAGATCCATAGATATCAAACTCACAGGGCCGGCTGGGGATCAGCATGGCAGGACAGAGACCTGAGCTAAGGATTTCTGGTACGCCCTGAAACACAATATACCAAAACAAATAAGAAAGCATGTGGAAACCTTTGTGCTTACGCCAGTAATTTCGATTGTCCAGACAGGAAAGAAGCATCCAAGGAGGGTTAAACTTAGGCTTTAAACTTACCATTGTATTAGTCACACCATCCATGCAGAAGTTTTTATAGTAGTTCAGTTCATCTTTATTTATGTAGGCTTTGGTTAATGTCATGAACTTTTCGGGGCACTTCTCCACACATATCTGAGGAAGAACACAGTTTACAGCAGTATATTGAGTACAGCAAAAGCGTACAGCGTTCAGTGGTCATCATTTTTGATAAAAACAACAGAGACTAAATGCCAAGACAAACTGTTTCTCAGACCACGATGCTAAAAAGGAATAAAACCAATAGCTGTGTTCCAAATCCATACAGCACTTCTAACCAGATTTTGAATTTGTTATGAGTTCATACTCAAAACAGTCAGAATTCAAACTGTTTGAGCTGATAAGTTTCTCTTGCAAAGAAATGTACACAGCAGTGGAAACATTTTTATAAATTGTAGATAGTGTTTTTGTGTTGTTTTGTCCACAGAAGAATACATGCCAAGAGTGGCGTTCACACCTGTGTGGTCGGGCATTGGAACTCCAGCAGCACCATGGGGCTGGCACACTTCATGATGTTGAAGTAGAACAGCAGTGGCTTGTTCCTGTTAAAACACACGAACAAAATGGTCTGAGGAAACAAGTGCACAAGGTATTAAAGCAATATCTGTGTGACCTGTGCACCATGCCCAGGGCGTAAAGCAAGACATTTTTCAAGACAATTTTGTGTTCGGGGGTTTACGACAAAGATGGAGGGTAGTGGGCAAGATCGTAACTTTGTGTTGAAAACTGACGGGGACATGAGGACTCAGATTAGTGGTATGGCATACGCTTAGCTCATGAAACATGAAGAAACACAATTTTGGGTTCACAAGACGAAGGCAAGAAGATAATTGTACACTGTTTGATAAAACGTTCAGTGTGGAAATATATGAAGGGGGTCTGGGGATCCTCCCCCAGAATATTTTTAACATAAAACAGTTCATTTCCTGCATTCTGGTAACATTTTCTGCCACCACATATAATCAGTGCTTGAAGTGGAAAATATAGGTGCTCGGCAATATGGCTGAAAATGTTATCACGATAAAAAATTTCACATCATTCAATATCGATTATTTTTACGATAAATGTCAAATTGTTATAAGGCAGAATTTTGCTCCCAAGTGAAAGCTGAAGAAACCAGATGGTTAATCGTCGTTTTAAACTATTTTAATGGTCAGAGCAAACACTCAAATTAATTAAATCAAACACTTATGAAACATTTGTTATATTGTTATTGATGAAAATTATATTGCGATAATTATCATTGTTTTATTGCCCAGCTCTGCTGGTACTCCCCATTCAGATGGGAGCTCACGGCTACATGAAAGGCACCGAGCTTTTACCTGCTCTGTCTCCGCCGACAGAGATTAGCAAGCGAGCGAGAATGGGAACAGATGAACGCCACATAGAGCCCACCGGTGCACAAGAAAAGTCCCGGGACGCCAAAGAGTAAAATGTAGAAGTAACTTCCTGGTATCGGAACCCCACTTCTAGCACTGCCCATTATCAAAATTGACACCACTTATCTATGAAGCCGTGCTCCACCGGTGGATTTCATTCCGACAAAAATGGCCTGCCTACATTGGCAAAGGTCCAGAAGATCGAATATAAAAAGGCCTTGCGCCGGAATTCTGGCACAGCACCGGAGAACTGTAAGCCCTGCATGCCTTATTCATGCTTTTGGCTATCGTAGCCTAAGACTCTACCCTGATAAAGGCAAGATAGCTCAGCACATGTAGTGAATAAAGCATGGTCTGCTGGAAAAATATTGTGTGATGCATTTTTATTTTGATGGACATTTGATACTTTGAAGCTCACACTCGTCTGCACCTAGTTGTGTGTGTGTTCTTAAAGAAGAAAATGTCCAGCAGAGAAACAGGGACAATTATAATCTATACTTGGAAAGCAACTCACTCAAGTGGGGTGCCAGCTTGCCCACAGAACTGGCCTCGACTGTCTGTAGGATAGATTACCTTCCTGGGATCACCCTTTGACCAGGCTGGAAGGATAAAAATAGTTAAAGCTTACAAAAAACAAATCTGTATCATTATTGTCATCATTATTATTATTTAAACCAAACTGCATTTAAAAAACAAATTGCTGTTTCCTTACCAAGGATTCCCACTCCAATGTAACCCAGTATGGCAAGAATGAAGAGGATGCAGCACACAATGTCTGTGCAGCCCCTAGAATGGAGACAGCAAAGTTGGGAAAGGGTTGGGAAACTCTGTAGCCACTAAGAAACAGTAAAAACCAGAAGGAACAATCATGTCTCTCTCTCACCTGTTCTGGATTGGCCCCTTGAAGTTTGCATCAAACTTTCTTGGCTCGCCTACACAAAATCTGGGGAGGAAAAAAAGTCAATTTGTTGGTCAGAGGTCTATAACTGTATGCGTAACATAATACTTTTATAAAACTTTTATGAATGTTGTTTATGTAACATGTAATGACAATAAAAAGGTACTAAATTTATTTTTTTAAAAACAGATGCACCTGCACCCAGACTGAGTTTTAAAAAAGAGGGGAGCCGCAGACCGGCTGCAACTTATTCCTTTAGAGCAATTACATCTACAAAGTGCATGTTTTTGCCACCGACAGGATCAGACTGTTACACAAGGTGTATGACAACATCATGGAAAGGATCACTACGAGTCACACACATGACACCCCTTTTTTTTTAAACCAAGTCTCACTCAAGGACAAGTCTTGCTCTGAAATCTAGTGAGAGTTGAGTTGTGGCAGGAAGATGCTGGTGGAAAAATGAAAAGTGAATTTGGACACCCGAATTCAAATGATTCCTCTACATTGTCTAAATCAGCTAAAAAAAACATTCAGCCGCGATAGAGGAAATTAAGTCCTGCGAGCAGTCCAAACTCCTCCGCTGACTCCTCTCTCCAACCTGCTTCTCATGAGATTTCAATGCAGGGATTGTCCTCAAATGAGACTTCTGTTTCTGGTTAAAAACATACGCGTAGGACCCATCACACATAGGACATGCCCCCCTAGTCAGTCAGACAGACACTCCACATCAGACATAGGCTAAATAAACGGTTGAAACGCAGACAAACATTATGTAGGCCTATAGAAAACATGCGACAGAAGGCAAAGGTGATGCTGAAAAGTTAAGGGAGGAAAAAAAAGTTCGCTGGAGGCAGGTGCAGCAAAACGCCTCAATATTAGACTACAGACTTTTGTGCTGCTTTTACTTATAGCCTACTTAAAGACAGTAGGCCTACTGGAGGCGCCAGCAGCAGGGGTGGGTAGTAATGTGTTACAAGTAGCCTAACTCAAATAATTATACATTAGGCCAGTAATCTACTTTTAATTTTGATAGAGTTTCCATTCATAGCTTCATAACTTCTCCAGTCTGTAATCTGCATTTTGCTTCATTAACTGAAATTAGCTGTCATCCAGGCTGCGCGCAGTTACGCAGATCAGCTCTGGTCTTCGGCGCTTGTCACAGTCAGAGCTGGACAGATGTAAACATTTAGAAAATCAGGCAAACACCTTTTCAGTTTAAGGCTTTATGAAATCATGAGCGCACACCATGGCACTGGTGGCCTGATGAAAAGCAGCCTGTGTCACTCTAACACTGGCAAGTAAATACTTTTACTTTCATTTAACAGCATGTTAAAAGCATATTTACTCATTGCAGAGCAAATGTAGACTTCACACTGTAACATCTAAGTCTGATGATCACTGGATTGATTCTGATATATTGACAGTAACCTATCTTATTTTTGAAAAGAGCATCACTTTCTTATGTTCTTTCACATTGGTTACTATTTGTTTTATAGCAATGTCCGATGGTGAGTCCATAAACCAAATGTCGCCAGTGAAACTGGTCTTTCATTCAGCAGCTACCAGCTCTTATTTATTGACCAAACAATAATTTTTGAGATGCACAGAGATAGAACAGTCCTGTTGGGCTTTCCACATGACGCACAGCTTCCTCTGTATGTAGGTTTACCTGCTTCAACAACGAGCTGCTTCTGTGTTACTGTCACAATGATTCTTTGCGTTGTTAAGATCATATCGATGATAGTAGTGCATAGTAGTTGAAATATATATTTAAATATATAGTTGATAGAGTAATTGTACTTTTTATTGAGTAAAGAGTTTGAGTACTCCAAAGCTCCAGTTTATGGTAAGATTGATGATGATACGGCTTATTTATGTATTTATTTATTTATTGTATTCAAGGACTCAGCTGAGTGGATTTCTTTACTTTAGGAGCGTTAAAGAGGGGTTTCTAGTTGTATTATTTTAAAGGCTCATCTAGTTATGTACTGTACTTTCATTCTCAAGAATACAGGAATAAAAGGTCTCTAAAGACCTAGAGCCCTGCCCAATGCTTTGACTGGAGAGTGGGCCGACCAGGGACAAACTCCTGGGTCATGTGTTTGCCCCTGTCCGTGACACATCCTTGGCCTAAAACCTGTTACGTGTCGCTAAACAGTTTAAAAGTAGTCAAAATGTCCACACAGAGATGAGCATACTACCATAATTTAAGACGAAGAGGACAGAGACCACAGGAGCAGGAGTAGAAATAACTGAGGAGGATGAGCTTGTAAGTTGTATGGATGGCTACTAGTCATAGTAAATTCTAAAACTCACATAGTAAAAAGACTTTAGGCCAACGACATGTCATCAGAGTTTGCATTGAAGACAGTTCTGTGTTCACAAACATTTGTTGTAGGGAGAGTCAGGGCCAAGTGAGAAAGTGTAACATTAGGATAACTAAATACATTTGTGCTGTCGCTAGCTACATTAAGTAGCAGCTGTTCCATGTTTTTTTTAAATGGTAGGGAGTAAGTGGAGTTTTGTTCTAGTTATATCATACTCCGTCTCTCTGACTGTGCACCCGAGTTTTCATAATCTCCCCTCTCCAGGCTGTTCTCCATCTTCTGTCACTACAAACACCCTCTTTCAGCCACACTAATAAGTACATTCTGTTTTCAAAAGTCATTATAAATGACCATTTAAGTGCTTTATTAAAATAAATTAATTTAAAAGATTGGGGGCTTCAGCGTCCCCCACAGGTTCATAGTCGCTCCTACGTCTCTGGTTAAAAACAAGGGGTGTTACTCATAGATATCCTTTCCTTGATGTTGTCAGACATATAACAATCTGAGCTAGTTGGTAGCAAAAAGAAGCACTGTGTGGGAGTAATTCTGACATGTGCAATTGCCCCAAAGGAATATGTTGTAGCCACTGCAGCAGGATCTACTGCACAGATTCCAAAACTTTTTGTACCTACTAGTGATTTTGACCTCAAAATATATGTAACTAGGGCTCAGGTTAAAAATACAGAAATTACCCTTAATGAAACAGTATGCCACCCCCCTTCCTCCCATTCTTTAGTCAGACGACTTTTCCGTCTAGAAAGACACGCCTGGGAATCCAACAAATTCCTCCCTGGTGAGTAAGCTAAAGCAAACCCATGTGAAAGGCTGAGCCAACAGAAGTCGTACAGCCACTAGGAGCTACATCATTTATTGCAGCACAACAGTGTCATGTTGATGATTTATGCCAAAACCAAGAAATGTTCAATTTAATTTAAAGCCAAAAATACACCTCTGCGAACCAAGAAAGTGCTCAGAAGAAAGTGCCACTATTTTTCTGTGAACCGTCTTGTCTGAACACATTTCTCTAATAATCCCCAGTGCATCCAAGTTATTGTAATACATGAAGTTGAAAAACTGCTATGAGGCTTTACTATTAAGGCCATGCCTTAATGTATTAGAGATTCTGAGTAAATATTACTGAAGGTCCAGGCATATAGTTTAGGTTTGCTGCAGGCTATCTGTCAGCGTATCAGAAGCAAAAGGGAGAGCGTCCATTAGCAAATTCATCTTATCGCTCCAGCCTAAAATCACCAGGGAACATAAGTTTCACTTGGCAGGTCACTGCTCTCCAGGACAACAATACAAAAGCAATGTGTCACATTATTACTGAAGAGCAAATAAACAAATTTTGTTTAAAAGTCACACATCAGCAGGCTGTACACCCACCGCTGCAACACAAACATAATGGTTCTATATCCAAAACCACCACTGTTTTAACATCATGGCTGCCTTTTTAGGGCTTTACATATCTCAAAGGAGTAACAATAATCCCATATGAACACAGCATTTCATGTAGCACTGGATCCTGACACCAGAGAGTCTCGCCAGAGAAGTATGAGATTCTTCGGCGTCTTCTGTATTAATTATGTATGTGGTTTGGAGGATAATGCTACAGCTACCACGAGCTCTTGGAGAAGCCTCAGCTTCCTGTTTGAAGGAGCATACTGTTGTTTCTCAAATACATCTTGATGCTCTTATTGTCACTTTGAGATGCTATTCGAGAGGTTTAACTGAAGTTTAACTGTTTGAATATTTTAATTTATCTAATAAAAACATGAAAAGAAATCTAATGCAGAAGAAAAAAAAAAGTCAAAAAAGGAGCCCTTACTAAGCTCAATATGTAGCTGTAGGAACCAGTGACGGGCTTAATGAAGCGTTGATGCAGTTTTAGAGTAGCCTGCTCTTTCAAAGACTGTCTACATGCAACACAGTAATGTTTGTGCAAGAGAAAACCACTGATAAGAGCTCCCTGCGCTCACACACCTGTACAATCAGCAAAACTGCCAGCCCTAGCAGGTTCCACATAAACACGCACACCCATTCTTCCACCACAGTGTTAACATGCTAATACTGCTGCTCCAGCTTCACTCAAAAGACTATTTACACGTCATGGGACACATTGACTGTTTAAGGAGCAAGAAAAGCAAGGCCTAGAGATTAATAATCCTGTTTCTTAGATGACTTCAGAATGCAAAATAAGCTACGAATTCATGTAAAAGTAAAACAAATAGAGTTGTTACCATTCTTTCCATAATACTGTCCATCCTCCTCAGGCATGTTGAAATTCCTTTCTGGGCCAAATATACAGAGAACCCTTTTACTCCTTCCACAGCCCCTTTCTGTGGCTCTTCCTCCCTCTGTGCTGGTATAAATGAACAACAGCGAGGAAAATGTGGGTGTTGTTTATGGGAAACCAGTCCAACCTGTCCCTGAATAGCTGTGAGCCTGGGTAACCAGCAACGCTCCACTTCCCCTCTTCAACCTGAAACTGCCTCTTGCAAATCTGTGCTCCACCTGTGCATCTCTCTCTATCTCCTCCCACTCCCAAAAGACCTCTTTCTGTCTGTTTTTCCACTGTGTTTCTGCCCCGGAAAAGCTACCCAAAACAGACACATGCAAGGCTGCGAGTAAAAGAGAAAAGGCGTGTTCATGTTAAGACAGGGTGGGGACTGTTGTTGTATAGGAGGAGGAAAAGTCAAGGAAAGTTGCCTAGATGTTTTCAAAATTGTTTGTTTGTTATAAACAAAGAGAATTCCTGTGTGCACCATTGCCTCTAGTGGTGTTTTGTGTAGCTGCTGTGGGGCAAGAATGATTAGATTCAGGTGTGCAGGATATTTTGGGACGCAAATACCATCACCTGCAGTGAGCTGCAAGCCCACAATATTAAGCAAAAACAAATAAAATCTATCTTTTTCTGATGTTGAAAAATTTCCATCAAACTGCCCTTGTGGAGAAATCTCTTCCTCTCAAAGTGTTTTCGCCTTTCTTGTGGAGACAGCAGTTTTGCACTGAATGGGAAAAACACAAATCCTTTTAGCTAACGTTTTTTTTTTCCTACATAGTGACATTTTCGTGCACAAGACATTTTGGATCACTCTCTGTTCTGTGTTAAACAGCTAAAGGCAACCACAGTATGTTGGAGTCCACAGGAGGACGGAATGCCAGAAATGTTTTGTTTTTTTACAGATGCTGACTGAAAGTTTCCATTCTGGTCTTGTTTTATGGTCAATGTTGCACATTGGGAGCCATTTGCTGTAATCTGAACTGTAGTTACTGATGCTACAAGTTTAACAGTGAGTGTAACTGATCCTAAACCTTTTGCTTAGACTGGCAGACTGCTAGTCTGACATGCGGGACAGTGCAGTCAGAGACATAAAGTGAAGTAAAATCCACTGTTCTGGGTTTAAACAGGCCAAATGGATTGTTGGTAAATGAAAAATGTTTTTGGTGGCATTGAGCAACAGTTTTAATTTGTTAAAAGCTCACGAGGCATCTAATCTAATTCCAATGAACCACCACTGTGCAACCAGACAACCTTTGAGCCTTCACTACATTCACTCAAAAATACAAGGTTAAATATTTCCTACATGTCAAGGAGTTTTGATTTAATTATCAAAATGCCATGTAGTTTCTCTTAACTCTTAACAAGGGCACCCCTTTACACAGAAACATTCTGTATCGTGCTTTTGTGTTTTTTGATTAGAAGTACAGCATCTAATTACCGTGTTATTTGTTATTATTTCAGAAAGGAAGAAAAACTTCCGGGAACACAGTCAAATAATAACTAGTTTCAGTTGTCATAGTTTATGTTGTGGTGGAGCTGTTTATACAGAAACTAAATCAAAAGTGAAACTTAAACCATTCTTGAAACATGTCTTGCATTGTTTCCCCAAGTCTTTCATCCTCAGATACAGTGTTTACTTTGGACGTCGTCTTGTGTTTCCCTTTTTTATTTTCTTACCACCACCCTTCACCCCCTTGATCTACAAAAAAAATCTGGTAGGCCTTTTTTCCTGAAAGTCATTTTGACACGTGGCATTAAGAAAAACACAAGTGTAAATACTTAAGTTAATGATGACTGAATTCCATTAAGTGGATTCAGTTTCAGGCCTGGTATTGTGCACACTGGCTCACTGTCATGGCTTACTGGGACACTCGAGTAGGCCACCATTGTTAATGCTATTACACAGAGTAACACCTGTGCTGCTCCTACTGTGACAAGTCAAAAGGTCTGCCTATTCTCTGTAAGTTGTACTAAAATCACATTTTACCCCAACACCTAGACACGTAAACTTAATTTGAATTTTTATCAACCGACAACAATCTGTGCCTGCTGGTACGAAATTAGACAAACTGCATTTTATTTAAGTAACATTAGCAGACATTTTGATCTGTCAAAGCACAAAAGGCAAAAGTGGAACATATAACATTACTGGAGACTGCTTCACAGCAATTCCTGCAGTAATTCATAACGTCATTTGTTACACCTGTGTTTGAACATTATTGCATGTACTAAACATTAGTTTTTGGTCTATGAAATGTCAGCAAATTGTGAAAAATATTGATCAGTGTTTCCCAAAGCCGAATGAGACATCTTCAAATTGAGCAAAGAAAATACCAGAAAATATTCACATTTAAGAAGCTGGACTTTTTCTTTAAAATTAACACAGATCAATTTATTGATCAAAATAGTTGGCAAATAATGAAACTGCTGACAACTAAACGATTAATCGTTGCAGCTCTAATTTTGACTGGTGTACTTTTTTCTTTGTCTAACTTCGCATTCTACCCTTAAAACTTTTCAACTCCAATTTTGGTGACTAACACCCTTTCAAATGCCACTCAGAAATGCATCGTGTTATGCACTAGCATACCATACGTCTTTTTTTGCGTTAAGTTCTTGAGAACTAAAAGAAGCTAAAGAAAAGGTCAAATAAATAGTAAAAGTAATAAAGCCACACCTTCTAGAAATCCAAGGGCTACATCTGAAAAGACTGTCCTATCACAACCAGACAACACAGTAGCTGCAGCTGCTGCACTCCCTGCCCATCGCCCACATGTCTTTCATTACAGTAACAGGCTGGGGAGCACTAAGTCCAGGTTCAGATCTATTCAGCTCAATCATACACAAATCTGGGGCCATATTTTATCTAAACTTGACCTCTAACCTGGACTACAGTATGTAGCCTCTGCTACATACTGTAGTCCTGCAACACAGTTAATCTTTAAAATGTGTCATCTCTTGGGATCATGCTGACCTCATGACAGTGAAACTCATGTTCCCCTGATCAATGAACCCACAAACCCTTATCTATTGCTGGTGTTGTTACACCCAGTGTGGCTATTTCAGTAACTCGGACATGGAGGAAGGAAAGTGAAACCAAGACCCACAGCGTGCATGTATGCTCTATGAATTAGACAGATGGCTATCTGACACACATGGGAAATAGGAAGCTAACATAAAACATTTGCTGGACTAAATATTCTCTTTATATGACCTCACAGCTTCACAGTCCTGACTACAGTATAAGAGACCCTTCGAGGAACATTTGAGGAAAACAAAAGTAGCTGTTAATGTTCTGAAAAATGTGTTGCTTCCCTATTAACAAAGAGAAACATTCCTTATCAGTAAGGATAGTCAGCAAAGTCTGCGAAGATCAACAAAAACAGCTGACTAGTAGCAGAAATGGACTAACACAGCATAAAATACAGATTACTAGGGTTGTCCTGCTTCCACATTCAAATTACTTAGCATTTTTATCTCTTCCCCCGAAACTAATTTTCCCTGACCCTAATAACCAATCAGTCCCACATTGCTTTGAACAGCCTTTGTATTTCAGACAGTAGACAAGTTGGCAGAACCACCTAGACAGTTAGCAGAGTCACATGATCTAGTTTGGATTGTCGAGGTGTGATGAAGCACATTTAGGTGGAAATGGGCGGCTGCAGTGACAACAGATGTTATTGGCCGTTTTGTTTGTAGTAGGAGTGAAAAATGGGCGAGTACAGCTAAAGTAGCAGGACAAAATCTGCAAATGCAACTCAAACAAGCTTTGACAAACGGCACAGACATGAAAGAGAGGCCAGAGAGGCTCAGCATCAGGTTTCAAACCACCCTCCTAAATATGGCTTATAATTACACCTAATCTGCACCAGGGCATGGCTGCCTGCCTGCCTGGCTTCTTCAAGTCCTGTCATTGAGGCTTCTGGATATATCGCAGCCTGAAATTACTCCAACATGGGAAATTGTGGTGGACCCTGCAGTGTGTTCTGAAAGGCTCTCCCTGTCATATGTTTAGGTTACTGTACTTGTCTTCTTCTTCTTCTAAAATCTAAAGATGCACTGAGAAATATGAATGTGTGTGTTGCAATAAATAGAGGCCATTATCCCAAACCACAGTCATTTCGTAAGTGAATCTGCACCCAAGTCACAGCCGTCTTCTCCTATGAAACCAATTATGCCCCTCCTTTGTTTCTCCCTATTTGTCATCTCACTCTGTGTCAAAATGCCTGAATCCTCGGTAGTATTTTGGTTATTAAAAATGAGCACATAAACTATGGTACTGCTGGTTTGGTAATGTGAGTCAATCACATGGCCGGCACAGTGGAAAAGGGTGAAAAACATGTTAAAGCCACGTCGTGCCTCGCATTGTAACATGCTGCTGCTGCAAAGTCCTTTTTAAAAACTGAAGGAGTCCATTTAATTTATCCGAAAGATGATTGTGTCCGAAAGATGAGGTTGTTGGACCATAAGACGAGGTTGTTGGCCAAAAACAAGGCCTTTCCAGGGCAAACATGCTCTGTAAATATGCATTTTCCTTTGTGTGAATTGTTTAGTGCTTTATTTCTCAGGATGAAATGCATGTATGAAGCCTGCTGAGCAAAGAGCTGTATATCACACCCAGAAAACAACAGGGTGTGTCACTATAAGACACATTTATTGGGGCATTTGGGGTAAAGAGGGCATAATTACAACCACACTGGACGGAGTGGCAGTCCATGCAACTAAAGAGAAACTGTACTCAACAATACATTACATTTAAGAATTTAGATTCTAAAACAAACATGTAGCCTGTGTGTGAACATATTGTTTAAAATATGACACTACCAAGAGAGGCTGAAGGCATCCAGTTGACAAAGGAGACCCTTCGCATGTTTGAGGCATTTTCTAATAAGCCATATGCATAGCTGGGCGTCAGCTGAGCTCATGTTGCCTGCCATACCAATCTGAGGAATGTGGCAGCAACTGGACAAGCAGAGGATAAACTGGGACATTGTACACCATGACAATATACGAGGCAGTCACCAGCTCACTTACAAGCTGAATGTTAAAAAATATGACAGACAAAAAACGGTGCGTATTCATGCGCTGTGTCTGTAGGTACACAGTGAACTCACAATTGTCAGTACAAGCTAATTATTGAGGTGGGCACGAGATCACAAAGTAACGTTATGAGAGAAAGTGGTCCACTACTAACTTACCAGACAACTTGCGACAATAAAAAAACTTGCAGAAAACAATACACGTATTACGTAAATGCTGACACAATTTAAAGAACAATTAGCCTCAAGACTCGCAAATACACTGCCGTCTTGTGCCTAAACAAAACTAGCTGATAAGCTTGGTTAATGTTATAGTTGTAAGGTGAAAGTCGCGGTGTGGGTGCTATCCCAGGACAACATTAAGTGAGTCATGCCCATTATTACCATATTTCGGTTTCTCTTCCAGTTCCATGATCGCCGAGTGTTTCTTCTGGACCAAAGGATGCTTGCAGGCGACACTTACAGCATATTTCCAGCCTTAACAGAGGTTATCGTGTGGCGCTTCTGTCAATTTGAGCACTTCTAGAAGTACGCTCCAAAAATCTTGACTGTCTAGCTCACATTTAAAGGGAGAGTCCTGCGACTATAGCGCTGACCAATGACAACGCAGGACGCCGTGATGGACAAGATGCTAAACCAATCAATGAGCGGAGGCGGGAGTTCATGGTGCCGGGGATTGGGTTAGTTTCTAGTACCGTTAACTGATACAGGAGTAACTGTCCAATTAGCTGTTATAACTAACTAATGACTAGTGACTGTCCACCCAATACACTTACTGTAATCTCAGTTAATAGCAAATAACAAGGGCTGACTCACTGTGTTTGTCCATCATTACTCATTCACAATGTGTCATCATCTGCCAAGAGCGCTGCAAATCAATGGCATACGTTTATTGGCCTGGTGAAATTCTAGACTACATTAATTATAAAAGCAATGTATTCATTCATAATTCAACTTACAGGCCTAACATTGCCTGGTGTGACTCTGCACTCTGTGAGGCACGACAGCTGCTCATGGGCTGCAGTGGTGGAAGAGGTAAGAAGATCAAAATTGCATCCAAAATGAGAAATACCACAATGTAAAAATACTCCATTACGAGTACCTGCAATCAAAATGTAGATTAGGTCATAATACAAATTATTAAAAAGTAAAATCATCCACTATGCAGAATGGCCCTTCTGCAAATATAGTAGTGTAATGGATTTTACTGTATGACAGAAGTATATATCTCCCCAACCTTATTGTGATGCAATGAGCTCCATGTTGGTCATTTGTTAAATCATACCTGCTATGAAACTACAGCTGTCAAATAAATATGTTAGAGTGTTTTATTAATTGTCATGGAGAAGATGACTATGACCTTAAGTATAAAATGTGTCTTGCAGCTGCATAAAGATTTTTGTTACCAGTCAATTTCACAGATAGGCCTATCAGTTGTGAGTGGTCAGGCAAGAGTACAATACAACACAAGCCAATGCTGAGGTATTCAGATCCATAGAAGTAGAAACATCACTCCACAGGCAAAATTCTTCAATTCAAAGTGCCCACTCTGCACGTAAAATAAGATACCTATTTTATATGTATATTACAGATTTTAATCAACAACATTAGTAGTAACTGAGCTGTCAGACAAATGAAGTGCAGTATAATATATAACATTTCCTTCTTACATGTGGTGGAATGGAAGTAGCATTTAAATTCAAATAGGCCTACAAGTACCACAGTATACTGTAGTACAGAACTTTATTAAATGCACTTAGTTACTTTCCACCACAGATACAAGCAAATCCAGAGTTCTCTTCTTTTTTTCTTTGCCCACCTTTAAGTACATTTTTAAAAGTAACTTATACAGTATTTCTTGTACAGCTTATAGAGGGATTTCAGAGATCACAATGGCACAAGTGGCTGCAGTAAAGCTGATATTATTCTTCCCACATTCAAACCAACATGGAAGTGTATTGAATGCTGCACTCTTCTGGTTCTGCGGGCCTCCTGCAGGAGACCAACTGTAGTACTTTTTGTGTCTTATCTCAGCACTGGAAGGATAAACTTCCTGAGAAACCGACGGTATTGTCATCTTACCCTGGAACTAGGGTGCGTTTTATTCTGGGAACTCAAGCACAAATATAGCCACAGACACTCACTCCTCCAACTTTCACGCCTCTCCTAGTGAGCCAATCAGAGTCGTCTGGGGTGGTAACTATCTGAAGGCAGCCATCTTCAGTGCTGATGGATGGACACAAACAAAGAGTTCACTCATATTATGTCTGAGTCTCAGATGCCTTCACATACACACAATTATTAATTATGTACGAGAATAATGGCCACACTTTTAATCTTTGTAATATGATTCACTGACGACGCCACACTCAACATGGCACACTCAGCGTGGCGTGCTTAACGTGCTGACGTCAGGCTGTGTTTTGACGTTCAGTCAGTGTCACTGCGCCGTCAAGCCGAGGGGCAGACAAGGGAAGTCAGGACAAGGATTGTCACACCTAGCACAGGTAATAGCTTCTTATGCAACTGCCAACATGGCTTCTTCTGTTATTTTCAACACACGGCGCTCGCGCAGTACAGGTCATTCGAAAATGATGCTGTTAACATCCAAGTTACATGAGCTCGTGCTGTTAGCTTGTAGCTAACATTACAGTAAAGTCACACAGGTTAGCTGAGCTAACTTAGCCTGCTTACTTACCAAATCGGGTTGGCTGTCAGGGCTAGGGTCCGTTTGCTTGACACTGTAATAGTTTGCTTTTTATTTTTACTAGTACAGTGAACTGAAACAGCCTCAACAGCAATTAATAACATCATTCTGTCATTTCTGAAAGTTAGTATTTACTGCAGCTCGTATGGACATTTCTCTTCCACACATGTTAAACAACCTACTTTTATTACTTTTACATGTCAGTACATCTTGACCGTTTAATAAACTTCATTTTAGTGACCAGTTTATGGAATGTGAATCAAATAAATAAACTGTTTATTTAATAGACTAATCTTCATCATGGCATTGAGAAGCGCTGTGTGCCGTCTCTTGGTGAACCCTCAAAGATATGCCATCATCTCAGCTTCCAGAGCACAAGGAACTGCAGCACCTGCCAGACAAGGTAAGTCCTACAACACCACGCCAGCTACAGAGATAACACTGTTTAAAGGGAGAGGTTACCACCCACAGAAGCGTCTTTCCGTCCAGATGGTTTCAGATGGTTAGAGTATTTTGGTAGCATGTAATTTGAAGCTATATTTGACACAGTGCACTTTGGAGTGACAAAGAGTTAAACACTGTATGTACTTATGAAAACATTAAAGAACTATAACTAAATGCACCTTAGACAGTTGTAAATGTGATATAAAGTGACACTTGAGTTTTCCTTGGCTCCCTATTTTAGATTTTCAGCAAAAACAGTGTTTTATTTTCTTTTATCAAATTAAATCCTCACATTTTATGTTTTAAATTTTTCCACAGATGCTGAGAAGACCGAGCAGAAGTATAAAGCACGTAGGTGTTAATAGCCCCCTATTAATGAAATCTACTGTATGTCAGAGATAATGTTTTGAATTGGAAGCTCTCACCAGAACATATTTTTAACCAGGGTTTCAAGGTTTTTGAGTTGTTCCTCTTCTAAATACCTTACAGCTAAGGTCCAGTTCAGCTGGCAAGATGCCCTGGACCTGGAGGGCCAGCTGACGGAGGACGAGATCATGATCCGAGACGCCTTCCGGACCTACTGCCAAGAGAAACTCATGCCTCGCATCATTATGGCAAACAGAAATGAAGGTGAGAGATTACTTTTTATATCATGCGTGAGCCAGAGTCCTTCACTTGATTTTTCGTTTCAGCTTTAATGACTCCCCATGTTGCCTTCAGTTGCATAATGTCCAGTTTAGGTGTCTATATGCAATGTGTGCTGCAAAATTGCCGCTTTGTCAGTCGGTTGACTTTGTTAAAATAAAGGAATGTAACTCCTCCAACTCAACCTTATATGACAACTGGTTGTGTCTTGTTTTCAGTGTTTCACAGAGAAATTGTGTCAGAGATGGGAGAGATGGGTGTCCTGGGCCCAACCATCAAAGGTGAGTCTAAACAAGTCAACTTGATTCGACAGTCACACTGTTCACCACTCCCTGCATGTATGTTCCAGAGGCCAATCCCACATATGGTATATACCCTTCAATGTTTTGGTAACCTAAACAGAAAGCACCACAGATGTGTGTGTATTACTTCCTATGAAACAGCAAAATTTCTCTTATGTAAATGATTGAAATGGACTTTGGCCATGTACAGACTAGACCTGTGTGTGTTGTTTGTTTTTGAGTCATCTAGTGTGCCAATCAAACATTACTTTATTTCTTAACTATATTTTGTTTAATGTTTTACATTTTAAATGTAATATTGCAGACAATAAATCCTGTCTTTGATATAAAGGTTATGGCTGCGCTGGAACGAGCTACGTGGCATACGGTTTGATCGCCAGAGAAGTAGAGAGAGTGGACAGCGGCTATCGCTCAGTCATGAGTGTGCAGTCGTCACTGGTCATGCACCCAATTAATGCCTATGGCACAGAGGAGCAGAAACAGAAGTACCTCCCCAAGCTGGGTAAGAGGGGAAAGATGTTACCCATCAGTAGTCTGTTTTCAGTCAGTTTGTATTGACACTAGATGGGTGAAAATGCATCTGTTGTCAGATATTAATACATTATCCATTAAAAAAAAAGAGTGACTTCGCTCTTGGTTTATTCCAGCGCGTGGAGAGCTCCTGGGTTGCTTTGGCTTGACGGAGCCCAACCATGGCAGTGACCCCAGCAGCATGGAAACCAAAGCCAAATACAATCCATCCAGTCGCACCTACACTCTCACTGGCTCAAAGACCTGGTGAGTAGTGGATATGTGCAAAATCATTAGACACATTTCTGGAACTGCGCCTCAATAAATAGCATCTCATTGAAGTCAGTATTTGAAGTAAAATCTCAGCATATTCTGTCATTACAGGGTTTACATCTTGTAGTTTTACTTTACATTACCATAACAACTCTAATTTGCTCTCCGATTGAAGGAAGAAGTATAAAATATATTTTATATTTTTATAACAGTGGGCAGCCTTTTCCCAGACCTGTCTGTTCTCCAGACTCTGGTGACTTTTTTTTATTAATAACAACCTTCCAGGAAAGGCATGTAGAATTATAAATCAGCTTATTTATTACACATTTCTGCAAAAACAGAGCCATGTGGCAAGCCCAGATTACTTTTAGCCCAGGAGGACTATCTCAAGGCAGCATGAAACAGCATCATTAAAAATAGAGAAAACAGTGAGAGATGTATTTTAATACTCAAATCAAGTACCGGCATGTAATCACCTGAGCTTGATTTAGTTTTTTTTCAATATTTTGTTTAAAACTGTGTTATATCATTTCTGTTCTCAATGAAGATGGTTTTTGCTGTAGCACATGGCTCTGTGTGTCAGTAGTTGTCCGCATGGAGGAGCCCTTCACAGTTTAAGTGTTGTATGAAGCTCACAGAGACCTTGCCTTTTTTTTGCTGACAAACATAGGCGTCTATCTAAAAACTATAACATAGACACCGAGAGGCTGAGTAGGGAAAAAACTGTCTGCCAGACGTGCTGATGGTCCAATAACTCCAGGATTCCGATTGCTTCGTTTGATGGTTTATTTACAGGTAAAGTCAGACTATACAGGTGATCAGCGAAGATATCCATAAAATAGGCTGCTAGAAACACTCATTGGGTGTTTAGGCTTTCCCCCATCACCCCCTCTCTAACGTGAACAGGTGATATCCTAATTTACTATTAGCACCCACAGCATTTGACTAAAGCTTGTGAGCAACCAAGGGAGCGATCAAGAACCCATACCTGGCTCCTACATCCCGGTCATTAATTATTACAGTTAATACACAGTAATAATTACAAATTCATTACACATGCAGGAAAATACATCATCATACAGTCCATAGTCCATTGCAACAAATGTTCATTGTCATCCATCATATTAATCATATATCATCCAAGTTAGGTTACAAGTCTGATGATTCCTGAAGAAGGCAGATCTTGGTGACAGGCCTACATACACAGCTGGTTGGTACAAGCCCCCTCCTGTCGGGAACTGCTTCAGTGATTTTACCAATGATCCAGGAATTACAGGGTGCAGAATCATCCACTACGAGTACTATGTCTCCAGTGATGACGTTGCGCTTGACTCTTGTCCATTTCTGACGTTCTTTTAGTTGTGGTAGGTATTCCTTCGTCCATCTTTTCCAAAACAGATCGGACATGTACTGAACCTAATTCCATCTCCGGCGTGCATAGATGTCCTCCTTCTGAAATAGGCCGGGTGGTAAGTATGGTTTGGCCTTAAGAAGAAGAAGGTGGTTAGGTGTCATGCTTCTAAGTCATTCAAATCTGTAGATTCTTTAGTGATAGGTCTATTGTTGAGAATTGATTCCACTTCTCAAAGCACTGTGTGGAGTCGTTCCTCATCCAGACTTTGTGTCCTCAAAGTAGAGTTGAGGATTTTCCTAATGGAGCGAATCAACCTTTCCCATGCTCCTCCATGATGTGATTCATTTGGAGGGTTGAAGATCCACTTGATTCCCTTTAAAGTCAGAGCATCATTGATCTTCTCAAGGTTCCATCCTTCAGTGGCTCTTCTCAGCTCATGCGCTGCTCCGACAAAGTTGGTGCCATTGTCTGACCGTAACTCTTGAACCTGTCCTCGTCTCGTTATGAAACGTCTCGAGGCGTTAATGAAAGAGTCTGTGTCCAATGATGAAGCCACTTCAATGTGCACTGCTTTTATTGCCAAACATGTGAAGATGACTCTGTATCTCTACTCAAGGATTCTCCCACGCTTGACTTCAAATGGACCAAAATAGTCCACTCCTACAAAACTGAATGGAGGTTCTTCTGAAGAAACTCTGTTTTGAGGCAAGTCTGCCATTTGTTGTTGACCTACAGCTCCATGTAGCCGACGATAGACAACACACTTTGACAAGATCTTCCTTATGGAAACACTAGCACCAGGGATCCAGTATTTCTGATGTAATCTGGACAACATGTGATTCCTGCCTCCATGACCAACCTCTTGATGAATGTGTCGCAGAATGAGGTCAGAAATATGAAGATCTTTAGCTAGTATGGCAGGATGCTTGGACTCTTCGGACGTGACAGCGTTACTAAGTCGTCCTCCAACTCTTAACACACCATCATCCAGTACAGGATTCAGCTTGTATGACTGTCTCTTTTCACACACTCTTCCCTTTGGAGGCTTGAGAACTCTTCTGAGAACCTTCTTCTCTGACAGAATCTTATTACCTGCATCTCGGCTTCCTTGATCTCTCCCACTGAGAGATAATCACGACATAGCTTGTTTGTGAAGTTGTGTGGATCACTGTGCCAAAGCACCTGCCTTTTGAATTGTATCTTACACAGACTGAGCAGGACATGAAGTATCTTCTTTCCTTTTCCTGAGACTTATGAGCAAACCCTTGAGCCGTACGATCCAGCCAATCACTCTTGTGAGACGTGTCCAAGATGAGGTGCAATTGATCAAACATGTCACAGCGTCGTCTTCACTTTGGGGTGAACACACTTCAATAGCAGCTGATACCTTAATCTCACGGTCTCCATCCGGCAGTTCCTGTAAGCAGTTTGGGTTGACAGGCCTATTCTCTTCTGTTTGCATAAGAAATGAAGGACCAGATGTCCACACTTAATTCCTTAGAAATGGCTTGGCCCTCATCCCTCTAGAGGCCACGTCCGCTGGATTGTGTGCAGTATTCACAAATCTCCATTGAGATGCATCAAAAACCATCAGAATCTCTGAGACTCTGTTTGCAACAAGTGTAAGAAACCTTGAAGTTTCATTCTTGATGTATTTCAGTACAGAAGTACTGTCTGTCCAAAATACAGAGTGTTGAAGTTGCAGTCTTAACTCCTTTCTCCACAGTTTGTCCATTCGAGCTGCTACAACAGCTGCGGTCAGTTCCATGCGAGGGATCGTAACAGGTTTTAAAGGTGCCACTCTTGATTTTCCCATTACGAATATGCTGTGTGTCTGAGAGCAGTTATTCTGCTGCAGCAGATATGTAACAGTACCATATCCCTTTTCACTCGCATCCGCAAAATGATGTAATCGAGCAGTAGTTGCTTCTTCAAAGTTAAGAGGTTTTAAACAGCATCTGATGCTGAATCCATCCAACAGGTGTAACTCTTCCACCCAGTCTGTCCACTCTTGGGCAATCAGTGCTGGTATAGAGTCATCCCATCCTAGCCCTTTCTGACACAGATCCTGAAGGATCCGTTTAGCTGTAGAAACAACAGGAGGGGATAGAATTCCCAGAGGGTCATAGAAAGAGCTGACAGTTGAAAGGATACCTCTACGGGTCAATGGCCTGTCTTGAATGGTAATGCTGTACTTAAAGGTGTCAGATTGAACACACCACCGCACCCCCAGTACTCTTTCCACAGGTAGCGTGTCTTGATCCAAATCCAGGTCCTTGACTTCCTTTGCTTTCTCCTCCTCAGGTATAGCTGCCAGCACCTTGCGACTGTTACTTATCCACTTTGTTAGATGAAAGCCACCCTTTGCACAGATGTTTCCAAGGTCTTTGTAGAGGGCTATAGCTTCCTGTTCTGAAGCAACAGAAACAAGACAGTCGTCAACATAGAAACTGTGCATGATGGTGTCAATCACCTGCTGGCTGAAGAGTTCTACACACCTCCGCTGAGCAAAGTTAGCGCAGCTTGGAGATGATGTTGCCCCAAACAAATGGACAACCATACTCCTCCAAACACTGACTGAAGTCTCAACGGTGCCACCAGAGAACTCTCAACAGGTCTGCATCTTCCTCTGGCACTCGTACCTGATAAAACATAGCCTCAATGTCGGACATCAACACCACAGGCTCCTTCCTGAACCTGTTTAGGACTCCAACCAAAGTACTTGTTAGATCAGGACCATGTAGAAGCTGTGCGTTGAGTGATGCACCTTGAAATGATGTTCCACAATCAAACACAACCCAGATCTTTCCTTTCTTGGGATGGTATACTCCATGGTGTGGAATATACCAAACCTTGCCGTCACTACGTTCCAGATCTGTAGCAGTCACTCTTTCTGCATATCCCTTTGATATGAGGTTGTTCATGAAGACTGTCTAGTCTTGGTGAAATGCAGCTTCCCTGATGCACCTCCTCTTCAGGTTGAGGGCACGTTGTTCTGCAATCCTGCGATTGTTAGGCATGCTCAGGCTTCTGTTCTTCAGAGGTAAAGCAATGCTGTATTGGCCGTCTACAAGTTTCACAGTCTTATTAGCCATTTCCAGAAACTTACAGTCGTCTCTAGACAGCCCTGGCTGTTCATCCTGACTGCATTCTCGAAAGTCTATCCTGAACTGATGTTTCCAAAGTTATTCCAGTGTAACGGCCGATATTCTGTTGATTGTAACATACGGACACTCGGGTCCATCACAATATTCTCCGCCAAGTGGTCCGTTCACTGTCCAGCCAAGCATGCTCTTGATGGCTTATGGTCCTTCATCCACACTGCGGATGACTTCTAGTGGTTCTAATGCTCTTGGAACATTCATGCCTATTAACAGTTCCACCTCTTCATCTATCTCAGGCAGGAAGACATGTTTCAGATGAGGCCATTTCTCCAGATCCTGCTGTCGTGGGATGTTACTCACGTTGACAGGCATCCTGTGTTGTGTAAAGATGTCTGGCATTTCACAATACAAGTCGGTGTTCAATCCAGCCACTTCCAAGCCTTCCAAGACACAATACAACTGTCCACAATTTTCTCTTGGCCCATGGTGTGCAAAAGAATCTTTGTTTTCCTCCCAGAGAGCTTCAGTCTGTCCATCAGACCCATTGTGCAGAAGGATGCCGAACTTCCCTGGTCCAAAAAGGCATAGGTTTCCACTGACCTTTGACCTTTCATAGATTTAACTTTCACTGGTACAATGGCAAGTTCACAATCTTGGTCACCGTCCCCAGTGAGACCACTAGTTTGAACCGTAACCAGAGCACTGTCCATTACACCGTCTGAGATGCTCTTGCTTTTCTCAGCATCTGCTCTCCTTTCCTTAGGGTAGATGTGCAGCATGCTAGGGTGTTTCAACCCACAGGTTTTGCAAGACAGAAGATTCCTACACTCCTTACTGATGTGTCCAGTACACAAGCAGCCAAAACAAACTCCATTCTTTTTTAGGAAATCAATCTTCTCGCTGTGAGCCTTCTTTTCCAATAGAATACACGACTCCAGTGTGTGTCCACCCTTGCATTACAGGCAAGATCTTTCAGATGAACATCCATGTTTAACCATATTTTCTGTTTGAGTTCTTTTTTCAACAGCAGTGACAGTAGTGGCAAAGCTACTGAGTCCTTGAGCGTGATGGTTTTGCTCTGCTATTTTCTTTGTTTGTCACCATCGGTGGGGCATCCTGTAAGTTTCCAATAAAACTCACAGTATCATTGAACATAGCTCTTCGGCGGTGTCTTTCCTGAATATCACATGCCACTGTTCGCCACTTATCTCTCAATTTGTAGGGCAGTTTCCTTATCACAGTAAGCATATTGGCAGGAGTATTTAATTCACACAGACCGTGAACCTCATCCATGGCATTGCAACATCCACGCAAGAAGAGACTGTATGCCTGTAAAGCCTTTCCATCTTCTGATTTAATTAAATGCCATGAAGTCACCTTTTCCAAGTATGCAGACGCTATCATATACTCATTTCCAAAGTGTTCAAACAGTAGGGTTTTAGCCTTTGCATATCCAGTGCCATCAGTCCTGTGTTGACAGCTTCTAACAAGCTCTCTTGGTTGCCCCCTGGTGTACTGACCCAGGAAATGCAAACAATCTTCAGCATTATCTTCCCTCAATAACCTGTTCAAAGGATCGCATAAAAGCATGGTACAGTAGTGGATCACCATCAAATATTTGATTGTCTCTTTTAGGCTATGATGAAAGGATTGTTGATTCACCAGCATTGAAGTTAGTTCATTTTGTTTCTCCATTATAGACAACAGTGGATTGTGATCATTGTTGCCATTCATAGAAGGAGATGTATGGACATGACTGATGAGATACTTGAGGCGCTGCTGCATTTGGGGCTGTGTGCTGTGTTCTCGTTAGCTCTGAGGCCCCCTGGTGGAGATGCAGGGCATTATCTGCTTGCTCTTGTTTAAGGCTTGTTCTTCTTAAGTTGGAATCAGTATTGTCAGGTAATGATTTTCCCTTTCCATACCCTTCAAGTTTAGGTGGTACAAAAGTCTCTGCATTAGCGTTAAGAGCTTCAGTTTTTCTTTCATTTTTCTCAATATAGGACTTCATTCCATCTGATCGCCTTGAAGCAGCGCTCCATACACCAGATCCAGAGGCTCCTAAGACAGCTATTTTCGCCATTGATACAGCTATATCGGCTTCAAGCTGAAGTTGTTCCTTTTTCTTATTCTTTCTTCCTGTTCCTCAAGAGCATGTTTTTCTTTAAGCAACCTTGGACGTGTAAGCAAAGCAGCCACTTCAGCCTCTGCTCTGATACGTGCAGATGAAGTTGTGGAGATATTGGATTTTGAGTTTCTGCTGCCTTGATTTGATATACTGTCACTTGGTAATATTTCATCCTGGCCGTCATGTTGGGGATTTTGATGAGATTCAGATTCTTGACAGTTGTTAACTTCTTTTTTCCTCTGACAGAGCTTCCTCAGGCCTTTCTTCATTATGAGGTTGCTCTGAAGGAGGTCTGCTTGGATGTTGACTGATTTCTGAAAGCCATACTTTGCCATCCTCAATAAAGCCTTGATTGGTTTTGTTGATGCTTGTAAACCATTTATTTTGTTTTTCTTGTTCACCAGATGGAATTAAATGCATCAGAGACGTGTGCAATTCAATAGCATTTTAAGACAACTGCTCCAAAACATTGAACTGTTGCTTAACCTTCAAAGTATTGTCATCATCTTTCATGAGCTCCTTGAGAGACAGTATCACAGTCTTTATTTTATTCACTTCCTTTTGATGCTCCTTCTGGATCATCTCAATTTTGCTCGCCAGACCTTTTTCTGTGAGAGTGATTTTTCTTTTATCCATTTCAGATTTGCCATCATTTGAACCAGCACTTGATCCACTCATTTTTAACACACAAAACAATTAGCGTCACAATACGTTTCCAATGTGAATCCAGCAACATCCATAGCCACAGTCGTAGCATGCAAAGCACAATAGACATCCAACTTGATAAGCCAAACCACACATTTCCAATTTCCAGGTCTCCCAACGCAACACCGCGAGCAGCGGTCTCCCGACACAAACAAAAAACTTCGCCCTGTGACAGTAGCCATTTCAAACTGCGCTCCTACGAGCCATACACAGTACAAAGCAGAGGTTACATACCGCAATTTGCGAAGCGATTCTGTTAGGGTTGCCGCTGTTGAAGCTGAGGCCGTGGAGACGGCGTGTAGCTCACAGACCGGTTCCAGTTTCTCCGTGTCTGTCTCAACAAAGTTGCATGGACGTGGCTCCGTTTCGTTGTTGCCGATTTTTGCTGACAAATATAGGCGTCTATCTAAAAACTATAACGTAGACACCGAGAGGCTGAGTAGGGAAAAAACTGTCTGCCAGACGCGCTGATGGTCCAATAACTCCAGGATTCCGATTGCTTCGTTTGATGGTTTATTTACAGGTAAAGTCAGACTATACAGGTGATCAGCGAAGATATCCATAAAATAGGCTGCTAGAAACACTGTGAACCGCGTACAGCAAAAATTAGGCTTTCCCCCATCACCCCCTCTCTAACGTAAACAGGTGATATCCTAATTTACTATCAGCACCTACAGCATGTGACTAAAGCTTGTGAGCAACCAAGGGAGCGTTCAAGAACCCATACCTGGCTCCTACGCTGAGTTTTACTAGGATCTCATTTGATGAATCCAGCAAAATGAATGTAAAAATGTTCCCAGCACTGTCAGTTCATGAAGATAATATGCAGAACAGATTACAGTACATATTCTGTAGTTGGTTCAAAAATCTGCATTGTTTATTAGTTATAGAAAAAATGAGGCCTACCAGTGCACGTCTCCCTGATTTTCTCTTTGCTTCCACCTTCAGGATCACAAACTCCCCTGTGGCGGATGTAGCTGTAGTCTGGGCCAAATGTGATGATGGGAAGATCCGCGGCTTCATCTTGGAGCTCGGTATGAAGGGTCTCTCAACACCTAAGATTGAGGGGAAGTTCTCCTTGAGAGCCTCCGCCACTGGTATGATCCTCATGGATGAGGTGGAGGTCCCTGAGGAGAACCTGCTGCCTAAAGTGTCCGGCCTCGGGGTGAGTGGAGCGAAGCCACGGGCAGTCTAGATGTAGTAATGTGTTTGTGGAAGATGATCAAATAACTGTACACCTTTGCTCCATCACATTCACAACATGAAACAAAGTTTGTGACTCACCGACTACAAATTATACAGTGTGGCTCAGTGTTTTACAATTGAAACACTTAGTAGCAGTAATTGCTCATCACACTCCTTTTGTTGTTTCCAGGGTCCCTTTGGCTGCTTGAACAACGCTCGTTACGGCATCGCATGGGGCCGCTCTGGGTGCTGCAGAGTTCTGTTTCCATGCAGCTCGACAGTACACGCTCGACAGGTCAGATGTCCCAAGCGTCCATGTAATGTCATCTTCTGTGGTCATGCATCTGTTCCGGGTTAAAATTACATTGCTCAACAAAATGCTCACATTTTTAGTTCAGTTTAGCCTAATATATATATATATATATATATATATATATCATGTTTATTTATTGAGGCCATGAGGATAACACAGTTTTATTGTTTTCTATACCAGAATCCAGTTTGGGGTACCACTGGCAAGGAATCAGCTAATGCAGAAGAAAATGGCGGACATGTTGACAGAGATCACCATCGGCCTACAGTCCTGTCTGCAGCTGGGAAGACTCATCGATGAGAAAAAGTGAGGACAACTTTATCCTTTAACTGAAGCTTATTAGATGGGATGTGACAGGGTGTTGGCACTAATGTTTCTTGAGGGGCCAATACATCAAACCACACAGTCACTCTGACCTCTTCCTGTCAGGTTGAAAAGTGTTTCTCCCTTTGGTTCTCAACAGTTTCATGAAACTGTTTTAAGACTACAAAGTTGAGTTTAAGCAGGACCTGACTGAAGCAGTGTCATAATTTATGACTGCTGAGATAGTTCATGTTGAGAATTAGTGTGAGCCAGGTTCAGGTGTGAAGAAGATTCAGAGATTAATGAAGATTTAACATAGAGTGGTTTATCGCGCCCGGCCGAGGAGATACAGTGCCAGGATACAACATGTGAACACGTCAAATGCCAACACCAAATCTGAAGCATAACATCTTTTAGTCCCTTTTATGTTTCTGTCTTCCCCTAGTGCCTGTAGGTTTCCCTATTAGGTCATCTCTAGCTGGCCTTAACCTTAGAACAACTAATCTATCTGATGTTTAGACTCCAATGCTTCATCATATTGCAATCTATTACTATCCATGAGTTGTACTCTAATCTGTGGAGCCAGTAAGTTCTTGTATTTTCATAAGACTCAACCCGATACAAACACAGATATCTGTGGGGTCAGCTACTATCTCTAAGCTAGACCTGTCGTACCTTTCCCTGTTACATCCATTAAGACACCTAAGAAAAATCTTTAACAGTTTGTGATGCGACCTTAGAGGTAACACTGTGTCCTCATGTTGCTGGCTCTGTAGTTTTAATTCATATACAGGCATTACATACAGTACGAAGAGAGACACTAAGCTGCAATTTTGTTTCTTCTTCAACAGAGCGGCCCCAGAGATGATATCCATGCTGAAGAGGAACAGCTGCGGTAAAGCCCTCGACATCGCCAGGCAGGCCAGAGACATGCTGGGAGGAAACGGCATCGCAGACGAGTATCACATCATCCGCCACGTCATGAACCTGGAGGCTGTCAACACATATGAAGGTGAGGAGGAAGGAGAAACTTTACTTTAGTTCCACATGAGACATGCGTGCACACACAATAGGCGAAATCATACCAATAGATTTTAAACGAGCAGAATATGTAACTATACGCATTTGTTATGTTGATGTTAACTCAGTTGCTTCACATTAGTGTTGTGAGAGAGTATATTAATCCAATAGTCATCTGTGTCCCGTCTACACTCAAGTTGTCCCGTTTCCTCCTCTAGGTACTCATGACATCCACGCCCTGATCCTGGGCAGAGCCATCACGGGCCTGCAGTCCTTCACTGTGGGCAAATAGATCCCACCCTTGCTGCTGCTCCCAACCAAGAGGAAGCTGCTGTCAGAAATGTAACTGGCATGTTGACTCCACAGCGGTTTTTACACTCTTGATGATTTCTCAAATGTATTGTGGCAATGTTCGTTCTTCTCTCATGTTTGTAGAATATATATTTGAGTGCTTTATTTTGAGAGCAAGAACAAGTTTGTCAATGAAAGTCAGTTTTTCAAATTATAAAGGACTATTTTTCTACTCTCAATCAAATGATAGCAGAGATTTCGTCCCAGCTCCCTATTCTCCAGTTGTATAGAGAATTCATTGTATAGAATGTCAGGGACAACCCCATACTAGTGTTAACAGTTCTGAATGAAGTCAAGATCTAGATTTGCTGCTGGTTACTGATGTATGAAACATTAATACTGTAATTATAACAAACAAAGTATAAATGGCCACAACTTGTTTGTAATAACGCTACAGTCTGTGTATAACTGGTGTAAGAGATCAGGTACAATAGATACACCATGGTGATTACTTCTAGGACTGTACTGGCTCTGTCATTAAGGTGGCATAACTTTGCATGGTTTGCCAGAGGTCAAGGATGCTGATAAGAGCTTTAATAAATAAAATAAAAATAATAAATAAAATAAATATTTCAGATGTCTAAATGGAAGTAGATCGATGTGACACTTTATTATATTTATCGATGGTAAAGATGCACCACAAAGCCATAACCATACAACTGTAGCTAATTTGTGCTGTGTTCAAGTGAAAATGCTAGTTGTTAAATATGCTTCCAGTCCAAAGCACAACTCCAGGCTGCATTGGCTTTAGTTGTGTGCTGTTGAAATTCTGGAATTCAGAAAAAACTCAGTTGTGATTACCATTTGTTCTGGACTCCTGTGAGATTCCCACAGGATGGGAGTTATTTTTGCTCTTTATCACAGGGCTGGGACGGGACAGGAAGAAAAGTTAACGGGAGCAGGAAGGCAGTTCAAATATGAAGGCATGCTATTTTCAGATTTTTTTTTTATCAGGAATGGGATGGCACAGGAGTCAGTCTTCTGAGATTGGGATGAGAGAGACATTTTGGATTAATCTGTCACAGATTTGGGACGGGACAGGGGTATTTTTGTGGTAGGGTGATGGGACAGGAGAGAAAATCCACTTCTTTGTGACCCTCAAATATGTACCAATAAAACAATGTAAAAATAGTATAAAAAGTGTTACATTCAAAATTTTACTCACTAATTATAGGGACAAACGTATCCTTTTTAAAGTTGCCTATAAATGCTTAAGAAAAGTAGCCGAAGAAATGTATACAGTTAGTGTACTGGTTCTCATTCTAGGGGTCACAAGATCATTAATGGGAGAGGAAAGAAGAAAAACTTTTGTATTATTTTACTTTTTTTCTATTCTATCATTATTTGTGGTCACATTTTTGTAGTAAAATTTCTGAATTTTGACTTTTTCAGTATTTAAGAACTCATACTTCTGACTTTTTTTATAAAAGGCCTTAATTTTGACTTGAAAAGTCAATCTATACAAATAATTTTACCTCTTTGGACCTTAGTCATACAAATGACACCATCTTTGACAAAGCATTGTTTTGATTTATATCTGTTTTGACCTACAATCTTAAACTGAAAGGTGACTTTTAAGTATATTGTCAACTATAATAAATATAGTTAAGTAAAATAGTACATTTCCCTTGGAATTGGGGTGGAGTAGAACAGCAAAGGCAGTGGCGGAAAGTGACTATAGAAGTACATATACATAAGTACTGTATTTGAGTACAATCTTGAGGTACTTCTATGAAGTCAGGTCACTGGACATCTCTTGTAGTCCAGTTAAATCAATCGTTTAGAAATAGAAAGAGTGGCAAAGCTGTACATCTGCGACTGAAAGAGCAGGAGACTAGTGAGGGAGGCCACCAAGAGACCTGTTACAGCTCGGAAAGAGCGCCAAGCTTCAGAGACCCTTGTGAGTCCCTGGACTTCTTCATGTGACAGAGTTCGAGCAGTACACAAAGAAGATTAAGGAAACATTGCAGCAAAAACTTATCACACAGAGTCATGGCTGTAATTGCTCGTGTACTATATAATGATTTGGGAGGAGTGAATATTTATACAAACATGCACGGTTTAAGTACGCTATTCTATGTATTATATGTCTATGTATGGACAATTAAGGAGACGTGAACCCCACAAAATGTTCTCCGGGCTGAGTCGATAATCTCTGCTTGAGCTTTTTCTCTTTAATTCCACTGGGGCTTGATGGCTGTGGGGGTGGACAGTGCCACTGGACAGATACAAACCTCCATCCTCACTTGCTTCATTGCATGTCAGCTACTGCCACATTGAAGTGGAGGGAATTAAATCCGTGGCCGTACATGATGTCGAGGCGTGTTCAACACAATGCTTATATAAGGAAATTGCTTTTCTATTTTTTTTTTTTTTTGGACCAATGGCCTTTTATCTTTCAGGCACGTGCAGATGTGACTCACTGTGACTAATGGTGCCCCAAATGAACAGTGGGTTCTGTGTCCTGTCTGTCAGGAGTGATGGAGGATGGTATTATTGTTGATACCAAATGAACTGAAATGTGGAAAGAAAGCGGGCTGCTGTCTCCTGGTGTCTCTCATATTCTCTCTTACATTAGCAGCAGCTATGGCAGCCAAATACTCAAATAATTAGGACGATTTTTATCTCAAATAATCATTTGATTATAACCTCCATGAGTTAGACGCTCTGTCAAAATGAGTCATTCTCATGATCGGACCTTATGCCCTCAGTTGACAATCTTTTAAAGCATTTAACAGGGACAAACATGCCAATCCTCTGACTACATATAAATACAAGATTCTGATTTATGATTTATGATTTGGGGGGTAGGAGTGGTGCAACTTTTCTGGGACAGGTTAATGCATTTTCAATTCAAACTGAGGGCTTAAAGGATGCTGGATGTGGTGGCAGGGCTCAGTGGTTACCTCACAGCACAAATGTTCAGGGCTGCTCCTTTTCCTCTACTGTCCAAAGATATGCAATGTACATTAACAACTCTAAATTGCCCATAGGTGAATGCGGTTGTCATAGACCATTATCTGGATTTTGGATGATGGTAATAAAACTTGAAATGTGTTGTTTCCTGGTCTTAAATCGACTGTTTTGTTTGAGCTGAACAAATACTGAAGACCTCCCTGTTTGGCTCCACCGCTCAGCCAATTTGTCCCAGTAGCCAACGGAGATTCTGCAGTGAAAACAATCCCTCTCTGCCCAAAAAGAAATTTCCACATAGGCCGCCATTATAGAAGAGAAACTTACAAAACGTCTGACGGAAATCCAACTGCAAACAAGGTCAACATTTACTTTCAGTAGTATGAATTTTAATCCATGCTTGTTTTATATTTGCAAAACCTTCCCAGATCCTAGAAGGGGTATCTTTATGTGTGCGACGTCATTCCAATGTAAGGTTTTTAAAAAGTGGGCCCCTATATTGTCTGTTTTATGAACATGAACAGGCACACAGGTGGGTGATTCACATCCTGATATTGCTGTTCAGCTGATTGGCAGTTAGGGGAAGTAACACGCCAACAAATCTAGCTATACGCCAACAAACACGAGGAAGACTGCTAGATATCATCAGATTGGGAAATAGAAGAGGAAGGAAATTTATTCAACACGTCTTTTAGGCTTCAAAGATATGAACATTTCGCCTCATTCACTAATATGGATGTATTACTGTCAGATTCATGACACATAAACACCGTGTGTATGTTAGTGAATCAGAATAATTCTAAATTGACAGGCACATGCCCGCTATTTGTAATCAGCTTACAGCCTCGCCCACATTTTTCTGTACAAGGAAATCCCTTTTCCTTGAGACAGGGAAGCAGGGACGTATTTGTAAGCGAGAAGCATGACCCTAATGCAAAAAAGCTAAATAATTTCATGACTGAAGAAAATGAAAACAAGTGTCTGAGGTTGAAGTCAGAAATGGCACATCATATTACAGACCAAGTCAATGAAAACAATGAAAACCAAAACTGTTACATTTCAATATGGACATTCTTGTATACACTGTTGTAAGCTATTACTGCTACACTCAGGTTTAAGTTTAGTTAAAGATTTTATTGATGACAATATGTGATCAAGTTGAAAGGGTGTGAATTCATGGTTATTTAATAAATTTGGCCAAAGCATTAGTAATTTAACAGTTTTTGAATTTTGATGTCTGTAAAAGTCTTTTTTTTAATAATTGTGGTGTACTATGCTATGCATATTGAGTTTACATTTTTTTGACACCATTTGGGCCGTCATCATTTGTGCAATGCATGGTCTGAGTCAGTTCTAAATTTGTTTGCAGAGCATGAACAAATGTAGGTACGAAAATATTGATGAGTATTACGGACTTGTGCATAAAACGTGCACCCTGTTTGTGAATGAGCCTCATTGTGTTTTGGTGAGACACACTGAATTCAAACATCACTTTTGCATGAAGACGTGAAGCTGGGAAAACATGTCTCTGACTCCAGGACCATTGGCACCGGTTCCCTCAGGGCTGTGTTCTTTCCCCTCTGCTCTTCTTCCTGTACACCAACAGCTGCACCTCCAGTCACCAGTCCAACAAGCTCCTGAAGTTTGCGGATGACACCACCCTCACTGGGCTCATCTCTGGTGGGGATGAGTCCGCCTACAGGTGGGCGATTGACCATCTGGTGACCTGGTGCAGCCAGAACCATCTGAAGCTCAGCGCTCTAAAGACAGTGGAGATGGTCGTGGACTTCAGGAAGGCCCAGCCCCACCCTCCCCCATCATCCTGTGTGACTCCCCAGTCACCACTGTGGACTCCTTCCACTTCCTGGGCTCCATCATCTCCCAGGACCTCAAGTGGGAGCTGAACATCACCTCCCACACCAAGAAGGCCCAGCAGAGGATGTACTTCCTGCGGCAGCTGAAGAAGTTCAGCTTAGCTTAAAGACAATGATGATGCACTTCTACACCGCCATCATTGAGTCCATCCTCACCTCCTCCATCACCATCTGGTACGCTACTGCCACCGCCAGGGACAAGGGCAGGCTGCAGCGTATCATTCGCTCTGCAGAGAAGGTGATTGGCTCCAATCTTCCATCACTTCAGGACCTGCACACCTCCAGGACCCTGGACACAAACTGTTTCAGACTCTCCCCTCTTTATATATTTATGTACACAATATCCTCGCCCATTGCAATACGTCTGCACAACACAAATCAGAGTAATGCATATGTAAATATCTGCCACATTGTTCTTTCTCTGCAAGTAGTTGTATTATTTTTCTCAATTATTTTATTAGTCTCATATAATATGCATTTGTTTATTGATATTTCTATATTTCTACATCTATTTATGTCAGCTGTATGTTTGTCTGCGTGTAGCACCTTATCACCAAAGCAAATTCCTTGTATGTGTAAAAAACTACTTGGCAATAAAGCTCATTTTCTGTTCTGTTTGTTTGCAAGAAAACTCCACAGGGGTGCACCTTTAATCCATGGAGGTCAGCAAAACAAGCTGCTGCTAAGTCGCTCCTCATGGGTCTTAAGGGTCACACATCTTTAATCCCACACATTTTAGACCTGGTGTGTGAGCGGGATCAGGAGACAGGTTATCACATTCACTGCCAGGGTTTTATTAAGGACTTGTTTAATAGTAATTTCACAACACATGGATGTTAAAAGGCAGTACTTACCCCAGCCACAGTCTGTTCACCCTGTTATTAGTATCTGGGCACCGCTTCTTCCCCCAGGATGTGAGACTTATAGATTCACCCTCAGCAGTGCACCATGTAAAATACTTTTTATTTTATTTTTTTGTATACTCACTTGTGTGAGTAGCACAAGGGGAACTATTCAACTTCATCTCACTGTACAACCCTGTGTTGTAAAATGACAAATTTTATTTATTTGTTTAACCTTTATTTAACCAGGAGAGTCCCATTGAGATTAAGCACAAACACATAGGTACAGACAAATAACACAAAAAGACTAGTAAGCTAACGTTTTATAAAGCAATTTTAAATCATTTTTACAATCTAAGAGCATTTACGCATTAAGGCATCTGCCTCTAAGTCTTTCATTTTGGATCTAAATGCGTATTGTGAGATTAATTTAGTGACTTTCAAGTCCTTTCGCAACATATTCTATGCTAAAGGTGCAGAATACAGAAATGCCTTCTTTCCCATTTCCATACAGGTATTTGGCACAGAGAGCATAAGAAGTCCTGACAATGCAAAGAGGGTCGCCCATTACTATAAATATACCTTTCATAATTATTCTACTATACTACACATTTTAACAATTTATTTAAGTCCACTTAAAATAAATAATCACAATGACACATGTTATAGGTGCAGTCAAATACGTATAGCCTACACACGCACACACACACACACACACACACACACACTCTTTCATTTGTCTGCGTTATAGCCTACCTGAGGTGGTGAAGTCATGCAACAGTTTGCTTTGGTTACACTGGATTATAAAGTGTCTGTAATTGATAGGTGTCATTTACACTGGGACATGTCCCCACCACTTTGAAATGGCTGATTTTGTCCACACCACTTTTTAAAGCATAATTTGTTAAAATACGTTCGGAAATATGCATTTTAAAAACAAATGAAAATGCCTTTAGAACTGTTTCTTTGCACATTTAGGAAACATGCAATGCAGATGAAATCTAAAAGAAACAAATGTGCATTGTCCAAAAAAGTAACTTGAGCTAAAAAAAGCTACTGATTATAATGTGACCCAAAAACATGCAGCAGCAGTCAGTAACTTAAACAACTTCTTGATACAGTTTCTTTTTGGCCAAGTTTTCCGTTCTCTCTCTTTGAACATGACAAAAGAGGAGGGAAGACTAACTCAGGCCTACGTATGTGTTGACTCAGCAAGGATGATATTACATGACAAATGTTGATCTACAGGAGAAACAGATGTAAAAGCAGCACAGAATGACTGAGAGCTGCACTGATTTAGATTCTGTTATATTTATATATTTTGAAATGTTACATGCCTCCTGAATTTTGTTTCCTTTTACATAAATTAAAACATTTCCACCTGAATGCAGGAATTGAAATGTTTAAAGATCCAAATTTCCTGTGGGAAGCCCCGCAGACATCCTATATCTCAGCATTGAGGATATCTTTAAAACATCTTTAAGGCTGTTTTAGTCTCACTTTAGTGAACCTAATATTGCCTGTTGTGATGTCTTACGACCTCTTCACACCCCCAATCTGGCCCCTATGTGCCCACCACTTTTCAACACAAAGTGACGCCCATGCTGTAATTACCCAGCACCCTTTATACCAAGGAAACTCTATCAGCGCAAATAGCTCTATACGCATCGGAAAGTGCTTGTCTGACTTCCTACGAGACGACTTCTCGGTAACCTGAAGGAATTAGGGACACGACGACAGCGACATTTAAGCCCGTGACGAGCGGTCCAGGTGGGCGGACCCAGTTTACAACTGCTGGCAGAGAGCGCGCTTCATTTCAGCACCAAGGACAGAGAGGGAGGCGGCAGCTCTTGAGCACCTCGCATGAGGACCCGGACTACAACCCTGCTGAACCTGTGGGATTCAGTAAAACAGGAGGAAATACTTACCAACAAACAAATGTGGAGCTTTAAAAGTCAGGTCGAAAAAGTTGGAAGTGCGATGCAAAGTGTTACCCAAGTTATTTTTTCCCCGTTTTCTTTGCATAACAGTAACTCGGTTTGCTTGCGTGACTTGCTGTGAGGAACATCGCTCTCATGACTGCGGGACGGTCCAGTTTGAAGTGAGGAGGAAGAAGCATAAAGGGGAGTCCTTTCTCAGTTGGAATAAGACGTCCAAATCTCACCATGAATGGCTATAATTTCACCGGCTTGAACTACACTGGTGCAGCACACGCTTATTCACCGTCACTAGACGACACTCTGTACAGACAATACAAGTACCCGGTGAAGAACCTCATCCCTTTGCCAAATGTGGTGGTGTATCTGCTCATGGCTGTCCTGGTAGTTATTGGAGTGGCCTATGCAATTGTTGGACATCTCATCAAGGACCTGGCCATTGACATAGCAGGTAGGCTACTGCCTTCTGTAATGTATACATTTTAAATTAATTACATTTTTTTTCTAGTCAACTCACTGATTATTCACATGTAGGGTAGCTAGAGTGAAATGACATAAATACGGCACATATGGCTGTATAATAATATTAATGTTAATAATAACGCAAGGCCAATGGGTATCCGTAGACATACTCAACTTTTATGCAGTAGCCTACATCTTAATCTACAGCAAAGGTGACCCCCATAGCCTGAAGTAGGCCTACCCCTTTATCAACACCACCAGCCATGTTCCAGATGTGTTCATTTCATTTTAATGAATGATATGAAAGCGGTTACTGTTAGGCTACTATTCTTCCATACAGTTAAAAAGTCATTGTTTAGGTAAATTTGGTCAAGATTGTATTCTTAACGTCCTATTAGTGGCATAAGATGGACATTTTAACCATCTATCTGCTACTTTGGTAACACTTTTCCAAAAAGGGACCAGTTTGAGTAGCTGCCAGGGAACAAATGAGAAACTTACTGCTGTAGTGAACCATTAGTTAATGAGTGGTCCCTATTTAAATTTCAAATATGATTAGCCAATGATTAGTTACTTAAGAAACTTGTGAGAAAGTACTTCCCTAAAAAATTCTAATGGAGGACTTTATTGGGCCTTTATTGTAGATAATGATGATTCACTAGAGAACAGACTGGGAGATCCTAAGTATATTAATGCATTATCAATATAGCTACTTTGACTGAGTATTTCAACAATCTATCTATTGCATTTAACTATTTCATCTGTAGTGACCTAACTTCTCTGCCGGCTTGTTAAAAACACACGTTCAGTTGTTACAGCTGACTCAATATGATATTCAAATCTTTTTTTGTTGTTGTTGAGCAAAATCTTTACTCCCTGGTTGGGAATCACTGATAGGCCATTGTGTTCGAAAACAGGCATACTAAACTTCCGTAGCCACTCAGCACTTGTCCTTTTACTGTTAGTGGTATTAAATATAACCCCTTTCTCCCTTGTTTAGATTGTATGCTGGGTCCGCCTGGTGATGAAGAGAACGACAAGAACATCAACCCGCAGCGCATGACCGGCCATCCTCCACTGGCGCACCCATTTGCCCACAATGCCTTCCATGTGTGGGACCAGGACGACGTGGTCATCCCTCTGTCCTACGAAGAAGGCCCCCAGACCAGCCCGCTGATGCTGACTGCCCTCCCCTACATCCCCTCTTTCTTCCCACACACTCACAGCCCAACAAGTCACAGCTCTCTGACTTTCTCCACCAGCCCAACCCGGGAGATCAGCATGCCCAGGGACATCTGATCATTGATAAGCACCGTGATCATGAACAGCCTGGATAACTGACAGCCAAGTGCTGATCCCCGGCACACATAAGACACATGCAGATATGACTGTGATGTGTTTGATGTGGCAAGCAAATGTACAGTGACACTAGGAAATAGACTGCAATGACTACACTTCTTCTGTCTTATATCTTATGATTCCTACAAATTACGCTACATGACTCAAGACTGTTGTTTCTCTCACACGTCATATCAACAGAAAAGTCACAGTAAACACCATGAGAAGGGGCACACCCAAGGACAAAAGGGATTACAGGGGCTAACTGGATATTGTCTTTGTGTGCCTGAGATTCAGAGAGAAGCTGTTAGACACGTTAGATTAAGTTGAACAGACATCACACGCTGTCATGGGTCCAGTACATCCTGCATTACCTATACTGTCTGAGTTCTTTGTGGAAGAAATAAAGTTTTTTTCTCATGAAAACCTAGCTATGAGATGGAGCTGCTGCACGTTCAGTGTGAGTGACTTATGTTTGTACAGGCGGCATGAGATTGAAAGACTGCGTGTCTGTTGTGCCATTATAATCCACCTGTACAACAACAGATTAGCCGGTGACAGTGAAGAGCTCACAGGTTTCTGTCTTTCTGAGGTGTGGAATTTACTGATGGTATTTCTGTCACACTTTTGTTATTGCTCTTAATGAGCACCTTATTTTAAAATGCACAGGGGATCAGAATCTTGGTGGAGGTTACTACATCATCTGTGGTCCTCACATTAACAAAGCTACTTCCAACCTGTAAACCAGCCATCTGGCTGCCTCACACACTTGGGGAAAACCTTATTTCAAGACACCGAGGGATTAGCTTAAGGAGAAGACTTAACGGAGTTCCAGCAATTCAACTTGTACACAACACAACTTAATCGTATAGCCTTTATCACCGGTGTCACACACACTGAGGGATGCCACTGATCGGAATTATAGCACAAAAGTATACGTTATGTGGCATGCTGGGAAAGTGAGCTCATTTCTCATGTAATGGATGCTCACAGCTGCTTCTGTTCTTAGATGTCAACTTGTACTTAATAATGGGTGAAGAACATTTGAAAACACAACTTATTCTGCAGCTTTGGTTTGGCAGCTTTAATCAATTTAAAATTAAAATTCATGCTGTCTTAAAGCTCCTGATTGGCCTAAAACACATTTTAAATGCAGAACTACAAAATCCAAAGATGTGGCTATAGACCACCCTCTGCCATTGCTTTTAGTATTCTCCCCCACCTTCTTCGACAGAGGGGAAAGGATTCTAGGAAGTTTTTATCCTTTGCAGGCAGACTGAGCCAACACACAGCAGCAAGAGCTTAGTAAGTTAATTTAAGCACTGAACTGTCTTTGAACTTCAGTTTGGAGCAGTGCATTGAAAAAACGTCACATAGTGTTTTCATTGGCTAAGAGATTAACTTTATTCAACATGTGGTGTAAAAATACAACTCCATTATTACAATTCAAGTTCTCTTTATTAGTATCATCTCATCACAACATCTTCCATCATTTCAAAATAAGGCACATCTTGCATAATTTAATTGCAATGGAATTTCAATTTTTTAATAATCATCAATTAATCAATGTAATTTAGTATGCAGAAATTAAAGGTTTAAAAATGTATTATATTTAAGTTAAGGTTTACTCGAAATATTATTACCTCTACTATAAAAGTTTGAGGTAATCAGTTTAAACAAATATTTTGAGTATTCTGAAGTTATTCGGGTTTACTGATTGTGCACTATTCTTCTCAGCTTTCACCTCAGTCTCAGCAGTGAGGTTGTGAAGTGAAGAGGCAAAACTTGGTGATCTTGTGTTCATTCTGATTGGCTTTGCAGGTAAAACCGTACAGAACCAAGTTAGGGAAGGATTTATGACTTACAATTTTAGGGTAATTTATGCATATAAATCTAACTAAAAGTAATTGTCAAAAATATGGTTTATTGGTATATGAAAGAAAAGCTTTTTAATGTGTAACTTAAGTAATATTGTAAGTAACTGTAAGTAATTTTTTTTTCAAATGACAAGTAGGTGATTTGTTGTAATAACTGAGGCAGGGTGATGTAAAAAAAAAATATATAGCTTGACTTTAAGACACTGATCTTTTGCATTACATAGCAGCATTCACTTCATACAAAGGATGCTCCAGTGAGTGGAAGTCCTTTAAAGTCAGTTTACTGTGATCCATCTGTGGTGTATGAACTAACCTCAGACCAACTCGTTTTTACTGTCCGAGCTTGGACTAGCAAGAATAATCAGAAGGTAGAGAGGGAGATGCAGAAATGTAGTGTCAATATGTAAAGGTAAAGTACATCCACCCATAACCATAATAATAATGATAACCCACCCATAACCATAATAATAATGATAATCCACCCATAACCATAATAGTAATGATAATCCACCCATAACCATAATAGTAATGATAATCCACCCATAACCATAATAATAATGATAATCCACCCATAACCATAATAGTAATGATAATCCACCCATAACCATAATAATAATGATAATCCACCCAAAACCATTATAGTAATGTTAAAGATTGGGTTCAACTCAGTAGTCCAGGCGATATAAGGGGCTGTCGTAGACCATCTGTAGGTTCACCTTGTGTCCCACCAGTTCTCTGATGTTGTTGATGCCGTATTTAATCATGGTGGGCCTGTGGGTTAGAGAAGCCTGAGTGAGCAACAGTAAAACACAGCCGTAACAGAAACCAGGGTGTTTGTTGTGTGTGTTCCAGGTCTGGCAGGTCTGAGCAAAAACAACAGAGGACTGAGTGGAAGAGGGAGGATTACTCAGTGTGAATTATAGAGCCTTTCCCAGCTCACTCGCCATGGCGGTTATTCACAGTTTAAAGTTGCATATAACTAGATTTAAACCCAGAGTATCCTCTACAATCAGCAGTAGCGTGTGATCTGCGTGGTGAACTTCACCTTAGAACAAAACAGGGGGTTTGGAAAAGTAAAACAAAACCTGGGCTGGTGAATATATTTTTAAAAGACATGTAGTGTCTTGTAGTGTATCAAATTAACAGGATTCTGCTTGTTAATAGCCAACGTAGTAATCCTCAGACAATAAACTTAAATATCTGAAAGTGTGCTCAGTGGCTTTAAAGCTAAAAGATGTCTATAGACTGAATCACACACCTTTATAATAATGTAATCCATAAAATTGAATTATTAACAAAGGGTACAGATTTCACAGGCATGCTCCCATTTTTTAAAAACAAAAATGGCAGCATAATAAAACGCAGGTCAGTTATGATCTTTCACTGGTGCCACTGAGCATAGCTTGTATTCTCTCTGTATACAACAAATTCATATTGCGCTTCATCTGTGTGTTCACCTTTCCAGAGACAGCCCCCAGGCAATTACTGACACATCCTCAGGAAGACCCATGGGCAGCAGCATCTCTGGTCTGAAGACCCCCGAGTTTCCTACTTCCACCCACTGTTTTAATCCTGTATGAACAGAAAGAAATTATAGACATGACTCTTGCCTTACAAAACAGATGACTTGCACTACACCACCGAGGTTTTTAAGCAATATCCACATACAGTCGCATAGGCAACCTGAAGCTGATGTATATGGTTGTCTTTTTAAACTAGGCCCACAATGGGGCAGTATAGAGAGGAGCTTTACCTTACCGTGGTCACACATAAAATTTTCTTGCTAACATGTTAGCTTGAGCATGAAGCATACGACACTGCCTATACATGTCATCATCATCAGACATTTGATCTATGAGGAAGTGCCTCTGTTATTTTGTTTTATGATCAAATACTTGGCACTTGCCCTGACAGAAAAAACTGGAAAGATGAGGTCTTTATCCCTTTTTCTTCTGCAAATCATGACAACACTCTTCTTAGCATTGTTGGGGCCATTATATTTGACACTTATAACATATATTTAGCAGCTGTTGAAATCCAGCACTGCAAGGACAAACAATAGCCATATTATCTACATACATAAGATTATTTACTGTGTTACCAATCAGACAGTTTTGCAGCCACTTTAGTTGTTCAGATAAATCTTTCATATACATGTTAAAGAGAGCTGGGGGAGTAACCTCCTTTGTCCACTCCATTATCAGCGCCAAAGGGAGTGGAGACTATTGCCCCGTCTGACCTGCACACTCTGGTTGGCATACCAGTATGCCAGGATTCTTATCATGCTGTTAGGCACGCACCTTAGTTTCAATTTCAAAAAACAACTTCTGCTGATTTACTTGGTCAAAAACTTTAGAGGCATCCATAAAGCCATTAGAAAAGGCACGAAGGGCTGCAACCCTTGGGCTTGCATACTTAACGTGTTGTGTTGTGATTTGATCTGAGCCACATGCTCAGGTAGCTGAGATATTGTTTGACGGACCTCATAGGTTGTGATTCCCAATGTTTCCATGTTGGCAATATTAAACTCCAGGACTGGCCCCTGTCTACCAGCCAGAACCAAAGCCTTAAATGCCTCCTTAGCTTCTGCATTATGTGCAGCAACAGACTTATTCCAACCTGGCTTGATGTTAGTATGGTCTACTTGGGTCCTGCACAGCTCCCACTATACAATCATACATAGCACAGAGAACTTCACAATGAGAATAAAACACATGGTACATGATCAGACATGAAAGTTTCGTACAGGATTTTCATTGATCATACAACAGCATGGGCATCTGCAGTGCTAATGCAATGGTCAAGCCATGATGCTGTGTGGCAGGTTTCACTTATGTAAGAACAGCTATCAGCAGGTAACAACAACTGACTGATGTAAGACCATTGTCATCACAAAACTGTAATATATGTTTAGTAAAAAATGAATTTCTTCTTCTAAAAACACATACTGTGCATGGCTTTTAGATAATCTTCATAGAATGTGAGGGGGAAATACAATATTTACCAACAAAATGTGGTTTCTTGACTATTTTAACAATTATGAAAATAAAATTCTTTTTGATTATTTACAGTTTATAGAAATTAAATGTTGTGCAAGATGCATTTCTGTCCATATACTATTGATATTTAAATCAACATAATACAATAATTAATATGTGTGATTTTACAGTAAAGGTAACATAACCTCCAAAATCACATGAAAGCCCAGATGGCAGCTACTGTGATCTTGTGATCGGCTAAGCTAGTTACCTTTAGCGGGTGCTTAGTTGGCTTTTGATCGGATGATTGGATTTAGCTGCCGCTTAATTTAATTTGGGACTAACAAAGAGGAATTACCAAGATGTAATTTACATATGTGTGATTGATATACAGATGTCAGCTAGGGGAAAAATAAAAAAGTACATTTAGTTTTAAAGTCTTAAACACCAGCTAAGAAGAGAGGAAAATTATTTGTTGGTAGAAACTCTGTAGCGTACATGTCCGGAAGACAGCTGCCAGTTAAACTAATAAAATAGTAATGGCATTAGATGATCTAGAGGGGTTGTACTGTACCTTCATGGTAGCTGAACACTTCCATGCTGGGCTCTGTGTATGGGTTGAAGGCAGGCTTGAAGCGAAGTTTGGTGATCCCTAGAAAAGAAACAAGAAAGACCAGATTTGTGTGATTTGAAAAACTTGAAGACAGACAGAACAAAAAGCAAAACCATTCAAATCTACTAAACACTGCAGAATATTTTCTTCTCATCAGTTGTGTTTCCAGCCTTTTGTAAAGCAGGTCCATAGTTTCCTGGTACATTAAATTGACTGTTTAAGACTGTTATGTTATGGTTCTATGTAATAGTGTATTAATTAGAACCTCTCAGGAACATATTTTAACCATTTGACCATTTCCCTTTTAAAAGTCACGCAGCCCTCCTGACCTAGTTTGGTGAAGAACTGATGCAGGACGCCCATGAGGTCCCCCAGTGTGAGTCTGTGGTCGGCCACCAAACCCTCTATCTGGTGGAACTCTGCCAGATGGGTGGCATCTAAGGTCTCGTTCCTGAACACCCGGTCGATGGAGAAATACTTGACAGGGGTGAACTTCTCCTGGTGGACGGTTTGACATGTTGGTGATGAGATGCAGACAGGGAGGGGAAGTTCACAGTTAATGACAACACTTTCACTATATGGTCAAAAGAATGTGGACACTCAAACATTACACCCAAATGTTTTCGTTTTTTTAACATCCCAGTCCAAAACTATGTGCTGCTGTAACAGCCTCCACTCTTATGGGAAGGCTTTCCACAAAAGGCTTTTCAATTCAATAACTGGTTTATCCAGGTAACTTTGTGACGTCGGGTGTGATGTCCAGATTAATCTAAACTGAGTCCTACTGCAGGTTTCTACTGGAGGTATGCTGCCAAGGCAATTTATGCTGTATAAACTGCTCTGAGCAGGTTACCTTCATGGTTAACTCGATGTTACACTATACATCAATAAGCTATTATAAGTGTAGGCTACACCACAGCAAATATGAACTCAGTGTTAATAATAAGAACCATAAACACACATTTGACAGAATATTTGTATATTTCCTCCTGACTTGCCATGTGCGCTTTCCCAATTGCTTGCCCAATTCAATGCAATGTCTCTAAAGTCCCAATGCATCAGTACTGAATAATAATATGGTATTTTTCCCCTTTACAGGTCCAAACAGAAAGTGGTGTGCATAATGTGTAGGTCTTAAGATGTATTCAAGTAAACATATGCTGCTGTTCTTGATGAAGAAAAACCCTGGGTGGAGGTGACTCCTGCAAACAGCTGCAAAAAACCCACACCTGTATCTGAAGTTTGCTTTTTAAGACATGTTTGAAGATTTAAATTCTCTTAGTTATTTATTGTGATAGCTTACCAAGCCATGTATGTGAGAGGTAAAAGCCTAATTTTGGTTTTCCCAGACCCCCGTAATCCCTTTCTAGATATGTCTCTAATGATATGTATGTGCAGCTCACCTGTTGTGCTAGTTTATACAACATGCGTGCACTGACTGCTGTAGTGTGAGTGCGGAGGATGTTCTTCTGAGCTTCCTCTATCTTCCAGTCGTATTTGTACCTGAAAGTCAGCAGGATATTAGATAACGTTGTTATAGGCTTTGCTGAAAGTTGAATAATGTTACTGGGTACGCGAGGGTGTGATTATATCTCACCCCTGTGAACCAAAGCCTCCCTCTGAGTGGACCTTCTTCACTTTCTCTAGGTAATCCTGCGGGAGCTCAAGGGCGGTGCTGGGTCTGCAAAACGATGTTCAGAATAAATGACCATCATAAAATGACCTAGATACAACTAAGTGCAGGACAGGACTCAGAGAGAGGAATGCACGGCACACTCTGGTCTCACCAGACATGAAGAAAGTGTCGTGCTGGTCTCTGGCCGGGTGCTGCTGGGGCTGGAACAGGGAGTCAAAGTTCCAGAAGGAGCTTTCTATGAAGTTGTTGGTCGGCATCTCTGAGAATCTGCAGGAAGCAGAGGGTTTATTTTGTGTGTGTGTGTTTTTGTGTATGTGTGAAATTAGCCTCTTTCAGTTACAGCTACTCACCCCATCTCCAGGAAGATCTGCCTGAACTGCGTTCGCACCTTCATCAGCGGGTGCAGGTGGCCACATTCAGGGGCCACGCCCATGGCCTCAAAGTTGTAGGGCTTAAATTTCTTCTCTTTCCAGCTGCCACTGAAAGAGTTAAAGGAGGAAGAGTCTGAAAACGTAAAGGTCTGACTGCAGTGCTGTTTCTGAATCCTTTTCCATAATCCATACAGAATATTTTTCGCCAATTCTTTTGAGCATTTAAAAGCAGGTAAAAGCAGCTTCAGTTTGAATTTTGGAAGGAACATCTGGATGCTGCTTTAAGCTAAATCCCCTCCATGACATGATTTCATGCAAGTCTGAGAGCAGAGCTTTTTCATTCTGCTAGCCTTTTAATGCCTCGTCCTCAGCATGAAAACAGTATAAGCTGTATTATGAGGGTGTCCATTTTTTATTTATCCTCATTTGTTATTTAAAAACACCTCACCAGAACAGTGACTATTACACAGTGCCTAAAACAAATAAGAATAATGTTTAACTTTCTCAAGAGCATTAAGAACTGGTTTGTCAAGTATTTTTATTTGGTGACAATCATTTGGTACAGCCCTGCCTTTCGTACAATGTCCTCATCTATGGACTTGTCCCCTTTTATAGAATAGAATAGAAAAAAACTTTATTGTCATTGTCACATGTACAACGAAAATGTCAATGTCATTATGGGCGGAGGTTTCTCTGTGTCCTCTGTCTGAGATCCTGCACACCGCCACTGACAGACAGGAGGAGGACAGACAGGACACATGTTCAACAAATTAGACTAAATAAGTAGCAACTGAACTCACCTGGCAATCATCTCCGGCGTGAGCTCCGTCTCTTGTTTGGTGACGCTGGTGCTGAAAGAGGCGCCCTTAGTGATCCAGTACGACTTCACCGTCCTAAACACATAAAACAAAAAGTAGTCCAAACAACCATGAAGACTACATGACATTTGGTTTAGTAAACCTCACTGAAGGCCTGTTTTTTAATGCTTGGAGACAGATGCTCAGTTATCAGCTCAGTTTATGAGAGATTGCTTCTTTAAGTGTGGGACAGTCTTCCTCTCCCCACATAATATGTATTATTTTATCTGCTAATTATATTCAATACAGGTTATTTTTCTAAACAAATAAAGTAAATGGATGAAGCAGTTGACATGATTTAGCTAAATTAATCTTGTGTAGAGTTTTGAGTGAATTAGCTTAATAAAGCTCTTCTCAGGTCGACTTAAAATTCTTTATTCTAAAACTCTAATAGTTATGAGATATTGGAGTTTTGCTTAGCTGATTGATATATTTCACTTTGTGTGTAATGAATCTGGAATATCTGAAAGTTTGACTTTTTGTTTTTTAAATTTTGAAAGAAAATGAGCTTTTCCACAAAGGGTGCTTGCCCAAGGTATTAATGATGCACGAGGGACTGTTTCAAACCTGTTGTGATACTTAAAAAATGGAATTACAGAACCGGCATTTACCCACTCCTTTAGGGGCCAACAGCAGCATTGTACTCTACTGGAACAATAAAACTGTATGAGTAGAGTACACGGCAAACCATATGCCAGCATTAGATAAAATGCTGGTCAGACAGGAAGAAAGCCAAGACACAATCCCCCGTTTCTGGCAAACTCATACGGAGGCTGGCAACAGGAGCAGGATGCATCAAAACGACTGCAATCTGCTCTCTGCTCTTCTTCAGTGAAACTGTTGTTAGGAACTGAATCGTTGCTTCAAATATAATCCATAGACTGTATATAAATCCCGACCTCTTACTGGCTTGTGGTACAACCACCCGAATCATCTACTGCCCCCATCTGGTAGACAAATATACACATTCCACACCTGAGTGTAACCGCGTGGGACTTACACTTCAGCGAGCAGTTTCCTCTTCTTCAGTTCGTTCTTTTCTTTCTCGTCCAGCTGAGAGATGTTGCCCTTACGTACCAGAAGCAGCATCTCTCTGACCTGGTCTTCGATGCTCTCCACCTGGGGGCCAACACATAGCAACACGTGCACACCTTATTTAGAACAGGGCCCTCCGACCACACAAGGCCACGATAACAGCTCGATGTAAACTTCACACGTACAGCCTTGAATATCCTCGGGCCGCCCTCGTGTGTCTTGTCCACCCTGATCCACTTGTTGGACATGGCCTTGCTGACGCCGATCTTCCCAAAGGACAACTTCTGCAAAGGGACAAACACAGAGGTACAACAGTGCTGAGCTAAAAATATACAACAGTATGTGCAGTCCATTCTGTGTTATATACACAGAAAGTAAACACAGGCGTGTTACGAATGGAGTAATACAGCTTGTAACGAACACACCACATTGCAAAAATTTGAACATGGTACTAAAAGTCAAAACTTTAAAAAAAAAATTGACTTAAACAAATTGTCTCATCCTTTGACCACGACAAGGCAACAGATCCCAGATTAATCGGAGGAAACGTGGAAACGTCACTTTAGGCCAGCAACAATTATTTTCATTGTTGATCATTTTTTCAATTATAGTAATAGTTTAATACATAAAGTTGTTAATCAAAACAATAAAGAAATGGTATTAATAGTTGTCAATTAATTTTCCGTTGATCAACTAATAAATTTATGCAGATACACTCCCACATCCATTATTATGGATACAGGTTTTCCTCCTCTCGTTTGCTAAATGTGAGTGTCAACCCAAAACTGTACCTACCTGCTACACAGCCCTGTAAAATTAAACTCCTCGACTTCATTGTGGCGCTGTAACCATTTACATTTTTGCTGTTATCTCAGAAATGGCTTGATTTTAATCTCTCTATTCATCTTTGTTCCGGTGGTCGTCTGCTCTAAAAATGTCAAACTCCGTTCTGAATTTATACATACTTTTGTGTCTTTAAGTTAAATTTTACATAAACTTAAAATTGCAGGATGTGGCCGAGCAGCGGTGGGATATTCTGCCCCTAGGGGGCGCCACAAATGCGAAAAGTTGATACCTACTGATTGGGTGCATGGATTCGTGCAAAATTCAGTTTGCAAAATATATAGTGTCCAGATTCAGTTGACAGTAGGGCTGCCAACTGTCCCGTATTAGCTGGGATGTCCTTTTTATTAGGGCTAATTTGTCCCATACGTGACCTCTACATTCCTGTTTTTTACTACTACGCTGATCACCGATGCCTGTCATCATCCAATCACAGCACCCCATCACGCGCCTCAGTAGGCCTCTACGTTAAGTAACGTTAAATGCAGCTACTGTGGAAATTGACAAAATAGCTGCAAGTGAAGCCTCGTAGTGTATCAACCTATCAAACATGGACTTCAGCACAGACAGTCTTGTTAAAATAAACGGTGCGTTGTTTTGTGACTCAAAAGTTGTGAAAAAGATGCACTTGGTAACAACGAAAGTTGAGATGATCACATTGAATGTTTTAGGAACAAAGACTGTGCAGGATATCCTGAATGATTTATCCCCGACTGAAAGTGAGCCGACCGGTGTTTCCAGTGTGCGTGAGATTTGGCAAGATTGATTAAAGTGGGCGGGGCTTATTACAACAAATGTAAACTTTTGGTCTTCAAATTATCAAAGAAATTTGATTTTCAGCAAATCTACCGATGTATGGCAATACTTTGCCTCACTGTCACCCATATGGTGAATTCAGCAGTACCTCACTCTGTATTTGTTCTGCATTTATATGCAAAACCATCAAATGTAACCAAGACACACCTTATCTGTTTCACTTTCAGTATTGCAGGTGATGTGCATGTTTGTGTGTGTGAGATACTTCTCTGTGTCTAATGGAGTGCGGGTGCAAGTTACTTTACTTTATTAATATAGTGATAAAACTGCAAGTGGTATTCATCAAAATGATGAACCGAAACACTAAAACACATATCAAGCTATGTTCTTTTTAGTTTGTTATGCATGAAGGGGATAAATGTAACCTACAGTGCAAGAGCCACAAGTATTTTGACAGATAATAAAGATAACAGGTATTGGTTCAATTAAAGGACTTTGTTAAAGTTACCTGCTTTAAATAAACTATTATTAAACCCAAATATTGCATCAAGAGATTAGCTATCATTATGACAAATTGCTTAAAACATTAGGCTACATTATATATTCACACAAAACCATACCAGCACTAATGCAACAGGCCACTTTTTGTCCCTTATTTCATAGTGACAGTTGGCAAGTTGGCAACACTAGTTGACAGTAGTTAACATGTAAACTTTGGCCTTCAAATTATCAAAAAATTTGATTTTCAGCAAATCTACCGATGTATGGCAATACTTTGCCTCACTGTCACCTATGGTGAATTCAGCAGTACCTCACTTTGTATTTTTTTGCATATATATGCAAAACCATCAAATGCAACCAACACATACCTTGTCTGTTTCACTTTCAGTATTGCAGGTGATGTGTATGTGTGTGTGTGCGTGCCTGTGCGCGCGCGCCTGTGGTTCACCTGGGCTTTTCACCTGACCTGTCTGCCCACCTGTGGCACTCACCATGAGCTCGCTCTGTGGCAGACCCTCAGGTGGGATGGAGCTGAAGACCCGGGCTTCATGGCTGCCCTGCTCGGCTATCTCCGTGCCCTCCTCCGTCAGCTCCCAGCACTTGGAGGAGCGCATCTCAGCCGAGATTAACTGGGCATCAGGAAACAAACAGGACTGTCAGCTCGCTTCAGTTTGACTTCAACAGTGTAATTATTCATCTTAATAGGCTAAACGGACTAATTGTTCTATAATGAATGCGTGTTATACTGTCTATCCAAACAGCTTTGTTTCTCATTAAAATTGACGTCCTTGTTGCATCAGCTACACAAATGAACAATGTTGCCGGTGACAGTCAGACATCCCCTGCCATTCACTCCGGGACACTCACATCGCCGAGAGCCTGCAGACTCTTCACGGCTCCGACGATGACCTGGTGGTCCACCCCGAGGCTGGACGCCACTTCCAGGCTGTCCACGCCGTCCACCTTCTCAATCCTCTGTAGGAGCGTCTCCACAACACCTGTATCTGCCATGCTGGAACCCTGAGAAGCCCAAAAGTAGTGATGTGTCCTTCCGTATCTAGGCTTCGAAGCTTGTGTAGAGTAATCCAGGATGATTTTTGTGAAGCGCGTATTGAGGCTTGTGTTGGTGACGTATGTGGTGACGTTTGAAGCCTCGCAAACCGGCCGTCCCAAGTGACCGATTCAGGAGATGGTTCGCTGGTTTGGCGTGCGATTCTAAAGGAGCAGCAAAATGCAATTGATCCTCCTCAACATTTTGTGGACTATAGAACTTGAAATTGAACACAACACAATTTTTATCTATAGCTTATTTTAATGACTAAAAAAGTTTATCAACTTATGTCAGAATTGCTTTGATCAAATAACTAAATTGTGACGAAAAACAAGAAAATTTTAGTTAAGTAAGAAAGTGTTGACATTTTGTGGTTTTGGAAAAAATTAAACTCTCACTCCATATCCCTAATAATAACTTTTTCAGCAGGTGAAAATTAAAAAAAAGAAAGAAACACCCTGAAGCCCAGCACTGTGGAAAAGAAAGATGAATAAAAATTTGTCAAATAAACAAATAAAATATTGTCTCTATTGTCTCTGGTGGTGGAAACTTTTTATAGACAGTCTATGGGTGGAAAGTGTTTAGATTTTTATTTTTAAAATATATCTTTTTTAATAAACAGTAATTACCTTTTAAGTATACGTGTGTTTAAAATGAACAATAATGTGTAATATTACACACACACATACACATCACCTGCAATACTGAAAGTGAAACAGACAAGGTGTGTGTCGGTTACATTGATGGCTTTGCATATAAATGCAAAACAAATACAGAGTGAGGTACTGCTGAATTCACCATATAGGCCTAGGTGACAGGTCATATAGGATAGTCGCATAGTTCCTTAGATTCAAAGATAAAGTTAGGGTTATGGAGAAAGCAAAAGATCTAAAAGGAACGAATGTGTACATTAGCGAGGATTATTCGGATAATCGGCCGTTCGAAAAAACGCAAAGAATTCATCCCAGCTATGAAGGCCGCAAGAGAGCGAGGGGAGATAGCATTCTTACGAAATCTTGGCTAAATGAATTTAAGTACATGGACAATACTTATTGATTCATGTGACCCAGATACATATTTTTACTTACATTATGCAAACAGTAAATCTCGCCCCTGTAATTATTATAGTGAAAAGGAGTTCAGCAATTTTTCTGGTAATTTCTCAAATAAGTCTAACACTTTTTCTACATTTCACCTTAACATACTAAAAATAACGACCAATTAACTCATTTTATGTCTGCCTAAATCACACATTTTCTGTTATTGCTTTATCGGAAACATGGGTCAAGGATGATACAATAGAGTTCTACAACATATCTCA